>NC_069401.1:68817276-68875111 GCF_026875155.1 Cherax quadricarinatus | reverse complement strand
TTTGGGTTTTTGGGTTTCTCTTTGTTTCTGCCTCTCCAACCGTTTTCTTGATCTTCAGCTTGGTTCCATGTTGCCCGGCCACTGACCAAGCTCCCCTCTTAACCTGGGGACTCACAACAGAAGGATTACTACGAATCCTCTTGTTCTCCTCCGTTAATCGATGTATCTACATCTTAGCAACTCTGAGCTCTTCTCTCAGCTGCTGGTAAAGTTGCTCAAGAGAGGGCATCCTGGTACAGATTCACAGAGAGCACACAAACAGGTCTTCACAGAGCTAAGTACACGTCACCACTCAGTTTAGATAAGTTTAGATTTAGAAAGGACATAGGAAAGTATTGGTTTTGGAAATAGGGTAGTTGATGAGTGGAACAGTTTACCTAGTTTGGTTATTGAGGCTAGGACTTTGGGTAGTTTCAAATTTAGGTTGGATAAGTACATGAGTGGGAGGGGTTGGATTTGAGTGGGACTTGCACATCAGAGCTTATTTCTTGGGTAGCATTGAAAATTGGGTTGGTCAAATGTTTGTTAGTGGGATGAATTGTAAAGGACCTGCCTAGTAAGGGCCAACAGGCCTGCTGCAGTGTTCCTCCTTTCTTATGTTCTTATGTGAAAATATGTTTAGGTGAAAACAGGTTGAGGTGAAGGCAGGTTGAGGTGAAGAAATGTTTAAGTGATGACAGATTCACATGATGAGAGGTTGAGGTGACGACAGATTGAGGTAGAGGCAGGTTGAAGTGACGGCAGTTTGAACTGAATGCAGGTTGAGGTGATGACAGGCTTAGGTGAAGACAGATTGAGGTGATGGCAGATTGAGGTGAAGACAGGTTGAGGCGATCACAGGTTGAGGTGAAGACAAGTTTAAGTTATGACAGGTTGAGGTGAAGACATGTTGAGGTTAAGAAATGAATAGGTGAAGACGTGTGTAGATGAAGACATTTGTGATGAATGGTTTGAAAAACCGATAAGTTGAAGATTGAGACACTTATGCAGCATATGGGAATCTTTATTCAGGAAACGTTTCGCCACACAGTGGCTTCATCAGTCCAATACAAAGAGGAAGGCGTAAGAAGAGGAGTAGTATAAGGTAATCAGTCCCTCAGCCTGGAGTCGATGTGTTCAGTCCATCAATCTTGTAGAATGTACAGCATAGGGCCGTAGACGTGGCTTATATACTGTAGGGAGGTGAGGTGAAGCAGGCGGAGGCGGGGTCATAGTGGTACCATCCACTAGTCGAAGTAGGTCTTCGTCCAAAGGTTGAACAAGTGTTCAAGAATTCTTTGTAACAAGATACCACGATGCTGCAGTGTCTGACAGTTGTGATGAATGGTTTGAAAAACCGACAAGTTGAAGCTTGAGACACTTATGCAGCATATGGGAATCTTTATTCAGGAAACGTTTCGCCACACAGTGGCTTCATCAGTCCAATACAAAGAGGAAGGCGTAAGAAGAGGAGTAGTATGAGGTAATCAGTCCCTCAGCCTGGAGTCGATGTGTTCAGTTCATCAATCTTGTAGAATGTACAGCATAGGTATGTATGTATAATGTTCGCCAAGACCATAGTCCTGGCACGGGTCCCAATCTTGCGATGACCCGTCTCTGGCTCCCGATGGAGAAAGGTTTCCACAATGATGCGATGCATGCCGCTCAAGCGCCCCTCTGGTCAGTTCAACTGGTGCATCTCATAAGCGACACCATATGTAACTATGGACACTAGCGAGGAGGAGGATATGTCATTATTACAGGAAACAGCTTGTCTGGTTCGTTGACCCCATGATACACTAGTGTGGCCGCAGTCATCTCTGGGTCCTCTTCTGGAGGGAATATCACCCCTAGTTGCCTGCGGAGTGTCTCAGTAGCTTCGCACTCTAGAAGATAGTGTGTTAGGGGCCGCTGGACAACGTGCTGACAGTACTGGCACATCTCCTCCTCAGCCTTGTCTACCATCATCTTGGCTGTGGGAAAGCCCAAACGAAGCCGATGGATGGCGGTACACTGCGCTCTGGACCAGCTTCTATCATATGGAGGGGGTTCTCCCTGAGTCGCTGCTCGGTACCACTGTTGAGATGGGGTATCACCTAAGACCTCCCCCATAAGTTTCGTGGCTCTGTCAGCCACCACTTTGGTCTGTCGTAGGCTGATTGGGACAGTAATCCCAACATGTGGATAGTCTGTTGCTGCCTTGGCAGCATCATCTGCCGCCTCATTTCCCCGGATGCCAGCATGGCTGGGGATCCAGTTCAATGTCGATCTATTACCCTGAACTTCTAAGGCTGTCATTATGCTCAGGATCGATGTGATGAGGTGAACATTATCCTGTGGTTGAGGATGGGAGAGGGCATTGATTGCAGAGGTGGAATCAACATGTATGACAGGTCGGAGTCGATGTCGTAGGGCATGTGACAATGTCTGCTGAATCGCCACCAGCTCAGCTTGAAGGACCGTGCAGTGGTCAGGGAGTCGCCAGCCTTGTGTGTGACCATTGTGGTACAGTCCAGCTGCTGCTCTCTTCCCTCAGTCCCTCAGCCTGGAGTCGATGTGTTCAGTCCATCAATCTTGTAGAATGTACAGCATAGGGCCGTAGACGTGGCTTATATACTGTAGTGAGGTGAGGTGAAGCAGGCGGAGGCGGGGTTATAGTGGTACCATCCACTAGTCGAAGTAGGTCTTCGTCCAAAGGTTGAACAAGTGTTGAAGAATTCTTTGTAACAAGATCCCATGATGCTGCAGTGTCTGACAGTTGTGATGAATGGTTTGAAAAACCGACAAGTTGAAGATTGAGACACTTATGCAGCATATGGGAATCTTTATTCAGGAAACGTTTCGCCACACAGTGGCTTCATCAGTCCAATACAAAGAGGAAGGCGTAAGAAGAGGAGTAGTATGAGGTAATCAGCCCCTCAGCCTGGAGTCGATGTGTTCAGTCCATCAATCTTGTAGAATGTACAGCATAGGGCCATAGACGTGGCTTATATACTGTAGTGAGGTGAGGTGAAGCAGGCGGAGGCGGGGTCATAGTGGTACCATCCACTAGTCGAAGTAGGTCTTCGTCCAAAGGTTAAACCATTCATCACAACTGTCAGACACTGCAGCATCATGGGATCTTGTTACAAAGAATTCTTCAACACTTGTTCAACCTTTGGACGAAGACCAACTTCGACTAGTGGATGGTACCACTATGACCCCGCCTCCGCCTGCTTCACCTCACCTCACTACAGTATATAAGCCACGTCTACGGCCCTATGCTGTACATTCTACAAGATTGATGGACTGAACACATCGACTCCAGGCTGAGGGACTGATTACCTCATACTACTCCTCTTCTTACGCCTTCCTCTTTGTATTGGACTGATGAAGCCACTGTGTGGCGAAACGTTTCCTGAATAAAGATTCCCATATGCTGCATAAGTGCCTCAATCTTCAACTTGTCGGTTTTTCAAACCATTCATCACAACTGTCAGACACTGCAGCATCATGGGATCTTGTTACAAAGAATTCTTCAACACTTGTTCAACCTTTGGACGAAGACCTACTTCGACTAGTGGATGGTACCACTATGACCCCGCCTCCGCCTGCTTCACCTCACCTCACTACAGTATATAAGCCACGTCTACGGCCCTATGCTGTACATTCTACAAGATTGATGGACTGAACACATCGACTCCAGGCTGAGGGACTGATTACCTCATACTACTCCTCTTCTTACGCCTTCCTCTTTGTATTGGACTGATGAAGCCACTGTGTGGCGAAACGTTTCCTGAATAAAGATTCCCATATGCTGCATAAGTGTCTCAAGCTTCAACTTGTCGGTTTTTCAAACCATTCATCACAACTGTCAGACACAGCAGCATCATGGTATCTTGTTACAAAGAATTCTTCAACACTTGTTCAACCTTTGGACGAAGACCTACTTCGACTAGTGAATGGTACCACTATGACCCCGCCTCCGCCTGCTTCACCTCACCTCACTACAGTATATAAGCCACGTCTACGGCCCTATGCTGTACATTCTAGAAGATTGATGGACTGAACACATCGACTCCAGGCTGAGGGACTGATTACCTATACTAACTACTCCTCTTCTTACGCCTTCCTCTTTGTATTGGACTGATGAAGCCACTGTGTGGCGAAACGTTTCCTGAATAAAGATTCCCATATGCTGCATAAGTGTCTCAATCTTCAACTTGTCGGTTTTTCAAACCATTCATCACAACTGTCAGACACTGCAGCATCATGGGATCTTGTTACAAAGAATTCTTCAACACTTGTTCAACCTTTGGACGAAGACCTACTTCGACTAGTGGATGGTACCACTATGACCCCGCCTCCGCCTGCTTCACCTCACCTCACTACAGTATATAAGCCACGTCTACGGCCCTATGCTGTACATTCTACAAGATTGATGGACTGAACACATCGACTCCAGGCTGAGGGACTGATTACCTCATACTACTCCTCTTCTTACGCCTTCCTCTTAGTATTGGACTGATGAAGCCACTGTGTGGCGAAACGTTTCCTGAATAAAGATTCCCATATGCTGCATAAGTGTCTCAAGCTTCAACTTGTCGGTTTTTCAAACCATTCATCACAACTGTCAGACACTGCAGCATCATGGTATCTTGTTACAAAGAATTCTTCAACACTTGTTCAACCTTTGGACGAAGACCTACTTCGACTAGTGAATGGTACCACTATGACCCCGCCTCCGCCTGCTTCACCTCACCTCACTACAGTATATAAGCCACGTCTACGGCCCTATGCTGTACATTCTAGAAGATTGATGGACTGAACACATCGACTCCAGGCTGAGGGACTGATTACCTCATACTACTCCTCTTCTTACGCCTTCCTCTTTGTATTGGACTGATGAAGCCACTGTGTGGCGAAAGGTTTCCTGAATAAAGATTCCCATATGCTGCATAAGTGTCTCAATCTTCAACTTGTCGGTTTTTCAAACCATTCATCACAACTGTCAGACACTGCAGCATCATGGGATCTTGTTACAAAGAATTCTTCAACACTTGTTCAACCTTTGGACGAAGACCTACTTCGACTAGTGGATGGTACCACTATGACCCCGCCTCCGCCTGCTTCACCTCACCTCACTACAGTATATAAGCCACGTCTACGGCCCTATGCTGTACATTCTACAAGATTGATGGACTGAACACATCGACTCCAGGCTGAGGGATTGATTATCTCATACTACTCCTCTTCTTACGCCTTCCTCTTTGTATTGGACTGATGAAGCCACTGTGTGGCGAAACGTTTCCTGAATAAAGATTCCCATAAGCGGCATAAGTGTCTCAATCTTCAGATGAAGACATGTTTAAGTGATGAAAGGTTCAGGAGACGAGAGGTTGAGGTGAAGACAGATTAAGGTAAAGACAGGTTGAAGTGAAGAGAGTTTGAATTGAATGTAGGTTGAGCTGATGACAGGTTGAGGTGAGGACAGATTGAGGTTATGACATGTTGAGGTGATGACAGTTTGAATGATGAGAGTTTAAGGTGAAGACAGGTTGAGGTCATGACAGGATGAGGTAATGAAAGGTTGAGGTGAAGACACGTTGAGGCGATGGGAGGTTGATGTGAAGACAGGTTAGGTTGAAAACAGGTTGAGGTGAAGGCAGGTTGAGGTGAAGACAGGTTGAGGGGAAGACAGGTTGAAGGGATGAGAGGATGAGGTGAGGATAGGTTGAGGTGTAGAGAGGTTGATGTGAAGTCAGGTTGGGGAGATGACAGGTTGAGGTGAAGACAGGTTGACGTGATGACAAATTGAAGTGAAGGCAGGTTGAAGTGAAGCTTGTTTCAGGAGAAGACAGGATGAGGTGTAGAGAGTTTGAGGCAATGACAGTTTTTGGTGAAGACAGGTTGTAGGTAAAGACAGGTCGAGGTGAAGACAGGTTGAGGTGAAGGCAGATTGAGGTGAAGACAGGTTGAGGGGAAGAGGGGTTGAGGTGAGGGCTGGTTGAGGTGAAGAAAGGTTGAAGGGAAGACAGGTTGAGGTGATGCTAGGATGAGGCGAAGACAGGTTGAGGTGAAGACAGGTTGAGGTAAAGACAAGTTGTGACATGTTGAGTTAGGAAAAGGTTGATGTGACGACAGGATGAGGTGAACACAGGTTGAGGAGAAGGCAGGTTGAGGTGAAGACATTATGAGGTGAAGACAGTTTCAGGCGATGAAAGGTTTTAATGAAGACAGGTTGAGGTGAAGCCAAGTTGAGACGAAGACAGGTTGAGGTGAAAACAGGTTGAGTTGAAGTCAGGTTGAGGTAAAGACAGGCTGAGTTGAAGACATGTTGAGGTCATCACACGTTGAAGTGATTACACGTTGAGGTGAAGACAAGTTGAGGTGAATATAGGGTGAGGTGAAAACAGGTTGAAGTGATGACACAAGGAGATGAAGGCAGGATGAGGTGAAGACAGGCTGAGATGAGGACAGGTTGAGGTGAAGACCGGTTGACGTGACGACAGGTTGAGGAGAAGACAGGTTGAGGTGATGAGAGGTTGAGGTGAAGACAGGTTGAGTTGAAGACAGGTTGCGGTGATGACAGGTTGAGGTGAAGACAGGTGTAGGTGAAGATAGGTTGAGGTGAAGGCAGGCTGAGATGGTGACAGATTTAGGTGATAACAGGTTTAGGTGAATAGAAGTTGAGGAGGACGTGACGACAGGTTGAGGTGATGCCAGGTAGAGGTGAAGAATGGTTAAGGTGAAGACAAGTTGAGGTGATGACATGTTGAGGTGACGATATGTTGAGGCGAAAACCGGTTGAGGTTAAGATTGGTTGACGTGATGTTAGGTTGAGGTAAAGACACATTGAGGTGATGACATGTTGAGGTGAAGTCAGGTTTACGTGATGACAGGGTGAGGTGAAGACAGGTTGAGTGGATGACAATTTGAGGTGAAGACAGGATAAGGTGAAAACAGGTTTAGATGAAGACAGGTTGAGCTGAAGACAGGTTGAGTGGAAGACAGCTTTAAAGAATGAGAGGTTGAGGTGAAGACAGGTTGAGGACAAGAGAGGTTGAGGTGGAGACAGGTTGAGCTGATGAGAGATTGAGGTGAAGACAGGTTGAAGTGAAGGCTGGTTGAGGTGAAGACATTTTGAGGTATAGACAGTTTGAGGCGATGACAGTTTTTGGTGAAGACAGGTTGAGGTGATGCTAGGTTGAGGCGAAGACAGGTTAAGGTGAAGACAAGTTGAGGTAAAGACAGGTTGAGGTGAAGTCAGGTTGAAGTGAAGGCAGGTTGAGGTGAAGACAGATTTAAGGTGAAGACAGGTTGAGGTGAAGGCAGGATGAGGTGAAGACAGGTAGAGGTGAATACAGTTTTAACCGATGACAAGTTATGGTGAAGACAGGTTAAGGTGAAGCCAGGGTAAGGTGAATCCAGGGTGAAGAGAAGACAGGTTGAGTTGAAGGGAGGTAAAGACGAATTCAGGTTGATGTGATGACAGGTTCAGGTGAAGACATGTTGAGGTGGAGGCAGGTTGAGGTGATGACAGGAGGAGGTGAAGGCAGGTTGAGGTGATGAGAAATCGAGGTGAAGACTGGTTGAGGTGAAGACAGGATGACGTAAAGTCCGGTTGAAGTGAGGAGGGTTTGAGGTGAATACAGGTTGAGGAGATGCCAGGTTGATGTGAAGACAGATTCAGGTGATGGCATGTTGAAGTGATGAGAGGTTGACGTGGAGACAGGTTCAGTTCATGACATGTTGAGTTAGGGAAAGGTTGAGGTGACGACAGGATGAGGTGAACAAAGGTTGAGGAGAAGGCAGGTTGAGGTGAAGACATTTTTTAGGTGAAGACAGTTTCAGCCGATGACAGTTTTTAGTGAAGACAGGTTGAGGTGACGCTAGGTCGAGGCGTAGACAGGTTGAAGTGAAGACAGGTTGAGGTGAAGACATGTTGAGGTGAAGCCAGGTTGAGGTGTTGACAGGTTGAGGTGAAGACAGGTTGAGCTTAAGCCAGGTTGAGGTGAAGCCAGGTTGATACGAAGACAGGTTGAGGTGAAGACAGGTTGAGGTGTTGACAGGTTGAGGTGAAGACAAGTTGAACTGATGACAGGTTGAGGTGAGGTGAAGGCAAGTTGAGGTGATAACAGTTTGATGCGATGGCAGGTTTTGGTGAAGAGAGGTCGAGGTGAAGACAAGTTGAGGCGAATACGGTTTGATGTGATGACAGGTTGAGGTGAAGACAGATTGAGGTGAAGACATGTTGAGGTGAAGACAGGTTGAGGCGATGACAGGCTGAGGTGAAGACAAGTTAAAGTGAAGTCAGGTTGAGGTGAACACAAGTTAAGGCGAGTACGGTTTAATGTGATGACAGGTTGAGGTGAAGACAGGTTGAGGTGAAGACAGGTTGAGGTGAAGACAGGTTGAGGTGAAGACAGGCTGAGGTGAAGACAGGTTAAAGTGAAGTCAAGTTGAGGTGAACACACGTTGAGGCGAATACGGTTTGATGTGATGACAAGTTGAGGTGAAGACAGGTTGAGGTGAAGACAGGTTGAGGTGAAGACAGGCTGAGGTGCAGACAGGTTGAAGTGAAATAAGGTTGAGGTGTAGACAGGCTGAGTTAAAGACAGGTTGAGGTCATCACACGTTGAAGTGATGATACGTTAAGGTGAAGACAAGTTAAGGTGAAGACAGGGTGAAGTGAAGACAGGTTGAAATGATGACACAGGTTGAGGTGAGGACAGATTGAGGTGATGACATGTTGAGGTGAAGACCGGTTGAGGTGATGACAGGTTGAGGAAAGACAGGTTGAGGTGAAGACAGGCTGAAGTGAAGACAGGTTGAGGTGATGACAGGATGAGGCAATTAGAGATTGAGGTGAAGACAAGTTGAGGTGATGAAAGATTGTTGTGAAGACAGCTTGAGGTGATGACAAGTTGAGGTGAAGACAGGTTGAGCTGATGACAGGTAGATGTGAAGAATGGTTAAGTTGAAGACAGGCTTAGGTGATGACATGTTGAGGTGACGACATATTGAGGCGAAGACCGGTTGAGGTTAAGACAGGTTGACGTGATGATAGGGTGAGGTGATAACATGTTGAGGTGAAGACAGGATGAGGTGAAGACAAGTTGAGGGGATAACAATTTGAGGTGAAGACAGAATAAGGTGAAGACAAGTTTAGATGAAGACAGGTTGAGCTGAAGAAAGGTTGAGTGGAAGACAGGTTTAAGGGATGAGAGGCTAAGGTGAGGACAGGTTGAGGAGAAGAGAGGTTGAGGTGGAGACAGGTTGAGCTGATGAGAGATTGAGGTGAAGACAGGTTGAAGTGAAGGCTGGTTGAGGTGAAGACATTTTGAGGTACACACAGTTAGAGGCGATCTCAGTTTTTAGTGAAGACAGGTTGAGGTGATGCTAGGTTGAGGCGAAGACAGGTTGAGGTGAAGACGGGTTGATGTAAAGACAGGTTGAGTTGAAGTCAGGTTGAGGTGAAGACAGGTTGAGGTGATTACAGGTTGAGTTGAAGGCAAGTTAAGGTGAAGACAGTTTGAGGTGAAGACAGGCTGAGGTGAAGACAGGCTAAGATGAAGACAGGGTGAGGTGAAGACAGATTAAGGTGAAGACAGGTTGAGGAGAAGGCAGGATGAGGTGAAGACAGGTTGAGGTGAATACAGTTTGAACCGATGACAGGTGCAGGTGAAGACAGGTCAAGGTGAAGCCAGGGTAAGGTGAAGGCCACGGTGAGGCGAAGACAGGTTGAGGTGATGACAAGTTGAGGTGAAGACAGGTTGAGGTGAAGACAGGTTGACGTAAAGACAGGTTGAAGTGAAGACAGTTTGATGTAAATACAGGTTGAGGAGATGGCAGGTTGAGGTGAAGAGAGATTGAGGTGATGACAGGTTGAGGTGAAGATAGGTTGAGGAGAAGGCAGGGTGAGGTGAAGATATTTTGTGGTGAAGACAGGTTGAGGTGAAGACAGTTTGAGGGGATGACACGTTGACTACAGGTTGATGTGAAGACAGGTTCAGGTGAAGACAGGTTCAGGTGAAGAGAGTTTGAGGCGATGAGAGGTTTTAGTGAAAACATATTGAGGTGAAGCAGATTGAGGCAAAGACAGGTTGAGGTGAAGAGTGGTTGAGCTGAAGACAGGTTGAGGTGAAGACAGATTGAGGTGAAGACAGATTGAGGTGAAGCCAGGTTGAGGCGAAGACAGGTTGAGGTGAAGAGAGGTTAAGGTGAAGACAGGTTGAGGCAAATACAAGTTGAGGTGATGATACGTTAAAGTGATGACACGTTGAGTAGAAGACAAGTTGAGGTGAGGACAGAGTGAGGTAAAGACAGGTTGAGGTGATGGCGCATGGTGATGAAGAAAGGATTAGGTGAAAACAGGTTCAGGTGATGAGAGTTTGAGGTGATGACAGGTTGAGGTGAAGACAGGTTCAGGTGATAACAGGTTGAGGTGAAGACCGGTTGAGGTGACGACAGGTTGAGGTAAAGACCGGTTGAGGTCGAGACAGGTTGAGGTAAAGACAGGTTGAGGTGAAGGTAGGCTGAAGTGATGCCAAGTTGAGGTGATGACAGGTTTAGGTGAAGACATGATGAGGTGAAGACTTGTTGAGGTGAAGACATGTTGAGGTGATGACAGGTTGAGGTAAAGAGTAGTTGAGGTGAAGACAAGTTGAGGTGAAGACAGGCTGAGGTGAAGACAGGTTGAAATGAAGACAGTTAGAGGTTAATGCAGGTTGTGGAGATTACAGGTATAAGTGATGAGAGGTTTAGGTGAAGCTAGGTTTAGGTCATGACAGGTTGAGTTAGTGAAAGGTTGAGGTGAAGACAGGATGAGGTGAAGACAGGTTGACGTGATGAGAGTTTGAGGTGATGATAGGTTGAGGTGAAGAAATTTGAGGTGATGACAGGTTGAGGTGAAGACAGGTTGAGGTGAAGACAGGCTGAGGTGGAGACAGGTTGAGCTGATGAGAGATTGAGGTGAAGACAGGTTGAAGTGAAGGCTGGTTGAGGTGAAGACATTTTAAGGTATAGACAGTTTGAGGCGATGACAGTTTTTGGTGATGACAAGTTGACGTGATGCTAGGTTGAGGCGAAGACAGGTTGAGGTGAAGACAGGTTGAGGTAAAGACAGGTTGAGGTGAAGTCAGGTTGAAGTGAAGGCAGATTGAGGTGAAGACAGATTTAAGGTGAAGACAGGTTGAGGTGAAGGCAGGATGAGGTGAAGACAGGTAGAGGTGAATACAGTTTTAACCGATGACAAGTTATGGTGAAGACAGGTTAAGGTGAAGCCAGGGTAAGGTGAATCCAGGGTGAAGAGAAGACAGGTTGAGTTGAAGGGAGGTAAAGACGAATTCAGGTTGATGTGATGACAGGTTCAGGTGAAGACATGTTGAGGTGGAGGCAGGTTGAGGTGATGACAGGAGGAGGTGAAGGCAGGTTGAGGTGATGAGAAATCGAGGTGAAGACTGGTTGAGGTTAAGATAGGTTGACGTAAAGACAGGTTGAAGTGAAGACAGTTTGAGGTGAATACAGGTTGAGGAGATGACAGGTTGAGGTGAAGAGAGATTGAGGTGATGACAGGTTGAAGTAATGAGAAGTTGAGGTGAAGACAGGTTGAGGTCATGACAGGTTGAGTTAGGGAAAGGTTGAGGCGAAGACAGGATGAGGTGAAGACAGGTTGAGGAGAAGGCAGTTTGAGTTGAAGATATTTTGAGGTTAAGATTTTTGAGGCGATGACAGGTTTTGATGAAGACAGGTTGAGGGGAAGAAATGTTGAGGTGAAGACAGGTTGAGGTGAAGACAACTTGAGGTGTTGACAGGCTGAGGTGAAGACAGGTTGAAGTGATATCAGGTTGAGGTGAAGACAGGTTGAGAGGGTGATATTTTAAGGTGAAGACAGATTGACGTGAAGACAGGTTGAGGTTGAGGAAGGTTGAGGTGAAGAGAGGTTGAGGTGATGATAGATTGAGGAGAAGACAGGTTGAGGTGAAGACAGGTTAAGGTGAAGTGAGTTTGAAGCGACAACAGGTTTTGGTGAACACAGGTTGAGGTGAATCCAGGTTGAGGCGAAGACAGGTTGAGGTGAAGGCAGGCTGCGGTGAAGACAGTTTGAGGTGAAGACAAGTTGAGGTGAAGACAAGTTGAGGTGAAGACAAGCTGAGGTGAAGACAAGCTGAGGTGAAGACAGATTGAGGTGAAGACAGGTTGAGATTAAGGCAGGTTGAGGTGAAGACAGTTTGAGGCGATGACAGGTTTTAGTGAAGATAGATTGAGGTGAAGCAGATTGAGGCGAAGACAGGTTGATGGGGAAGAGAGGTTGAGATGAAGAGAGGTTGAGGTGATGACAGATTGAGGAGAAGACAGGTTGAGGTGAAGACAGGCTCAGCTGAAGTGAGTTTGAAGCGACGAATGGTTTTGGTGAAGACAGATTGAGCTGAAGACAGGTTGAGGTGAAGACATGTTTAAGCGATGACAGATTCAGGTGATGAGAGGTTGAGGTGAAGACAGATTGAAGAAGAGACAGGTTGAAGTGACGGCAGTTTGAATTGAATGCAGGTTGAGGTGATGACAGGCTTAGGTGAAGACAGATTGAGGTGATAGCAGATTGAGGTGAAGACAGGTTGAGGTGATCACAGGTTGAGATGAAGACAAGTTTAAGGTATGACAGTTTGAGGTGAAGACATGTTGAGGTGAAGAAATGTAGAGGTGAAGACATGTTGAGATGAAGACATGTTTAAGTGATGACAGGTTCAGGAGATGGGAGGTTGAGGTGAAGACCGATTGTGGTAAAAACAGGTTGAAGTGAAGAGAGTTTCAATTGAATGTAGGTTGAGCTGGTGACAGGTTGAGTTGAAGACAGATTGAGGTGATGACAGGTTGAATGATGAGAGGTTGAGGTGAAGACAGGTTGAGGTCATGACAGGATGAGATAATGAAAGGTTGAGGTGAAGACATGTTAAGGTCATTAGAGTTTGATGTGAAGGCAGGTTAAGGTGAAAACAGGTTGAGGGGAAGGCAGGTTGAGGTGAAGACAGGTTGAGGGGAAGACAGGTTGAAGGGATGAGAGGTTGAGGTGAGGACAGGTTGAGGCGTAGAGAGGTTGATGTGAAGTCAGGTTGGGGAGATGACAGGTTGAGGTGAAGACAGGTTGAGGTGATGACAGATTGAAGTGAAGGCAGGTTGAAGTGAAGCCTGGTTGAGGTGAAGACAGTTTGAGGTGAAGGCAGGTTGATGTAAAGACAGACTGAGGTAAAGATAGGTCGAGGTGAAGACAGGTTGAGGTGAAGGCAGGTTGAGGTGAAGACAGGTTGAGGTGAAGACAGGTTGAGGGGAAGACAGGTTGTGGTGATGCTAGGTTGAGGCGAAGACAGGTTGAGGTGAAGAGAAGTTTAGGTGACGACAGGTTGAGGGGAAGACAGTTTAAAGGGATTAGAGGTGGAGGTGAAGATTTGTTGAGGTGTAGACAGTTAGAGTCGATGACAGTTTTTGGCGAAGATAGGTTGAGGTGATGCTAGGTCGATGTGTAGTGAGGTTGAAGTGAAGACGGGTTGAAGTGAAGACATGTTGAGGTGAAGGAAGGTTGAGGTGATGACAGGTTGAGGTGAAGACAGGATGAGGTGATGAGAAATCGAGGTGGAGACTGGTTTAGGTGAAGACATGTTGAGGTGAAGACATGTTAAGGTGAAGACATGTTGAGGTGATGACAAGTTCAGGTGATGAGAGGTTGAGGTGAAGACAGGATGACGTAAAGTCCGGTTGAAGTGAGGAGAGTTTGAGGTGAATACAGGTTGAGGAGATGCCAGGTTGATGTGAAGACAGATTCAGGTGATGGCATGTTGAAGTGATGAGAGGTTGACGTGGAGACAGGTTCGGTTTATGACAGGTTGAGTTAGGGAAAGGTTGAGGTGACGACAGAATGAGGTGAACACAGGTTGAGGAGAAGGCAGGTTGAGGTGAAGACATTTTTTAGGTGAAGACAGTTTCAGCCGATGACAGTTTTTGGTGAAGACAGGTTGAGGTGATGCTAGGTCGAGGCGTAGACAGGTTGAAGTGAAGACAGGTTGAGGTGAAGACATGTTGAGGTGAAGCCAGGTTGAGGTGTTGACAGGTTGAGGTGAAGACAGGTTGAGCTTAAGCCAGGTTGAGGTGAAGCCAGGTTGATACGAAGACAGGTTGAGGTGAAGACAGGTTGAAGTGTTGACAGGTTGAGGTGACGACAAGTTGAACTGATGACAGGTTGAGGTGAGGTGAAGGCAAGTTGAGGTGATAACAGTTTGATGCGATGACAGGTTTTGGTGAAGAGAGGTCGAGGTGAAGACAAGTTGAGGCGAATACGGCTTGATGTGATGACAGGTTGAGGTGAAGACAGATTGAGGTGAAGACATGTTGAGGTGAAGACAGGTTGAGGCGAAGACAGGCCGAGGTGAAGACAAGTTAAAGTGAAGTCAGGTTGAGGTGAACACAAGTTAAGGCGAATACGGTTTAATGTGATGATAGGTTGAGGTGAAGACAGGTTGAGGTGAAGACAGGTTGAGGTGAAGACAGGTTGAGGTGAAGACAGGTTGAGGTGAAGACAGGTTGAGGTGAAGACAGGCTGAGGTGAAGACAGGTTAAAGTGAAGTCAAGTTGAGGTGAACACACGTTGAGGCGAATACGGTTTGATGTGATGACAGGTTGAGGTGAAGACAGGCTGAGGTGCAGACAGGTTGAAGTGAAATAAGGTTGAGGTGTAGACAGGCTGAGTTAAAAGCAGGTTGAGGTCATCACACGTTGAAGTGATGATACGTTAAGGTGAAGACAAGTTAAGGTGAAGACAGGGTGAGGTGAAGAGAGGTTGAAGTGATGACACAGGTTGAGGTGAGGACAGATTGAGGTGATGACATGTTGAGGTGAAGACTGGTTGAGGTGATGACAGGATGAGGAGAAGACAGGTAGAGGTGAGGACGGGTTGAAGTGGAGACAGGTTGAGGAAAGACAGGTTGAGGTGAAGACAGGCTGAAGTGAAGACAGGTTGAGGTGATGACAGGTTGAGGCAATTAGAGATTGAGGTGAAGACAAGTTGAGGTGATGAAAGATTGTTGTGAAGACAGCTTGAGGTGATGACAAGTTGAGGTGAAGACAGGTTGAGCTGATAACAGGTAGAGGTGAAGAATGGTTAAGTTGAAGACAGGCTTAGGTGATGACATGTTGAGGTGACGACATATTGAGGTGAAGACCGGTTGAGGTTAAGACAGGTTGACGTGATGATAGGGTGAGGTGATGACATGTTGAGGTGAAGACAGGTTTAAGTGATGACAGGTTGAGGAGAAGACAGGATGAGGTGAAGACAAGTTGAGGGGATAACAATTAGAGGTGAAGACAGAATAAGGTGAAGACAAGTTTAGATGAAGACAGGTTGAGCTGAAGAAAGGTTGAGTGGAAGACAGGTTTAAGGGATGAGAGGCTAAGGTGAGTACAGGTTGAGGAGAAGAGAGGTTGAGGTGCAGACAGGTTGAGCTGATGAGAGATTGAGGTGTAGACAGGTTGAAGTGAAGGCTGGTTGAGGTGAAGACATTTTGAGGTACAGACAGTTAGAGGCGATCTCAGTTTTTAGAGAAGACAGGTTGTGGTGGTGCTAGGTTGAGGCGAAGACAGGTTGAGGTGAAGACAGGTTGAGGTGATTACAGGTTGAGTTGAAGGCAAGTTAAGGTGAAGACAGGTTGAGGTGAAGACAGGCTGAGGTGAAGACAGGCTAAGATGAAGACAGGCTGAGGTGAAGACAGATTAAGGTGAAGACAGGTTGAGGAGAAGGCAGGATGAGGTGAAGACAGGTTGAGGTGAAGACAGATTAAGGTGAAGACAGGTTGAGGAGAAGGCAGGATGAGGTGAAGACAGGTTGAGGTGAATACAGTTTGAACCGATGACAGGTGCAGATGAAGACAGGTTAAGGTGAAGCCAGGGTAAGGTGAAGGCCACGGTGAGGCGAAGACAGGTTGAGGTGATGACAAGTTGAGGTGAAGACAGGTTGAGGTGAAGACAGGTTGACGTAAAGACAGGTTGAAGTGAAGACAGTTTGATGTGAATACAGGTTGAGGAGATGACAGGTTGAGGTGAAGAGAGATTGAGGTGATGACAGGTTGAGGAGAAGGCAGGTTGAGGTGAAGATGTTTTTGAGGTGAAGATATTTCGACAGGTATCGGTGACTTGATAGAAGCTGAAGTGTCCTTGGATGTCCACGTCTTCCATAGTCTAGGAAACGCACACTGGTACACTATGTTCCACAAGATTTGTCTTTATTGTTCACAATCTTATCACTAAAGAAGCTGATCACACTTCTCTTAAGTGTTTATTGTGTTTTGTGAGACACATTGTTCACACTAACGCACAGATCGTTGTTCTTTGTTGGTTATCCTGGCGTCAGTGTCACTCTCAGTAGAGTCAAAAGTAATCTGAAGACGCCACAGCGCCCCATGCCGCCACTGCCCCTTGCACAACAAAAATGCTGACCTAGTACTTTTGCTTCCTTGCCACTTCCTCGATGAAGCAAAGCAGAATGTTTGATTCTTGCTGTCTTAAGCATAGACAACAATGTCCACTATCTTTACTATGGTAATAAAGAGGGAGCAGGGTTTTCCTTAATTGTCCTGCTAAAGTAAGAGATGTACTGTCTCTTATTAAACTACACTTTGCAACACTGCACTGCAAGGAGCAGCGGTCAACTTGACCACGTCGCATACTTGTACGGCATCTGTGATCAATTACTCACTGTAGCAGTAAATAAGACGCTTGCCCCTTCTGAGAGGGCTGGGCCCCTCAGGGTTGAAAGGGGCTCAAGGGGCTGAAGGGGGCTGATACCCCCCTCCTGGAGAAAATTTCTCCACAGATTATATTTATTACTTAAAGTTTTGAGAGTGCTCTCCAGTTTAACTCTACACTGCTGTAAACCTTTGTAAGTGTGATCTGGAGATTTTAAATTAACAATGATATTCACTAGATCCAACCTACTTTGTGCTATATTACCATAAGTGACCTTCAACAAGTCAACTGCTTCCTTGTAAGAATCATCTACATTGGGAAAGGCTTGTATGAGTATGTGAGCATCTCCTCTTACCTGTCCTTTGAGGTAAAATAATTTAGTTACACAGGCTAGGTCACTCCTGTCATGCACAGCTGCTTTAAAAATTTACCAAAATTCCTCCCAATTTTCACCAGGATTAAATACAGGTAAACACAGTTCTGGGAGTTTTGGCAAAGACATATTATTTGTTTAAGCAGACTGATTAACTGCCTGGTTTACTAATTTAAATTTATTCAAGGCCTGACTTTTACAAGAAAGAATCTTTTCCTCTAAGTCATGATACTGATTAATCATGAGATCTACTTCAGTCTCATCTACCAGTTTACTAACAAATCTGCTTCATATTTGTTGCAATATAATTTGTATGAATCATATCTATTACCTAAAGCATCTAAACACAATTTTAAATCATCAGTATTCACAGTTTCTTGATTCATTGATTCTAAACATTTATTATATGCCTTGGTTACATGATCCTTTCTAGCTTGCAGTGATGCTTTCTTTGCTCTATATTCCATAAGTTTATCTTTTATATTAATTTCCTCATTTTCAGCCATGATGCAATGTATTAAACTCAACTTAATAACACTGATTATGTACTAAATTATGCACTTTATAAAGGTAAATAGTACAACTTACCTTTGAATAAATCCTAGCTACTTGAGCTTAGCAATTACATGCAATAAAATAATATAAACTTCAAATGTACATTAATACAAACCTTTAGCCAGACTTGGCTTATCAAAATTAAT
The DNA here is from genome assembly GCF_026875155.1 of Cherax quadricarinatus. Lineage (NCBI taxonomy): Eukaryota > Metazoa > Arthropoda > Malacostraca > Decapoda > Parastacidae > Cherax > Cherax quadricarinatus. The sequence goes on along the minus strand of NC_069401.1, from coordinate 68,857,348 downwards.
ATTATACAAATTAATAAATCCTTGCCAGAATTTGGCATAGCAAAATTATTATAAACAATATAATCTTTAGACACACTTTTCTTATCCAAATTAATATTGTAATAATTATAATCCACTACACATTAAGTAAATTTGTGAACTTAACATCCACCTCCTTCTGTCATTTCACATATAATTATTAAGTAATTAACTAATTAATAACTTCACTAATTACCTCCGGTTCAAGAAGGACCAATGGGCAAATTAAATGTGGAAAATTACATTTATCTGTATGTAACTCATTATGTACATAACAGTAAATGATAACAAAGATAATTATTATTTATCAGTTACATAGACAAGTAGGAATTTGGGACACCTAGGTCGCAAAAAATGTCCCCATTCGATACCTACCACTGTCATATCCACAAGTTGCTCTGGACCTATTAATTATAAATGAAAAATACATCACCAGGAATGCTGGTAAATACAGGGTGTGGTGAAGACAGGTTGAAGTGAATACAGGTTGAGGTGAAAACAGGCTGAGGAGAAGACAGGTTGAGGTGATGACACGTTAAAGGGATGACACGTTGAGGTGAAGACAAGTTGAGGTGAGGACAGGGTGAGATGAAGACAGGTTGAGGTGATGGCATATTGAGATGAAGAGAGGATAAAATGAAGACAGGTTGAAATGATGAGAGGTTGAGGTGAAGACAGGATGAGGTGATGAGAGTACGAGGTGAAGACAGGTTGAGGTGAAAACAAGTTGAGGTGATGTCAGGTTGAGGTGAAAACAGGTTGAGGTGAGGACAAGATGAGGTGAAAACAAGTTGAGGTGAAAACAGTGTGAGGTGAAGATAGGCTGAGGTTTAGACAGTTTGAGGTGAAGACAGGTTGATATGAAGGCAGGTTGAAGTGAAGACAATTTGCTGCGATGACAGGTTTTGGTGAAGACAGATTGAAGTGAAGAGAGGTTGAGGTGAAGGCACTTTGAGGCGAATACAGGTTGAGGTGAAGACAGGTTGAGATGATGACACGTTAAATTAATGACACGTTGAGGCGAAGACAAGTTGAGGTGAAGACAGGTTGTGATGAAGATAGGTTGAAGTGATGGCACATGTAGATGAAAACAGGATGAGGTTATTAGAGTTTGAGGTGATGACAGTTTGAGGTGAAGAGAGGTTGACATGATGACAGGTTGAGGAGAAGACGGATTGAGGTGGAGACAGGTTGAGGTAAAGACATGTTGTGGTGAAGACAGCCTGAAGTGATGCCAGGTTGAGGTGATGACAGGTTGACGAGAAGACATGTTTAGTTGATGACAGGTTGAAATGATGACAAGTTGAGGTGATGACAGGTTTCGGTGAAAACATGTTGAGGTGAAGACATGTTTACGTGAAGACGGGTTGAGGTGAAGGCAGGTTGAGGTGAAGGCAGTTTGAAGGGGATGAGAGGTTGAGGTGAAGACAGGTTGAGGTGAAGACAGGTTGAGGTGAAGACATTCTGAGGTGAAGAATGTTCGACGTGAAGACAGGTTGAGGTGGTGACAGGTTGAGGTGAAGAGAAGTTGTAGTAATGATAGATTGAGGTGAAGACAGGTTGAGATGAAGACAGGTTGAAGTGACGACAGGTTGAGGTAAAGAGAGTTTGAGGCGATGACAGGTTTTGGTGAAGACAGGTTTAGGTGAATCCACGTTGAGACGAAGAAAGGTTGAGGTGAAGACAGGTTGCTATGAAGACAGGTTTAGGTGAAGACAGGTTGAGAAGATGAGCTGAGGTGGAGACAGGTTGAATTGAAGACATATTGAGTTGAAGACGGGTTGAGGTGGAGACAGGTTGAGGTAAAGTCAGGTTGAGGTGAAGACAGGCTGAATTAATGGCAGGTTGAGGAAAAGACATGCTTAGGTGATGACGGGTTGAGATGATGACAAGTTGAGGTGATGACAGGTTTAGGTGAAGACATGTTGAGGTGAAGACATGTTGACGTGATGACAGGTTCAGGTGATGAGAGGGTGAGGTGAAGACAGGTTAACGTGAAGACAGGTTGAAGTGAAGCCAGTTTTAGGTGAACCCAAGTTGAGGAGATGAGAGGTTGAGGTGAAGACAGATTGAGGTGATGACAGGTTGGAGTGATGAGAGTTTGAGGTGAAGCTAGATTAAGGTCATAACAGGTCGAGTTAGTGAAAGATTGAGGTGAAGAGCGGATGAGTTGAAGGCAGTTTCACGAGAAGGCAGGTTAAGGTTAAGACATTATGAGGTGAAGACAGTTTGAGGTGATGACATGTTTTGATGAAGGCAGGTTGAGGTAAAGCCTTGTTGTGGCGAAGACAGGTTGAGGTGAAGAGAGGTTGAGTTGTTGACAGGCTGAGGTGAAGACAAGTTGAAATGATGACAGGTTGAGATGAAGACGTTTTGAGGTGAAGACAGGTTGAGAGGATGAAAATTTAAGGTGAATACAGGGTGACTTGACGACAGGTTGAGGTGAACGCAGGTTGAGGTGAAGACATTCTGAAGTGAAGAGAGGTTGAAGTGAAAACAGGTTGAGGTGATGACAGGTTGAGGTGAAGAGAGGTTGTAGTGATAACAGATTGAGGTGAAGACAGGTTGAGGGGAAGGCAGGTTCAAGTGAAGACAGGTTTAGGTGAAGAGAGTTTGAGGCGATGACAGGTTTTGGTGAAGACAGGTTTATTTGAATCCAGGTTGAGGCGAAGACAGGTTGAGGTGAAGACAGGTTGAGGTGAAGACAGGTTGCGATGAAGACAGGTTGAGGTGAAGACAGGTTGAGGTGAAGATAGGCTGAGGTGAAGACAGGTTGAAGTGAAGACATGTTAAGGTGAAGACGGGTTGAGGTGGAGACAGGTTGAGGTAAAGTCAGGTTGAGGCGAAGACAGACTGAATTTATGCCAGGTTGAGGTGATGACAGGTTGAGAAAAAGACACGCTTAGGTGATGACAGGTTGAGATGATGACATGTTGAGATGATGACAGGTTTAGGTGAAGACATGTTGAGGTGAAGACATGTTGAGGTGAAGACATGTTGAAGTGATGACAGGTTCAGGTGATGAGAGGTTGAGGTAAAGACAAGTTGACGTGTAGACAGGATGAAGTGAAGACAGTTTTAGGTGAATACAGGTTGAGGAGATGAGAGGTTGAGGTGAAGAGAGACTGAGGTGATGACAGGTTGAAGTGATGAGACTCTGAGGTGAAGCAAGGTTAAAGTCATGACAGGTTGAGTTAATGAAAGATTGACGTGAAGACAGTTTGACGAGAAGGCAAGTTGAGGCTTAGACATTTTGAGGTGAAGACAGTTTGAGGCGATGACAGGTTTTGATGAAGTCAGGTTGAGATGAAGCCAGGTTTGAGCAAAGACAGGTTGAGGTGAAGAGAGGTTGAGGTGAAGACAGGTTTAGGTGAAGACAGGTTGAGGTGTTGACAGGTTCAGGTGAAGACAGGTTGAGGTGAAGACAGGTTGAAGTGATGACAGGTTGAAGTGATGACAGGTTGAGGTGAAGACAGGTTGAGGTGAAGACAGGTTGAGGTGAAGACAGGGTGAGGGGATAACAATTTAAGGTGAAGAGAAGTTGAGGTGAAGACAGGTTGAGGTGATGACAGGTTGAGGTGAAGACAGTTTGAAGTGAAGACAGGTTGATTTGAAGAGAAGTGTAGGTGAAGACAGATTGTTGTGAAGACAGGTTGAGGTGAAGGTAGGTTGAGGTTAAGACAATTTGAGGTGAAAAGAGTTTGAGGCAATGACAGGTTTTGGTGAAGACAGGTTAAGGTGAATCCAGGTTGAGGCGAAGACAGGTTGAGGTGAAGACAGGTTGCGATGAAGACAAGTTGAGGTGAAGACAAGTTGAGTTGAGGACATGTTGAGGTGAAGACAGGTTTAGGTGAAGACAGGTTAAGGTGAAGACAGGCTGAGGTGAAGACAGGTTGAGGTGATGACAGTGTGAGGCGATGACATGTTTTGGTGAAGACAGGTTTTGGTGAAGACAGGTTGAGGTGAAGCCAGGTTGAGGTGAAGACAGGTTGAGGCGATGACCGATTGAGGTGAAGACAGGTTGACGTGATGACAGGTTGAGGTGAAGACACATTGAGGTGATGACAGGTAGAAATTATGACATGTTTAGGTGAAGACAGGTTGAAGTGATGACAGGTTGAGGTGAAAACAGGTTCAGGTGGAGACAGGTTCAGGTGAAGGCGGTTTGAGGCGATGTCAATTTGAGGTGAAGACACTTTGAGGTGTTGACAGGTTGAGGTGATGACAGTTTGAGGTGAAGACAGGTTGAGGTGAAGACAGGCTGAGGTGAAGACAGGTTGAGGTGTATACAGATTGAGGTGATTACAGGTTTAAGTGATGACACATTTATTATGCCTTTGAAGAGTTTCTAGAGTTTACCTACTCTCTGAGCCCAGTCATGGTCCAGGCTCGTGTGGTGCTTGCCTCGTCATCCAGGCTGTTGCTGCTGGAGGCCCGCTGCCCCACATATCCATCACAGCGTGGTTGATCTGGCACCTGGTGAGGATACTTGTCCAGTTTCCTCTTTATGGTTTCTACACTTGTTCCAGCAGTGTTTCTGATATCTTCTAGTAAGATGTTGAAAAGTCTTGGAACCCGGATGTTGATAGAGTGTTCCCTTATTGTCCCCTCCGCACCCCTGCTCGTCACTGGGTTTATTTTACACTTTCTCTCATATCTCTCACTCCAGTATGTTGTTATGGCAGTGTTCAGATTTACGGCCAAGCCTCGAGTACCTTCCAGGTATATATTATCATGTACCTTTCTCTCCTCCGCTCCAATGAGTTCATGTTCAAGACTTGCAGGCGTTCCCAGTAGTTTAGGTACTTTACTGGCTCAATGTGAGCCGTAAACGATCTCTGTATTTGTTCCAGCTCCGATATTTCTCCTGCCTTGAACGGGGCCGTCAGCACTGAGCAATATTCTAAGTGAGGGAGCACTAGCGATTTGCAGAGTGTCACCATCGGCATTATTTCACTTGTTTTAAAAGTTCTCAATACCCACCCCGTCATCTTCCTGGCTGTCGTGATCTTTGTCTTGTTATGGTCTTTAAAAAGAAAGGTCCACTGGCACGATTATTCCTAGGTCTTATACGTGTTCCTTACGTTCTATTTGGTGAACCTCTTGAGTTTTGTATATAGTGCTCCTTTTGAGTTCTTCATTCTTTCCATATCTAAGCAGCTGGAACTTACCACTATTGCACGTCATGTTGTTCTCCACTGCCCACTGTACTTTCATGCTTATTTTAGTGTCATCTGCAAATGATGATACAAAAGTGTGCCGGGTGTTTTTGTCTATGTCTGCTATGAGGATGAGAAACAGCAGAGGTGCCAGGACAGTGCCTTGGGGCACTGAGCTTTTGACCTCGCTGATGCTGGATCTTGCCCTGTTCACTACTACTTTTTGTGTTCTGTGTGTTAGGAAACCGAAAATCCTTCTGCCTACCTTCCCCTTAATGCCCATGGCCTTCATTTTGTGCGCTTTCACTCCATGATCGCATTTGTCAAACGTCTTTGTTAAATCTGTGTAAATCACATCTGCGTTTTGGTCGTCTTCCAGTGCCTCCGTAATTTTGTCATAATGGTTCAGCAGCTGTGACAGACATGATCGTCCTGCTCTAAAACCATGCTGGTTCGGGTTATGTTGGTTGTGCTGGTCCATGAAATTTGTATTATTATTATAATAAAAAAAGAAGCGCTAAGCCACAAGGACTATACAGCATGAAATTTGTAACCTGCCGTCTCATCACTCTTTCGAAGATTTTTATGATGTGAGAGGTTAGGGCTACTGGTCTGTAATTTTTAGCTAGTGCTCTACTACCTCCCTTATGCAAAGGAGCTATGTCTGGACTCTTTAAGGCCTCCGGTATTTCACCTAGACCTAAGCTCTTTCTCCAAAGAATACTGAGGGCTCGTGCTAGTGGTACTTTGCACTTCTTTATAAATAGAGCATTCCATGAATCTGGTCCAGGTGCTGAGTGAGTGGGCAAGTTTTCCATTTCTTTCTCGAAATCTATGGGATTTGTACTAATGTCAGTTAGTTGGTCTGTGCGGCCTTCTTCTGGAGTGAAAAATATTTCTACATTTTCTACCTTGCTGTCATTTAGTGGGTTGCTGAACACCGACTCATACTGTTTTAGGATTTCATTCATTTCCTGTTCGTCGTCAGTATACGAGTCTCCTCTCAGTAGTGGTCCAATTCTTAGCTTGGATTTTGCGTAGGAATAGAATTATTTTGGGTTTCTTGCAATATCCTGTATGGCCCTTTGTTCCCTTTGTACTTCTTCTGTGAGGTATGACATCCTAAGTTTTTGCTCTAATTCAGTGATCTCTCTGCTAAGTCTATCTTTCCTCTATTGTAGCATATTTGTGTTTTTAAGCAGTTTAGTAACCCGTTTTCTTCTTCTGTACCATTTCCTACGCTCTCTCTCTATATTTGATCTTCCTCTGGGTTTCCTCAATGGTACATGTTTCATACATACTTTGCATGCTTCTGTATTCAGCTTCTCTAGGCACTGGTGGGGATTTAGGTCGCTCATATCTGATTCCCAGGGTATGTCTGATAACTCTTGATTTATTTTTTCACAGTCAATTCTATGGTTGTTAAAATTAAACTTACTGAACATCCCGTCTCTAACTTTAGCAATGCAGTTTCCTACCCCTGAGTTAATACTCGTTTGAACTTCTATGATGTTATGATCAGAGTAAATTGTTTTTGTAACTGTTATGTCTCTGATAAGTTCCTCGTTGTTTGTGAATATCAAATCCAGGGTATTTTCATTTCTGGTGGGATCAATTTCCTATTGGTTTAACGAGTACTTTTCACAAAGCCTCATTAGTTCCCTGGTATGTACCTGTTGAGCCAGGGTGCTTCCCGGAGATATTTCTGGTATAACATTATGTTGCGCCATCTTCCATTTTACACGAGGGAGATTAAAATCTCCAAGGAGAAAAATATTTGGTGTAGGATTTTCTAGCCTATCCAGATAGCTATCTATCTTACTTAACTGATCTGTGAATTCCTCAGCAGTTGCCGATGATGGTTTGTATACTAGGATAATTATCAAATTCCTATTTTCAACTTTAATGCCTAGAATTTCTACTATAACATTCGTAGAATTCAGCACTTCTGTGCAACAGAAAGTATCCTGTGTGATGATTGGTTTGAAAAACCGACAAGTTGAAGATTGAGACACTTATGCAGCATATGGGAATCTTTATTCAGGAAACGTTTCGCCACACAGTGGCTTCATCAGTCCAATACAAAGAGGAAGACGTAAGGAGAGGAGGAGAATGAGGTAATCAGTCCCTCAACCTGGAGTCGATGTGTTCAGTCCATCAATCTTGTAGAATGTACAGCATAGGGCCGTAGACGTGGCTTATATACTGTAGTGAGGTGACGTGAAGCAGATGGAGGCGGGGTCATAGTGGTACCATCCACTAGTCGAAGTAGGTCTTCGTCCAAAGGTTGAACAAGTGTTGAAGAATTCTTTGTAACAAGATCCCATGATGCTGCAGTGTCTGACAGTTGTGATGAATGGTTTGAAAAACCGACAAGTTGAAGATTGAGACACTTATGCAGCATATGGGAATCTTTATTCAGGAAACGTTTCGCCACACAGTGGCTTCATCAGTCCAATACAAAGAGGAAGGCGTAAGGAGAGGAGGAGAATGAGGTAATCAGTCCCTCAACCTGGAGTCGATGTGTTCAGTCCATCAATCTTGTAGAAAGTATCCTACTCCTCCCTGTGACCTATTTTACAGCTCTTTAGTTATTTTACAGCTCTATACATCACTAGTGAGGCCTCATTTAGATTATGCTGCTCAGTTTTGGTCCCCTTACTACAGGATGGATATAGACTCATTAGAGAACATACAGAGAAGAATGACTAAAATGATTTACTGTGTAAGGAACCTCCCGTATGAAGATAGACTTAAAGCCTTAAATCTCCACTCTCTGGAGAGGCGTAGAATGAGGGGAGATATCATTGAAATGTATAAGTGGATGACAGGCATAAACAAGGGAGATATTAATAAAGTACTGAGGGTGTCGAACCAGGTAAGAACCAGGAATAATGGATTTAAGTTGGATAAATTTAGATTTAGAAAGGACATAGGTAAGTACTGGTTTTCTAACAGAGTTGTAGATGCGTGGAACAGTCTTCCCAGTGGGGTGATAGAGGCTAGGACCTTGTGTAGCTTTAAGAAGAGACTGGACAAATATATGAGTGGGAGGGGCTGGGTTTGATTGGTGTCATTGGGTACGGGAGTTATTTCTAGGGAAGCTTTAGGTAGTAGTCGTTTTGATAAGGACCTGCCTCGCATGGGCCAGTAGGCCTTCTGCAGTGTTCCTCCATTCTTATGTTCTTATGATTCTATCACATTTTTACATCTCTCCGTCCAAAACATCCCTTGTGTGTGTTTCTGTAAATGCTCCAAACATGGCATTCGCTTCTGTTAGGAGCCCACTGACATAACTAACTTTGTCATTTTTTATTTGATTTGAAACTCTGTATATTTGCAAATATGAAGCAGGAATTACCAAGTGGGATGTTTTGTCTCGCTTTGTGTTTCATTATTACCACTTGTGGTGTACTACCTGGTATGTCCCTGGTGCGGCTGGCCCTTGCTCACTTGTTCCCATATAATTATACCATAGGTTTACACTACACTCGGGATTAAAAGGATTAACACCACTGTCACCTCTGACAGTTTTTTTTCACAGGTGATGGTTGACCCATGAATATATTCCATACATTATGCACTATATTCACTATATTCCTTTTGAGATGAGAAACAGTCCTTCGGTAGAAAACATGAACCACTGTGTGGTAACACCTATTTATTTATTTATTTATGTATTTATTTATTAATTTGAACATGATACAGTGAGGTACAAAGTTATTACAGGTCAACATGCCAAAGCCCCTTGTATGCAGAGCATTATGAGCAGGCTTAAAATTAACTTAAGATTAACTAAGCAATGATATATTCAGTGGTAAAAACATTATTGTATACAGATAACAATTTAGCACAAATGAGTATTACAAAGACAGGTCATATGGTCATTTGCTGTGTTGCTGAGCATTCAGCAGAATGGAGTATTCTGTTAGGTAATGTAATTAAAAAATAAAGTTTGATTGGGTCACAGGTTAGACATTTATGAGATACAATAATGAGAAACATTTACGAGATACAATTATTCAGTATTTATTTAGTTGTGGGTGAGTAAGTCATTTTTGAGAAGAGACTTGAATTTATAAACAGTGTTTCTTTTATATTCACAGGTAATGAATTCCAGATTTTAGGGCCTTTTATGTGCATTGAGTTTTTGCATAGCGTGAGATGGACACGAGGAACATCAAAGAGCGATCTGTGCCTTGTGTTATGGTCATGTGTTCTGTTGAGGTTGGTAAGGAGACGTTTGAGGGGAGGGTTTATATCAGAATTAAGTGTTCTATGAATGTAGTAGGTGCAGTAATAAGTATGGATGTTTTGAATGGTGAGTAGGTTTAGAGTTTTGAATATTGGTGGAGTGTGCTGCCTGTAGTGGGAATTTGTTATTCTGACTGCAGCCTTTTGTTGGGTAATTAATGGTCTGAGATGGTTTATTGTTGTTGAGCCCCATGCACGAATTCCCTAGGTGAGACAGAGGTAAATAAGTGAGTGATATAGGGCCAGGAGGGCTGACTGTGGAACATAGTACCGTATCTTCGATAGTATGCCTACGGTCTTGGAAATTTTTTGGAAATTTGTTGTATGTGTTTGAAATTTGAGTCTATTATCAAGGTGGATTCCTAAGAATTTTCCCTCTGTGAGTTTTGTGATAGGTGATCCGTTTATCATTATGTTAAGAGGGACATCTGTAGCTCTGTTACCAAACTTAATGAAGTAGGTTTTGTCAATGTTTAGAGTAAGTTTGTTAGTACTCATCCAGGTAGACATTTTCTGTAATTCGGTATTTACAGTATTGGCTAGCGTGACTGGGCTCGGTATCCTAGTTTATTCGTTATATGTGGTACCTGGAACCTTGGTGTATCACATGTCAACACCAGGACAAGTAGATTGACCCACTTCACTGTTGTTTTTTATTTTATTTCCTTTTATTTTATCAATGGTATTTTATCACTGTGTTGTACACTGGTTATCTCAGATACCCTTTTCTTTTCACTGCACTATACTGGGATCGTTGTTTTAATATTTACACGGGACTAGGCCTATGGTAACTTTTATTATTCACACGGCACTAGGCCTACGGTAACATTCCCCTGCACTTCCAAAGCAGTAATGCGTAGTAAAGGTAACGGGGAAACACATCACACGGTAGACTTATGCCTTTACATCGATTGTATGCTCAATTTATGTACAGTAGACCGTCATTTAGCACGATTTTATTTGGCACGGTTTGGGTATAGCACGAATTGCGCACAATTTTATGTAACACGTTGTATGATGAATTTAACACGGTTCAGTTTGCGGGAAGGACAAAACAACTTCTCTTTCCTCAAGCGGCCGCCTTGCTGTGGTTCAGCTGGGGAGACCTCCCGCCATCCCCAGCAACCCCCCGAAACCACCCCACCATCACTTGACTGACTTACTGAATCACTTGACTGACTTACTGAACGACTTGACTGACTTACTGAATGACTTGAGACCAACTGAATCACTTGACTGACTTACTGAATCACTTGACTGACTTACTGAATCACTTGACTGACTTACTGAATCACTTGACTGACTTACTGAATCACTTGACTGACTTACTGAATCACTTGAACCTGACTTACTGAATACACTTGACTGACTTACTGAACGACTTGACTGACTTACTGAATCACTTTACTGACTTACTGAATCACTTGACTGACTTACTGAACGACTTTGACTGACTTACTGAACGACTTGACTGACTTACTGAATGACTTGACTGCCTTACTGAATGACTTGAGACTTACTGAATGACTTGAGGCTTACTGAATGACTTGAGACTTATTGAATCACTTAACTGACTTACTGAATTACTTGTTTGAATGACTTAAAGTTAGACACTCCAGTACAACCATCAACTTCAGTACCAGAACCTCTACCATCCACCTCAGCCCAGTAGGACCACAACATAACTCTCCGCTCTCTTCACAATCATCCACAAACACCAGCACCCACAATTTAAGGTAAGAAATACTATTATTTCTGTTACATTTGTAGTCTTAGTCTGTAAAAAAAACATAATACATCATAACAATGAACTACAATTATATTTTCACATTTATTTTTGTAAGATGTGGAGGCCTAAAAAAGTTGTTTGGCTCTTTTGGGGCTCTCAGGAACGTAACACTATTTTCCTCATAAGCTCTTCAGTTCATCTAACACGGTGTTTCCAGGAACGTAACTACCGTGTTAGATGACGGTCTACTGTATACTGTGATTCCCTGCACCTCAATGCTACCATCACTCGTTTTATTACTAATGGCTGTAATAAATACTCTTCCGTTATTTCCACTTCTCTGGACCTACGGCAACAGTTCGCTAATGCCAGTCGCTTGTAAATATTCCCATATGCTACACCATATATTTTACGCTATACTGGGGATAATTAAGATTACTCGTATCTACTATTTATTTCACTATGTCACTGCACATATATATCTTTGACACTCGCTATATTGCTTATAGAAAGTTCAATATATTTTTGTTTATTTCCACTTGTGTCGACAACTGGGAATAATTCGATAGCGCTGGTCAGGCCTATTTCCAGAGTAACCGTTGCTCTACCGACACTCTCCATATGACACTGCAATCCATATTTTTCTATTTGGTGTTCATTGTTATTCCTTTTATGTTGGTTCAAAGGAGTATATGCACTTAATGGTTGCAAACGCTTATTTCCCGCCCACTGTTCCTGGGACTATCAGGAAACGCAATTTTTGACGGAGCTTGACCGCGCCTGACTTCCCTTCACACCAAGAAGCAAGTCTCCAACAGGTAGAGGTGAAGACAGGTTGAGGTGATGACAGGTTGAAGTGATGACAGTTTAAGGTGAAAATGGGATGAGGTAGTGACAGGATGAGGTAATGACAGGTTTAGGTGAAGACAGGTTGAGGTGAAGACAGATTGAGGTGATGACAGGATAAAGTGAAGACAGTTTGAGGTAAAGACAGGTTGATGTGAATACAGGTTGAGATGATGGCAGGTTGAAGTGATGATACGTTGAGGTGAAGATTAGTTGAGGTGATAGCAGGTCGAGGTAATGACAGGTTGAGGTGAAGACAGGTTGAGGTGAAGCCAGGATGAGGTGAAGACAGTTTGAGCAGATGACAGGCTGAGGTGAAGACAGATTGAGGTGATGACAAGTTGAAGTGATGACACGTTGAGGTGAAGACTGGTTCAGGTGATGACAGGTTGAGGTAATGACAGGTTGAGGTGAAGACAGGTTGAGGTGAAGACAGGTTGAGGTGAAGAGAGTTTAAGGCGTTGACAAGTTGAGGTGAAGACAGAATGAGGTGTTGACAAGTTGAGGTGAAGACAGGTTGAGGTGACGACAGGATGAGGTGTAGACAGGATGAGGTGAAGGCAAGTAGAGGTGAAGGCACTTGGAGGTATTGACAGGTTAAGGTGAAGACAGGCTGAAGTGAAGCCTGGTTGAGGTGAAAACAAGTTGAGGTGAAGGCAGGTTGAAGTGAAGTCAGGTTGAGGTTATTACAGGTTGAGGTGATGACAGGTTGAGGTGAAGACAGGTTGAGGTGAAGGCAGGTTGAGATGAAGACAGGTTGACTTGAAGACAGGCTGAGGTGATGACAGGTTGAGGTGAAGACAGGTTGAGGTGATGACAGATTGAGGTGAAGACAGTTTGAGGTGATAACAGGTTGAGGTGAAGACAGGTTGAGGTGATGACAGGGTGAGGTGAAGACAGTTTTAGGTGAAGACAGGTTGAGGTGAAGATAGGCTGAGGTGAAGACAGATTGAAGTGATGACAGGTTGAGGTGAAGAGAGCTTGAAGTGATGAAAGGTTGAGGTGATGACAGGTTGAGGTGAAGACAGGTTGAGGTGAAGACAGGTTGAGGTGAAGACAAGCTGACGTGAAGACAGGTTGAGGTGAAGACAGGTTGAAGAGATGAGAGATTGAGGTGAAGATAGGTTGAGGTGAAGACAGGTTGAAGTGATGACAGGTTGAGGTGAAGAGAGCTTGAAGTGATGAAAGGTTGAGGTGATGACAGGTTGAGGTGAAAACAGGTTGAGGCGTTGTCAGATTGAGGTGAAGACAGGTTGAGGTGAAGACAGGTTGAGGTGAAGACAAGCTGAGGTGAAGACAGGGTGAGGTGAAGACAGGTTGAGGTGATGACAGATTGAGGTGAAGATAGGTTGAGGTGATGACAGATTGAGGTGATGAAAGGTTGAGGTGATGACAGGTTGAGGTGAAAACAGGTTGACGTGATGACAGATTGAGGGGAAGACAGTGTGAGGAGATGACAGGTTGAGGTGAAGAGAGCTTGAGGTGATGAAAGGTTCTGGTGTTGACAGGTTTGAGGTGAAGACAGGTTGAGGTGATAACAGATTTAGGTGAAGACAGATTGAGGTGATGACAGGTTGAGGTGAAGACAGGTTAAGGTGATGATAGGTTGATGTGATAGCAGGTTGAAATGAAAACAGGTTGAGGTGAAGACAGGTTGTGGTGATGACACGTTGAGGTGAAGACAGGTTGAGGTGAAGGTATGTTGAGGTGATGACAGGTTAAGGTGAAGACAGTTTGAGGTGATGACAGGTTTAGGTGAAGAGAGGTTGAGGTCAAAACAGGTTAAGGTGAAGATAGGTTGGAGTGATGACAGGTTGAAGTGAAGACCGAGTGAGGTGATGACAAGTTGAAGTGATGACAGGTTGAGATCAAGGCAGGTTGAAGTGATGACAGATTGAGGAGATGACATGGCCCCTCAAGGAAGGTTCCTTGATGTTGGTGAGGGGCTCTTGATTTAGGAAATTGGATCTGTGCTCCAGTTCCCCGAATTAAGCCTGAATGCCTTCCACATCCCCCCCCCAGGCGCTGTATAATCCTCCGGGTTTAGCGCTTCCCCTTGATTATAATAATAATAATAATGAGGAGATGACAGTTTGAGGTGAAGACAGGTTGAAGTGATGACAGGTTAAGGCGAAAACAGGTTGAGGTGGTGATAGGTTGAGGTAACGACAGGTTTAGGTGAAGACAGGTTGAGGTGAAGACAGGTTAAGGTGAAGATAGGTTGGAGTGATGACAGGTTGAAGTGAAGATCGAATGAGGTGATGACAGGTTGAAGTGATGACAAGTTGAGGTCAAGACAGGTTGAAGTGATGACAGATTGAGGTGATGACAGTTTGAGGAGAAGACAGGTTGAAGTGATGACAGGTTAAGGCGAAAACAGGTTGAGGTGGTGATAGGTTGAGGTAATGACGGGTTTAGGTGAAGACAGGTTGAAGTGATGGCAGGGTGAGGTGAAGACTGATTGAGGTGATGACAGGTTGAAGTGATGACTTGTTGAGGTGAAGACAGGTTGAAGTGAAGACAGGTTGAGGTGAAACAGGTCGAGATGAAGACAGGTTCAGGTGAAGCCAGGTTGAAGTGAAGACAGGTTGAGGTGAAGACAAGTTGAAGTGATAAGAGGTGAGGTGATCAAAGGTTGACGTGAAGACTGGTTGAGGTGAAGATAGCATGAGGTGAAGGCAGGGTGAGGTGAAGGCAGGTTGAGGTGAAGACAGGATGAGGTGATGGCAGAGTGACCTAGGTGGTGTCGACACACACACAGAAACCTGGCACCTAGGTGGTGTTGACACACACACACACACACACAGTCCCCCACACTTAGGAGGTGTTCACACACACACGGAAATCCGGCACCTTGGTGGTGTTGACAAACACAAAGGAACACTGCACCTTGGAGGTGTTGACAAACACAGAGGACCCGGCACCTAGGTGATGCTGAAACACACAGATGGACCCGGCATCAAGGTGATGTTGACACGCACAGACGGACCCGGCACCTAGGTGGTGTTGACAAACACAGAGGAAACCGGCACCTAGGTGATGCTGACACACACAGAGGGATAAGGCACCTAGGTGGTGTTGACACAGAGGGACACGGCACCTAGGTGGAGTTGACACACACAGAGGGACACGGCACCTAGGTGGTGTTGACTCATACAGAGGGACACGGCACCTACGTGTTGACACACACAGAGGACACGGCAAAAACGTGGTATTGACACACACAGAGGGACACGGCACCTAGGTGGTGTTGAAACACACAGAAGGACACGGCATCTAGGCGGTGTTGACACACACAGAGGACCCGGCACCTAGGTGGTGTTGATACACACAGAGGGACACGGCACCTAGGTGGTGTTGACACACACAGAGGAACCGGCACCTAGATGGTGTTGACACACACAGAGGGACACGGTACCTAGGTGGTGTTGACACAAAAAGAGGACCCGGCACCTAGGGGGTGTTGACACACACAGAGGAACACGGCACCTAGGTGGAGTTGACACACATAGAGGGACACGGCATCTAGGTGGTGTTGACACACAGAGGACCCGGCACCTAGATGATGTTGAAACACATAGAGGGACACGGCACCTAGGTGATGTTGAAACACACAGAGGGACACGGCACCTAGGTGATGTAAAAACACACAGAGGGGCACGGAACCTAGATGGTGTTGACACACACAGAAGGAACACGGCACCTAGGTGATGTTGACACACAGAGGGACACGGCACCTAGGTGATGTTGACATACACAGAGGGACACGGCACTTAATTGATGTTGAAACACACAGAGGGACACGGCTCCTAGGTGGTGTTGAGACACACAAAGGGACACGGCACCTAGGTGGTGTTGACACACAGAGCGGACCCGGCACCTAGGTGATGTTGACACACACAGAGGGACACGGCACCTAGGTGGTATTGACACACACAGAGGACCCGGCACCTAGGCAGTGTTGACACACAGAGGGACACGGCTCCTAGGTGATGTTGAAACACAGAGCGGGACACGGCACCTAGGTGGCGTTGACACACACAGAGAGACAGGCACCTAGGTGATGTTGACACACAGAGGGACACGGCACCTAGGTGGTGTTGACACACACAGAGGGACACGGCACGTAGGTGGTGTTGACACACACAGCGGGACACGGCACCTAGGTGGTGTTGACACACACATAGGGACACGGCACCTAGGTGGTGTTGACACACACAGAGGGACACGAAACCTGGGTGGTGTTGACACACAGAGAGGGACACGGCGCCTAGATGATGTTGACACACACGGAGAGACACGGCACCTAGGTGGTGTTGACACACACTCAGGGATATGGCACCTAAGTGGTGCTGACACACACAGAGGGACGCGGCACCTACGTGGTGTTGACACACACAGAAGGAACACGGCACCTAGGTGGTGTTGTAACACACAGAGGGACACGGCACCTAGGTGTTGACACACACAGAGGGACACAGCACAAAGAAGGTGTTGACACACACAGAGGTACACGGCACCTAGGTGGTGTTGACACACACAGAGGGACACGGAACATTGGTGATGTTGACACACACAGAGGGACACTGCGCCTAGGTGGTGTTGACACACACAGAGGGGCACGGCACCTAGGTTGAGTTGACACACAGAGGGACACGGCACCTAAGTGGTGTTGAAACACACAGAGGGACACGGCTCCTAGGTGGTGTTGACGCACACGGAGGGACACGACACCTAGGTGGTGTTGACACACACAGAGGGACACGGCATCTAGGTGATGTTGACACAGAGAGGGACACGGCACCTAGGAGGTGTAGACACACACAGAAGGACTCGGCACCTAGTTGGTGTTGAAACACACAGAGGGACACGGCACCTAGGTGAATTTGACACACACAGAGGGACACGGCACATAGGTGGTGTTGCCACACACAAAGGACCCGGCACCTAGGTGGTGTTGACACACACAGAGGGAGACAGCACCTAGGTGGTGTTGACACATACAGAGGGACACGGCACCTAGGTGGTGTTGACACACACAGAGGGAGACGGCACCTAGGTGGTGTTGAAACACACAGAGGGACACGGCACCTAGGTGATTTTGACACACACAGAGGGACACGGCACATAGGTGGTGTTAACACACACAGAGGGACAAGGCACCTAGGTTGTGTTGACACACAGAGGGTCACGGCACCTAGGTGGTGTTGACACACACAGAGGGACACGGCACCTAGGTGGTGTTGACACACACAGAGGGACACGGCACCTAGGTGGTGTTGACACACACAGAGGGACAAGGCACCTAGGTTGTGTTGACACACAGAGGGTCACGGCACCTAGGTGGTGTTGAAACACACAGAGGGACAAGGCACCTAGGTTGTGTTGACACACAGAGGGTCACGGCACCTAGGTGGTGTTGAAACACACGGAGGGACACGACACCTAGGTGATGTTGACACACACAGAGGGACACGGCATCAAGGTGATGTAGACACACAGAGAGGGACACGGCGTCTAGGAAGTGTTGACACACACAGAGGGACACGGCACACAGGTTGTGTTGACACTCACACAAGGACACGGCACCTAGTTGGTGTTGACACACTCAGAGGGACATGACACCTAGGTGGTGTTGACACACACAGAGGGACACGGCACTTGTGTGGTGTTGACACACACAGAGGGACACGGCACCTAGGTGATGTTGACACACACAGAGGGACACGGCACCTAGGTGATGTTTACACACACAGAAGGACACGGCACCTAGGTGTTGTTGACACACACAGAGGGGCACGGCACCTAGGTGGTGTTGACTCACCCAGAGTGACACGGCACCTAGGTGGTGTTGACACACACAGAGGGACATGGCACCTAGGTGGTGTTGACACACACAGAGGGACACGGCACCTGTGTGGTGTTGACACACACAGAGGGACACGGCACCTAATTGATGTTTACACACACAGAAGGACACGGCACCTAGGTGTTGTAGACACACACAGAGGGACACGGCACCTAGGTGATGTTGACACACACAGAGGGACACGATACCTATGTGGTGTTGAGACACACAAAGGGACACGGCACCTAGGTGGTGTTGACACACAGAAAGGGACAAGGCACCTAGGTGGTGTTGACACACACAGAATGACACGACACCTAGGTGGTGTTCACACACACAGAGGGACACGGCAACTAGGCGGTGTTGACCATCACGAATGACCCGGCCCCTAGGTGGTGTTGACACACACAGGGACACGGCACCTATGTGGTGTTGACACACACAGAGGTACCCGGCACCTAGGTGGTGTAGAGACACAGAGGCAACCGGCACCTAGGTGGTGTTGATACACACAGAGGGACACTGCAACTAGGTGGTGTTGACACACACAGAGGGACACGACGCCTTGGTGATGTTGACACACACAGAGGTTTCCGGCACCTAGGTGGTGTTGACACACACAGAGGGACACGGCATACAGGTGGTGTTGACACACACAGTGGCACACAGCACCTAGATGGTGTTGACACACACAGAGTTACACGGCACCTAGGAGGTGTTGACACACACAGAGGGACACGGCACCTAGATGGTGTTGACACACACAGAAGGACACGGCACCTAGGTGTTGTTGAAAGACACAGAGGGACACGGCACCTAGGTGGTGGTGACACACAGAGGGACACGGCACCTAGGTGGTGTTGACACACACAGAGGGACACGGCACCTAGGTGGTGTTGACGCACACAGAATGACACGGCACCTAGGTGGAGTTGACACACAGAGGGACACGGCACCTAGGTGTTGACACACAGAATTGCACTGCACCTAGGTGGTCTTGACACACACAGAGGGACACAGCACCTAGGTGATGTTGAGACACACACAAGGACACGGCACCTAGGTGGTGTTGACACACACAGAGGGACACGGTACCTAGGTGGTGTTGACACACACAGATGGACACGGCACCTAGTTGGTGTTGACACACACAGAGGGACACGACGCCTTGGTGATGTTGACACACACAGAGGTTTCCGGCACCTAGGTGGTGTTGACACACACAGAGGGACACGGCATCCAGGTGGTGTTGACACACACAGAGGGACACAGCACCTAGTTGGTGTTGACACACACAGAGTTACACGGCACGTAGGAGGTGTTGACAAACACAGAGGGACACGGCACCTAGATGGTGTTGACTCACACAGAAGGACACGGCACCTAGGTGTTGTTGAAACACACAGAGGGACACGGCACCTAGGTGGTGGTGACACACAGAGGGACACGGCACCTAGGTGGTGTTGACACACACAGAGGGACACGGCACCTAGGTGGTGTTGACGCACACAGAATGACACGGCACCTAGGTGGCGTTGACACACAGAGGGACACGGCACCTAGGTGGTGTTGACACACAGAATTGCACTGCACCTACGTGGTCTTGACACACACAGAGGGACACAGCACCTAGGTGATGTTGAGACACAGACAAGGACACGGCACCTAGGTGGTGTTGACACACACAGAGGGACACGGTACCTAGGTGGTGTTGACACACACAGATGGACACGGCACCTAGTTGGTGTTGACACACACAGAGGGACACGGCACCTAGGTGGTGTTGACGCACACAGAGGGGACACGGCACATAGGTGGTGTTGACACACACAGAAAGACATGGCACATAGGTGGTGTTGCCCACACAAAGGGACCCGGCACCTAGGTGGTGTTCACACACACAGAAGGACACGGCACCTAGGCGGTGTTGTCACACACAAAGGACCCGACACCTAGGTGGTGTTGATACACACAGAGGGACACGGAACCTAGGTGGTGTTGACACACACAGAGGGACTGGAGGCGCAGCCAGTGGCCACCCATGGCCTTCCAGAATTACAACTACTGATGCCAATAACAAAATCCCCCCAACAAACACAGAATACAACCTCGTTCATATTTGCTAATATGCAGGGCCTTAAGATATCCACCAACAACAAAATACCTTTTATCAGTGGACTTCTAGTGGAGTCTAATGCAATGTTTGCAGCCTTCACAGAGACTCACACAAAAGATCACTTTGACAGTGAAATATGGATAAGTGGTTACAACCTTTTTAGATGCGACAGAAAAAACAGGCAACAAGGAGGGGTTGGCCTGTATGTCAAAGAGTCCCTTATCTGCACAGAGTTGCTGAACACCACAAATGAGGTAGTTGAAGTTCTATCAATAAAGATCGAGAACCAAAACCTAGTCATTGTGGTTGTATACAAGCACCAGATGCAACCTCACAACAGTTCAAGGAACAGCTACTAAAAATCGATTACTGTTTGGAAAACCCTTCCAGCTCCATCCCCAAACATCTTACTGCTTGGTGATTTCAACCTAAGGCATACAAAATGGAAGAATGTAGCAAATAATGTTATAGCTGAAACAATCCCCGGAGGTAGCGCAGATGAAAGGTCACACACACATCAGCTACTAAGTCTCTGCGAAAAACACACCTTAAGCCAGCAGATAGTGGAGCCAACAAGACTAGAAAACACACTTGACCTTATCTTCACAAATAATGAGGACCTGATAAGAGACATAAGAATATCAAAAACAACTAATTCGATCACAATCTAAATCGAAGTCCAGACGTACATGCATAGGGGTCCTGAACAGCAGAATGCATGTACCTGTGAAGGTGTCTTCACAAAATACAATTTCAACAACAAGAACATCAACTGGGAGCAGGTAAACCATGCCCTAAACGAAACATGTTGGGAAGATGTCTTAAATGACATGGATCCAAACCAGTGCCTTGAAAGGATCAACTTCCTGGTAGCCGAAGCATGTTCTAGGCATATTCCCCTAAGAAAGAAGAAGAGCAGGAGTAAACTGGAGAGAAAAAGACGCTCCCTCTACAGAAGACGACGAAGAGTCATTGAGCTCCTCAGGAGTGCTAGAATATCTGATACACGAAAGGAGGCGCTGACCAGGGAAGTGAAAACTATCGATCTTAAGCTAAATGACTCTTACAGGAACCAGGAGAGGCAGGAGGAGCTTAAAGCTATTAGTGAAATTGAAAGAAATTCAAAATATTTCTTTTCATATGCCAAAAACAAGGCAAATACCACATCTAGTATCGGGCCCTTACTCAGTACAGGATGGGACTTACACAGATGACAACAAGGAAAGAGTGAAATATTGAATCCAGTACGACTCTGTGTTTAGTGAACCACTAATCGGTCTGAGGATCGACGACCCAAATGATTTCTTATGAATGAGCCTCAAAACTCATAAATGTATGCCAGATTTCCGACATTACCCTAACTCCGATAGATTTCGAAAAAGCCATTGACAACATGGCTATGCACTCAGCCCCGGGCCCAGACTCGTGGAACTCTGTTTTCATTAAGAACTGCAAGAAACCCCTCTCGCGTGCCCTAAGTACACTATGGAGGAGGAGCTTGGACATGGGTGAAATTCCACAGTCACTTAAAACAACGGATATAGCCCCACTCCATAAAGGTGGCAGCAAAGCATTAGCTAAGAACTATAGACCAATAGCTCTGACGTCCCACATCATAAAAATCTTTGAAAGAGTGCTAAGAAGCAGGATTGCAAATCACCTGGATTCCCAAAATCTGCACAATCAGGGCAAACATGGGTTCAGGCAGGTCGCTCCTGCCTCTCACAACTACTGGATCACTATGACATGGCCTTGGATGCACTGGAAGAAAATCAGAATGCAGATGTAATATACACAGACTTTGCTTAAGCATTTGACAAATGCGATCATGGCGTAATAGCCCATAAAATACGTGCTAAAGGAATAACTGGGAAAGTGGGGAGATGGATCTTCAACTTCCTAACAAATCGAACACAAAGAGTAGTGGTCCAACAGAGTTAAATCGGAGGTGCCATAGTGAAGAGCTCTGTTCCACAAGGCACAGTACTCGCCCCCATCTATTCCTTATCCTCATATCAGACATAAACAGAGATATACACCCACAGCACCGTATCATCCTTTGCGGATGATACTAGGATCTGCATGAGGCTGTCATCTGCTGAGGACGCGGTTAACCTCAAGAAGATATAAACCAAAGTTTTCCAGTAGGCAACGGTAAACAATATGATGTTCAATGAGGACAAATTCCAACTACTCCGTTATGGAAAACTGGAGGAGATAATAACTAGAACAGAGTATACTACTGACTCCGGCCATACAATAAGCGGAAAAATAATGTAAGGGACCTGGGAGTAGTAATGTCTGAGGATCTCACTTTCAAGGATCACAACAGTGCCACGATCGCACGTGCAAAGAAAATGATAGGATGGATATGAGAACTTTCAAAACGAGGATGCCAAAGCCCATGATGATCCTTTTCAAATCACTTGTTCTCTCTAGGCTGGAATACTGCTGTACATTAACATCTCCATTCAAAGCAGGTGAAATCGCAGATCTAGAGAGTGTACAGAGATCCTTTACTGCACGTATAAGTTCTGTCAAGCACCTTAACTACTGGGAACGCTTGGAAGCACTTGACTTGTACTCGTTGGAACGCAGGAGGGAGAGATATATCATAATCTACACTTGGAAAATCTTGGAAGGAATGGTCCCAAATCTGCACACAGAAATCACTCCCTACGAAAGTAAAAGACTGGCAGGCGATGCAAAATGCCCCCAATAAAAAGTAGGGGCGCCATTGGTACACTAATGGAAAACACCATAAGTGTCCGGGGCCCAAAACTGTTCAACAGCCTCCCATCAAGCATTAGGGGAATTGCCAATAAACCCCTGGCTGCCTCCAAGAGAGAGCTGGACAGACACCTAAAGTCAGTGCCGGATCAGACGGGCTGTGGCTCGTACGTTGGACTGCGTGCGGCCAGCAGTAACAGCCTAGTTGATCAGGCCCTGATCCATCGGGAGGCCTGGTCATGGACCTGGCCGCGGAGGCGTTGATCCCCGGAATAACCTCCAGGTAACCTCCAGGTAACCTAGTTGGTGTTCACACTCAGAAAGGGACACGGCAACTAGGCGGTGTTGACACATACAAAGGACCCGGCTCCTAGGTGGTGTTGACACACACAGAGGGACACGGCACCTAGGTGGTGTTGACACACACAGAGGGACACGGCACCTAGGTGGTGTTGACACACACAGAGGCACCCGGTACCTAGGTGGTGTTGACTCACACAGAGGGACACGGCACCTAGGTGGTGTTGACACACACAGGAGGACACGGCACCTAGAAGGTGTTGACACACACAGAGGGACACGGCACCTAGATGGTGTTGACACACACAGAGGGACACGGCACCTAGGTGATGTTGACACACTGAGGTACCCGGCACCTAGGTGGTGTTGACCCACACAGAGGGACACGGCACCTAGGTGGTGTTGGCACACACAGAGGGACACGGCAACTAGGCGGTGTTGACACATACAAAGGACCCGGCTCCTAGGTGGTGTTGACACACACAGAGGGACACGGCACCTAGGTGGTGTTGACACACACAGAGGGACACGGCACCTAGGTGGTGTTGACACACACACAGGCACCCGGTACCTAGGTGGTGTTGACTCACACAGAGGGACACGGCACCTAGGTGGTGTTGACACACACAGGACACGGCACCTAGAAGGTGTTGACACACACAGAGGGACACGGCACCTAGGTGATGTTGACACACTTAGGTACCCGGCACCTAGGTGGTGTTGACCCACACAGAGGGACACGGCACCTAGGTGGTGTTGACACACACAGAGGGACACGGCACCTATGTGGTGTTGACACTCACAGAGGGACACGGCACCTAGGTGGTGTTGACACACACAGAGGGACACGGCACCTAGGTGGTGTTGACACAGAGGGACACGGCACCTAGGAGGTGTTGACACTCACAGAGGGACACGGCACCTAGATGGTGTTGACACACACAGGACACGGCACCTATGTGGTGTTCACACACACAGAGGGACACGGCACCTAGGTGATGTTGACACACACAGAGGGACACGACACCTAGGTGGTGACACAGATGGACACGGCACCTAGGTGGTGTTGACACACACAGAGTGACACGGCACATAGGTGGTGTTGCCACACACAGAGGGACACGGCACCTAGGTGGTGTTGACACACACAAAGGACCCGGCACCTAGGTGGTGTTGACACACACAAAGGACCCGGCACCTAGGTGGTGTTGACACACACAAAGGACCCGGCACCTAGGCGGTGTTGACACACACAAAGGACCCGGCACCTAGGCGGTGTTGACACACACAAAGGACCCGGCACCTAGGTGGTGATGACACACATACATTGACAATACCAGAATAGAAAATTGATATTTATTGTTAAAAACGGAATGTTCCTCTAATAATGTTTGCATGTTTTGAATGATTTGTTTATAAAATGTTTGCGTGTCTATATGTTGTTTGGACGATGTTCAAATGTTTACAGAATATTTTGCGTGGGTCTAATGGCGGATTTGTAAGACTGTAAACATTTGTTGACCATTGATGGAGAAGCGCGTTGTTTGATGAACATTGGTTCATGTTTCGTCATTCTCTCTCCAATGACATCGTAACATTCTCACCAAACTAAACATTCCATTGTTTCCCCGCATTCTGCCCTTCTCCCCACATCCCACTCCTTCACTCTGTCTTCCTTTCCCATCTCACTACTTGTTCTGCCTCTCCCTCGCTTCTCATTCTCCCGATTCTCCTAACCCGCCTCCTCTCGTCATTCTCTCTCTCTTCCCCCTCTCCCTCCCTCCTCTCCCCTTCTCAGTCTTCTTACCCCTCCACTTCTTCTATTCCCCTTCCTCCCTCACTTCTCATTCTCCCTTCCCCTCTCCTCTGTTTCCTCCCCTCCTCTCCGTCTTTTCATTCTTCCTCCACGCCCTCTTTTTTTTATTCACACTCCCGTCCCTTATTGTTCATTCTCTCCATTTCCCCATTATGCCTCACCCTCTCCTCATTCTCTCTCCACCTCCACCCTTCTTCATTCTTCCTCTTCCGATCCTTCTCCTTATCCTAATCCTCGTCTTCCCTACTTTCTCATTTTTCCAACGATCTTTTCACCCTCATCTTCCCTCCTCATCCTCCTCTTTCCATTTTTCTTGTTTTCCTCCTTCTCTTCCTCTTTTTTCCCCTCACCCCTCCTCCTCCTCCTCCTCCTCCTCCTGCTCCTCTTCCTTCTCCTTCCTCTTCTTTCCTCCTCATCCTTCTTCCTCCTCCTCCTGCTTCTGCCACATCCTCCTTCTCCTCCTTCTTCATCTTAATTCTTCTTCTTCTACCTCCTCCTTCTTCCTCTTCTTCCTCTTACTCTTCCTCCTTCTTCTTCCTCCTCCTCTTCTTTCCTCCTCTTCTTCCTCTTCCTCCTCCTCCTCCTCAGAGGTGTGGTCAGAGCTTCTCTAGTGCTTTATAAGATTCACAAAAACTCATATAAATATATTATATGTGAAGATAAGAGCTTGTCTGAGTCTTGGTGAAGACTGAAGCTCTTTATGTCCCTCGCACACTCACTTAAATATAACTAGTTCATTTAAAATATGTATGCGGGAAGTTTTTTTGTTGTGAAGGCGATGATACACGCACATACATAAACATACATATATACACGCACGCACACACGCACAGATACGCTCATACTCATGTATAATGAGAGTACATGCTGCACGTGAGACGACAAGCCACGGACAGTGGAATGTGAGGTACTCTTTCCCAGAGAGAGGAGCAGAAATCAGCAACTACAGACAAGTGTCACTTCTGTCAACTACTGTCAAGATCCTTGAGATAATAATTCAAGACAAATGACAGAGTTTTTTGACTAACACACTGCTTTGTGACCGTCAATTTGGCTTCAGGAAAGGTTACTCTGCTGCTGGTCTGTTGTTAACCCTCTCCACTAAGTGGCACCAGTCACTGGATGAATCTAAAGTCAGCTGTGTGGTAGCAGTGGACATTGCTGGTACTTTCGACCAGGTGTGACACCAGGGCCTCTTAGCAAAACTGCAAGCACTAGGAATTGCAGGCTCTGCGCTATGTCTCCTCAGTGGTCACCTTCATGGTAGATCTCTAAGGGTAGTTCTCAATGGAACAGAATCAGCAAGACATCCTACTGGGGCAAGTGTTCCAAGGAAGCGTACTAGGACCATTGTTATGGAATGTCTACTTCAATGACCTTCTTCAACTCATCCCAGAATCCCATGCTTATGCAGACGACTGTACTGACTACTCTGACATTCACTTATCCAAGAGAAAAAATGCCAGCTGCTCTATTATTATGCCTCTATCCAGGAAAAAAATTCTCCTATTCTGTGCCTTAATTTTCCTCAATAGTCTCTGATGTGGGACCCTGTCAAAAGCCTTACTGAAGTCCATATACACAATATCATATTCATTACCATGATCTACCTCCTCAAATACCTTAGTGAAAAAAGTTAATAAATTCGTAAGGCAGGAACGTCCCTTTGTAAAACAATGCTGAGATTTGTTGATTAATTTATGTTTTTCACAGTGGCTACGAACTGCCTCGGCAATTATTGATTTCATAAATTTTCCCACCTGCTTTGAAAATAGGTATCACATTTGCCATTTTCCACTTATCTGGCGCCATGCCAGTCTGTAGTGATATGTTGAAAAGATTAGCCAAAGGTTTGCTAAGCTCCTTTTTACATTCCTTTAAAACCCTTGCGTACAGTTAGTCAGGGCCTGGGGATCTGTTAGGTTTTAATTTATCTATTTGCCTAAGGACCATGTCACTTGTGACCCTAATCGTGCATAGTTTATTATCATCCTGTTCTACATAATTTATTATTTCTGGAATATTGCTAATATCTTCCTGGGTAAAAACTGAGAGGAAGTACGTGTTAAAAATTCTACACATTTCCTTATCACTGTCCGTGAGGTGACCCGAGTAACTTTTGAGTGGGCCTATCTTGTCCCTGATCTTACTTCTGTATACCTGAATCCTTTTGGGTTAGTCCTCGATTCTTGCAACCTCATAATCTCTTTTTGCTTTTCTTATTCCCTTTTTTATTTCTCTTTTTAACTGAATATATTGATTTCTTAATTGCCTCTCTCCTCTTTTGATTTGCCTATATATCCCTCTCTTTTGACCAATGAGAACTTTTAATCTATTGTTCATCCATTTAGAATCATTTTTGTTTGATCTGATTTCCCTATTTAGAACATAAGTTGTCTGAGCAGCTAGAACTATGCCCTGGAAAACGTAATATCAGCAATCACCACCACCTACCTGACCCATAGTCAGGTCATTCCAGTTCAGCCCACCCAAGTAATTTTTCAGTCCTATGAAATCAGCCAAGTGGAAGTCAGGGACAGAGACTTGATTGCCATTATTAGGGGAATTCCATGATATATTAAAACTGAGTGATTTGTGATCACTTTTCCCATGCTCTTCATTAACCTCAAGACTATTAATTAGCGTTTCCCTACTGGCAAGAACCAAGTCAAGGAGGTTATTTCCTCTAGTTGGTTCTGTCACAAACTGTTTAAAAAAACAATCCTGAATCGAATCAAGAAAGTCACTTGACTCAAAAATTTCTGTCAAATTGCTCCAGTCAGTCTGTATATAGTTGAAATCTCCCATTGTCACAACATTTTCGTATGTAGATGACTTACGAATTTCATCCCATAGAAGTTTGCTGCACTCCCTATCAAGATTTGAGGCCCTGTAAATCACACCCAAAATTAATTTTTCACAGCCCTCGAGAAGCTGTAACCAAACAGATTCAGTGGCTGACGCTTCTAATTTTATATCTTGTCTACCACAACAATTTAAATTATCTCTGACATACATTACTAGTCTACCACCCTTCCTGTTGACCCTGTCAGTATGTAACAATTTATAGCCCTGAATGTGACATTCAGAAGGCATCTATCAGATTGAACCAGGTCTTTGTTATAGCAATGATATCTATGTTTCTTGCACTTGCAATTAATCTTAGCTCATCTATCTCATTTCTTACACTCCTGCTATTAGCATAGTAGACTTTAAACGCTTCTAATTTTATATATTGTCTAACACAACAATTTAAATTGTCTCTGACATAAATTGCTACTCTACCACCCTTCCTGTTGACCCTGTCAGTATGTAATAATTTATAGCCTTGAATGTGACATTCAGAAGGCATCTCTCTATCTTTCAGATTGAACCAGGTCTCTGTTACAGCAATGATATCTATGTTTCTTGCACTTGCAATTAATCTTAGCTCATCTATCTTATTATTTACACTCCTGCTGTTAGTATAGTAGACCTTAAGGGAGCTAGTCCCTTGCTGCCCTCTGCTGTCTCCCTTTGTTTGCTGACCTGATCTATTGTCTTTATTTATAACTTCGTGATGAATGTCTTTTATACATTTACTGTTTTCAAACCTAGTGATGCAACCTGACTTTTTCCCACACACACCCAGTTTAAAATCCTAGGCATTTCAGCAATGGCCCTCTCGACTGAGTTTGCAAGAGCTACCACCCCTGTGCCAGAGAGATGTACCCCATCCCTTGCATACATATCATGTTTGTCATAAAAGTTGTCCCAGTTGTCAATGAATGGGATTGCAAGTTCTTTGCAGTATCTGTCTAGCCAGCAATTTACACCAATTGCCCTAGACAACCATTCATTACACACTCCCCTTCTAGGCAAAATGCTACATATGACTTGGATCCTTCCCTCAGACTTAGTTAAATATACAGCTGACCTGTACTTATCTAGCAGCTCTTCTCTCTTACCCTTCCCAATATCATTATCACCAACACTGAGACAGATAATAAGCTTGTTCCCATTACATGACATGATATTATCCAACCTGTTGACTATGTCACTAACACCAGCTCCAAGGAAGCACACACACTACCTTTTACCTTCTTATTCCTATTACAGAAAGCACGGTCCATATATCATACCTGTGAGTCACCAACCACAAGAATGCACTTACCTCTATTTGCAGGGGAAGTAGTACCTTTACCTTCACTGGCCACTGAGGTACACTTATCCTGAAGAACAGAGAAGCGATTTCCTACCTTCAGATCTTCAATCTTAACTTTCCTGATTTTGATGCTCTTCCCATTACTGGGAACCACTTGACACTTTTAGCAGGTGCTGGACTGCACCTCACTGCTGGTAGCCATTGCTCCCTCCCCACCTACAGTTTCCTCGCAGCAAGAGAGACTGAACCTCGCTGCTGGTAGCCTCATTCCGCTCTACCATTCCAGTCACCTCACACCCACTCCCAAACCCATTGAGGTGAACCATTAGCCTCCTAATTTCCTCCTGGAGAAGCAAGACTTCCTCCTTCAACTCTCCAACCACAATTTTTAAAACACTGCAAAAGGAAGCCATGCTTTGTAACCGTTCACACTAATCCCCAAAGCAGCTCAGGGTCTGTGACCTCACGTGACGATGTTGATGTGCAGGCGTTTAAGGGGGTGGAGAGTGAAGGGGTGTTGAGGTGCAGGGGTGTAAGGGGGGTTGGGAGTGAAGGGGTGTTGAGGTGCAGGGTGTAAAGGGGTGGGGAGTGAAGGGGTGTTGAGGTGCAGGAGTGTAAAGGGGATGGGGAGTGAAGGGGTGTTGAGGTGCAGGCGTTTACGGGGGTGGGGAGTGAAGGGGTGTTGAGGCACAGGCGTTTAAGGGGGTGGAGAGTGAGTGTTGAGGTGCAGGGGTGTAAGGAGGGTGGCGAGTGAAGGGGTGTTGAGGTGCAGGGGTGCAAGAGGGTAGGGAGTGGGGGGTGTTGAGGTGCAGGGGTGTAAGGGGGGTGGGGAGTGAAGGGGTGTTGAGGTGCAGGGTGTAAGTGGGTAGGGAGTGGGGGGGTGTTGAGGTGCAGGGGTGTAAGGGGGGTGGGGAATGAAGGGATGTTGAGGTGCAGGAGCATAAAGGGGTGGGGAGTGAAGGGTAGTTGAGGTGCAGGGTCGTAAAGGGGAAGGAAGTGAAGGGGTGTTAAGGTGCAGGGTCATAGAGGGTTGGGGAGTGAAGGGGTGTCGAGGTGCAGGGTCGTAAAGGGGAGGGAAGTGAAGGGGTGTTGAGTTGCAGGGTCATAAAGGGGTGGCGAGTGAAGGAGTGTTGAGGTGCAGGGTCGTGAAGGGGTGGCGAGTGAAGGAGTGTTGAGGTGCAGGGTCGTGAAGGGGTGGCGAGTGAAGGAGTGTTGAGGTGCAGGGTCGTGAAGGGGTGGCGAGTGAAGGAGTGTTGAGGTGCAGGGTCGTGAAGGGGTGGCGAGTGAAGGAGTGTTGAGGTGCAGGGTCGTGAAGGGGTGGCTAGTGAAGGAGTGTTGAGGTGCAGGGTCGTGAAGGGGTGGCGAGTGAAGGAGTGTTGACGTGCAGGGTCGTAAAGGGGAGGGAAGTGAAGGGGTGTTGAGTTGCAGGGTCATAAAGGGGTGGCGAGTGAAGGAGTGTTGAGGTGCAGGGTCGTGAAGGGGTGGCGAGTGAAGGAGTGTTGAGGTGCAGGGTCGTGAAGGGGTGGCGAGTGAAGGATGTTGAGGTGCAGGGTCGTGAAGGGTGGCGAGTGAAGGAGTGTTGAGGTGCAGGGTCGTGAAGGGGTGGCGAGTGAAGGAGTGTTGAGGTGCAGGGTCGTGAAGGGGTGGCGAGTGAAGGAGTGTTGAGGTGCGGGGTCGTGAAGGGGTGGCGAGTGAAGGAGTGTTGAGGTGCAGGGTCGTGAAGGGGTGGCGAGTGAAGGAGTGTTGAGGTGCAGGGTCGTGAAGGGGTGGCGAGTGAAGGAGTGTTTGAGGTGCAGGGTCGTGAAGGGGTGGCGAGTGAAGAGTGTTGAGGTGCAGGGTCGTGAAGGGTGGCGAGTGAAGGAGTGTTGAGGTGCAGGTCGTAAAGGGGGGTGGCGAGTGAAGGAGTGTGAGGTGCAGGGTCGTGAAGGGGTGGCGAGTGAAGGAGTGTTGAGGTGCAGGGTCGTGAAGGGGTGGCGAGTGAAGGAGTGTTGAGGTGCAGGGGGAGTGAGGACATTTAATTCGTTAACCCTTCATGGGGCATATTAGAGGAAAATTAGAATTTTGAACTGAACTCCCTAGAGTGGATAGAGTATCTCAATGTAAGGTGAATAAGTTCATATAAAAAGAATTCTGATGGTTATTTTTCAAGCAATTGCTAGTCTGCAAAGCCATAATATACTAAGGCCTGCCCGATTAAGGGAGTATAGTTTTAATTGCTGCAATGTTGCAATTGTTAATAAAACACCAAATAACTATTTTTTTAACTTATTATACAAACAGACAATATCAAAAACATAAATCTAACTTGTATCCAAATATTTTGTAAGTATTAGAAAAATACAAAAATGAACCAAATAGCAACATGGACACATTGCAAAGTGATAAAACTTTCAAGTCTTATATTCCTGAGTTTCCTGAGAAAGAACATTCTATATTACTAATTGCAAGAATGAAAGTCTATGAAGCAATTATTATCCTTCTTTATACATAGATTTACTTTGTATATGGAACAGTAAAATGAGGATGTGACATGACTTTTTGCTGCAATACTTGCAACTAAGTAGCTCCTAGCATTGGCCAGTGACCTGACATTTTATCAAACCTCACACTGTCATCAGTGTTGGTACTGCAAAGCTGATTGCAATTGCAAGGTTGGCAAAACATTACTGTCACCAATGGAAGTACTTGGTGAAGCTCTTGAAGTTGCTCTTATGCAGACATATTTTAACTTGGTGAATAAATAACAAAAAGGCACAATACCGTGACTGGAACAATACACAAATAACCAGCATATAAAAGAGAGAAGTATACGACGACGTTTCAGTCCGACTTGGACCATTGACAAAGTCACACAGTGTGACTTTGTCAATGGTCCAAGTCGGGCTTGGTGTTGGAGGGCTCACCATAAAACAATTTCTCATTGATCTGGAAGGACAATAAAAATGTTCTGTACACATCCAGACAACTACAAAATTCATATAAGCAAGAGAAATATTTTTTATAAATATTTATTTACTAAAATTGAAAACTGGCACTAAAAGAGCAGACCAACATTTATCGAGGCCTCTTAAGAACATAAGAAAGGAGGAACACTGCAACAGGCCTACTGACCCATACAGAGCAGGTCCATGTCCCCCCCCCGGATTAGACCAATGACCCACCCCCCAGATTATCCCAAATGACCCAAACCCAGTCCTGGTCATCTGCACTCAAGGATGGAGCACTGTACCAGACCCAGCAGCACAAGCTAGTCAGGTCAACTCAAACCCACCCACACCCACTCATGTATTTATCTAACCTATTTTTAAAACTACACAACGTTTCAGCCTCAATAACTGTACTCGAGAGCTTGTTCCACTCATCCACAACTCTATTACCAAACCAGTACTTTCCTATATCTTTCCTGAATCTGAATTTTTCCAACTTGAAACCATTGCTGCGAGTCCTGTCTTGGCTGGAAATTTTCAGCACACTATTTACATCCCCTTTATTTATTCCTGTTTTCCATTTATACACCTCGATCATATCCCCCCTAATTCTACGCCTTTCGAGAGAGTGCAGATTCAGTTGCACTTTTTTCATTTGCATGGTACACTCATATGCTTCACACGGCCTTTATATATATTTATCAAAATATGCCTAAACTATTCATTTATGCACTAGACATAACAATCAGTACTTACCGACATTGTAGAGGATAAAATCCAAGGGTATTTGAGTCTCACTAGATGAAAAAATGTTACTCTCTGCGACGCAAAGCCAAAAGTGTTTACATCTTGGTCTCTCAACCAATGGGAAGGGAGAATAGGACGGTACCACTTAGCTGAAGCGATTCAGGGAAGGCTTGTGATTGGTCAGAAATAAAGAACGGGAATCTAGATAAGCGGCATGAGTAGGATGACAAGTTCAGAAAAGCACGTGCTCATGCCCACAAATTTTGTTGATTAGCAGCAATATATTATTATTATTATTTATTATTATTATTATTATTATCATCATCATCGTTATTATGGATTTTAATATTATTATTATTATTATTTTTATTATTATTACTATTATTATTATTATTATTGTTATTATTATTATAATAAATAATAATAATAAATAATAATAATAATAATAATAATAATAATATAATAATTATTATTATTATTATTATTATTTTTATTATTATTTTTATTACTAAGCGCTGTATTACCCTTTCGGGTTTATCTACTCATTTGATAAAATAGCAATGATGATAATAAAAATAACAATAATAATAATAATAATAATAATAATAATAATAATAATAATAATTTAAAAATTTAATAATAATGTAACATTAAAATGGTATAAAATACCTACAGGTTGTTAGGTAAGACACATATGCAACAGTTAGGTATCTTTATTTCGAAACGTTTCGCCTACACAGTAGGTTTCCCTTCAGTCGAGTACAAAAAAGTTGATAGAAGCAGAAAATACTTAAAAGACGATGTAATCAGTCCATCACCCTTAAAGTTTTAAAGGTGGTCAGTCCCTCAGTCTGGAGAAGAGCATTGTTCCATGGAATGAAACAATATGGAGATGAGTGACAGGATGGAGCCTTATATAGCGCCAAGAGGTGAGACGTAGGTCACTAGAAGAGGTAAGAACTCAGATGTTGGGAGGTCAGGTCCCTCTCAAATCCAGCCGCTCTCACTAGTGGAGGTTGTCGAAGTTGATTGCAGGTCTGTACCAAGATACCCTTGTGTTGCAGTGTCTGACAGATTGAACATTAAAATGGTATAAAATACCGACAGGTTGTTAGGTAAGACACATATGCAACAGTTAGGTATCTTTATTTCGAAACGTTTCGCCTACACAGTAGGCTTCTGCTTCTATCAACTTTTCTGTACTCGACTGAAGAAGCCTACTGTGTAGGGGAAACGTTTCGAAATAAAGATACCTAACTGTTGTGTACGAATGGTATATAATACCGACAAGATGAGATTAAGACACATGTGCAACATCTGGGTATCTTTATTGTAGACGTTTCGCCATCCAGTGGCTTTATCAATACAAATTCTAGGACATAACTTGAAGACAGTAGAACTATGTACAGAAGATGAGGTAATCAGTCCCTCAACCTAGCAGTAGGTGCGAAGAGCACCATAGTCGTGGAGATTCTGAAGCAGAAGAAAGGATCCTGGCGTTATATAGTAAAAGTCAGGTGTAGCAGACGAGGGCATATTCACTGGTAGGCGGGATTCCCCAGTGGAAGTAGGTCCTTCCCAAAGAGATGGGGTTAGTTGTAGTAGTAGTTGTCGTAGTCGTGAAAGGGTTTTGTACATGTCCTCAGAATTAAAATTCCATGATGTTGCAGTGTCTGACAAGTTGTGTACGAATGGTACATAACACCGACAAGATGAGATTAAGACACATGTGCAACATCTGGGTATCTTTATTTTAGACGTTTCGCCATCCAGTGGCTTTATCAATACAAATTCTAGGACATAACTTGAAGACAGTAGAACTATGTACAGAAGATGAGGTAATCATTCCCCTCAACCTAGCAGTAGGTGCGAAAGCACCATAGTCGTGGAGATTCTGAAGCAGAAGAAAGGATCCTGGCGCTTATATAGTAACGTCAGGTGTAGCAGACGAGGGGATATTCACTGGTAGGTGGGATTCCCCAGTGGAAGTAGGTCCTTTTCCCCAAAAAGATGGGTTAGTTGTAGTAGTAGTTGTCGTAGTCGTGAAGGTTATGTACATGTCCTCAGAATTAAGATTCCATGATGTTGCAGTGTCTGATAAGTTGTGCACGAATGGTATATAATACCGACAAGATGAGATTAAGACACATGTGCAACATCTGGGTATCTTTATTGTAGACGTTTCGCCATCCAGTGGCTTTAAACAATACAAATTCTAGGGGCATAACTTGAAGACAGTAAACTATGTACAGAAGATGAGGTAATCAGTCCCTCAACCTAGCAGTAGGTGCGAAGAGCACCATAGTCGTGGAGATTCTGAAGCAGAAGAAAGGATCCTGGTACTTATATAGTAACGTCAGGTGTAGCAGACGAGGGCATATTCACTGGTAGGCGGGATTCCCCAGTGGAAGTAGGTCCTTCCCAAAGAGATGGGTTAGTTGTAGTAGTAGTTGTCGTAGTGGTGAAGGTTATGTACATATCCTCAGAATTAAGATTCCATGATGTTGCAGTGTCTGACAAGTTGTGTACGAATGGTATATAATACCGACAAGATGAGATTAAGACACATGTGCAACATCTGGGTATCTTTATTGTAGACGTTTCGCCATCCAGTGGCTTTATCAATACAAATTCTAGGACACAACTTGTCGGTATTATATACCATTCTTACACAACTTGTCAGACACTGCAACATCATGGAATCTTAATTCTGAGGACATGTACATAACCTTTACGACTACGACAACTACTACTACAACTAACCCATCTCTTTGGGAAGGACCTACTTCCACTGGGGAATCCCGCCTACCAGTGAATATGCCCTCGTCTGCTACACCTGACGTTACTATATAAGCGCCAGGATCCTTTCTTCTGCTTCAGAATCTCCACGACTATGGTGCTCTTCGCACCTACTGCTAGGTTGAGGGACTGATTACCTCATCTTCTGTACATAGTTCTACTGTCTTCAAGTTATGTCCTAGAATTTGTATTGATAAAGCCACTGGATGGCGAAACGTCTACAATAAAGATACCCAGATGTTGCACATGTGTCTTAATCTCATCTTGTCGGTATTATATACCATTTGTACACAACTTGTCAGACACTGCAACATCATGGAATCTTAATTCTGAGGACATGACATAACCCTTTACGACTACGACAACTACTTCTACAACTAACCCATCTCTTTGGGAAGGACCTACTTCCACTGGGGAATCCCGCCTACCAGTGAATATGCCCTCGTCTGCTACACCTGACGTTACTATATAAGCGCCAGGATCCTTTCTTCGCTTCAGAATCTCCACGACTATGGTGCTCTTCGCACCTACTGCTAGGTTGAGGGACTGATTACCTCATCTTCTGTACATAGTTCTACTGTCTTCAAGTTATGTCCTATAATTTGTTTTTGATAAAGCCACTGGATGGCGAAACGTCTACAATAAAGATACCCAGATGTTGCACATGTGTCTTAATCTCATCTTGTCGGGATTATGTACCATTCGTAAAACAACTTGTCAGACACTGCAACATCATGGAATCTTAATTCTGAGGACATGTACATAACCTTCACGACTACGACAACTACTACTACAACTAACCCATCTCTTTGGGGAAAGGACCTACTTCCACTGGGGAATCCCGCCTACCAGTGAATATGCCTTCGTCTGCTACACCTGACGTTACTATATAAGCGCCAGGCTCCTTTCTTCTGCTTCAGAATCTCCACGACTATGGTGCTCTTTGCACCTACTGCTAGGTTGAGGGACTGATTACCTCATCTTCTGTACATAGTTCTACTGTCTTCAAGTTATGTCCTAGAATTTGTATTGGGTAAAGTCACTGGATGGCGAAACGCTACAATAAAGATACCCAGATGTTGCACATGTGTCTTAATCTCATCTTGTCGGTATTATATACCATTCGTACACAACTTGTCAGACACTGCAACATCATGGAATCTTAATTCTGAGGACATGTACATAACCTTCACGACTACGACAACTACTACTACTACTAACCCATCTCTTTGGGAAGGACCTACTTCCACTGGGGAATCCCGCCTACCAGTGAATATGCCCTCGTCTGCTACACCTGACGTTACTATATAAGCGCCAGGATCCTTTCTTCTGCTTCAGAATCTCCACGACTATGGTGCTCTTCGCACCTTCTGCTAGGTTGAGGGACTGATTACCTCATCTTCTGTACATAGTTCTACTGTCTTCAAGTTATGGGCCTAGGGAAATTTTTATTGATAAAGCCACTGGATGGCGAAACGTCTACAATAAAGATACCCAGATGTTGCACATGTGTCTTAATCTCATACCTAACTGTTGCATATGTGTCTTACCTAACAATAATAATGTAACATTATTATTATTATTATTATTATTATTATTATTATTATTATTATTATTATTATTATTATTATTATTATTATTATTATTATTAAAAATACAGAAAAAAAAAGAAAATGCCAAAAAAAAAAAAGGGTTCAAGACTAAATGAGAAATGAACAAAATACAAAAAATTCAAAAAACAATTTACAGTAAACAAAGAAACAGAAATATAAAGAATAAAGAAGTCAGATATACAATGAAAATGTAACTGGAAGAAAATATAACCGGAGGAAAATATAATGGGAAGAAAATATAACTGGAACAAAGTGTAACTGAAAGAAAATATGAGTGGAAAATATCCTTGAACAGTGAAAGTACCCAAAGTGAATCTCCACAAATCGCCATAATTCCACACACAAAAATAATCCACAAATCACTACTAACTGAAGTACATCATTTCACCATCAATCCACAAAAAACAGCAAATCACTCGTGGCTCAAGTGAATAACTTCAAATCACAAGTAGCTCAAGTGAATCTCTGAAAATCACAAGTAGCCCAAGTGAATAACTACAAATCACAAGTAGCCCAAGTGAATAACTACAAATCACAAGTAGCCCAAGTGAATAACTACAAATCACAAGTAGCCCAAGTGAAAAAACTAAAAAATCACAAGTAGCCCAAGTGAAAAACTACAAATCACAAGTAGCCCAAGTGAAAAACTACAAATCACAAGTAGCCCAAGTGAATAACTACAAATCACAAGTAGCCCAAGTGAAAAACTGCAAATCACAAGTAGCCCAAGTGAATAACTACAAATCACAAGTAGCCCAAGTGAAAAACTACAAATCACAAGTAGCCCAAGTGAATAACTACAAATCACAAGTAGCCCAAGTGAATAACTACAAATCACAAGTAGCCCAAGTGAAAAACTACAAATCACAAGTAGCCCAAGTGAAAAACTAACAAAATCACAAGTAGCCCAAGTGAAAAACTACAAATCACAAGTAGCCCAAGTGAATAACTACAAATCACAAGTAGCCCAAGTGAAAAACTACAAATCACAAGTAGCCCAAGTGAAAAACTACAAATCACAAGTGGCCCAAGAGAATAACTACGAATCACAAGTAGTCCAAGTGAATAACTACGAATCACAAGTAGCCCAAGTGAATCTCTGAAAATCACAAGTGGCCCAAGAGAATAACTACGAATCACAAGTAGCCCAAGTGAATAACTACAAATCACAAGTAGCCCAAGTGAATTTTCTGAAAATCAACAAGTTTGCCCAAGTGAATAACTACAAATCACAAGTAGCCCAAGTGAATAACTACAAATCACAAGTAGCCCAAGTGAATCTCTGAAAATCACAAGTAGCCCAAGTGAATAACTACAAATCACAAGTAGCCCAAGTGAATAACTACAAAAACACCCAAATAACCCAGTGAATAAAATACAAATCACAAGTAGCCCAAGTGAATAACTACAAAAACACAAGTAGCCCAAGTGAATAACTACAAATCACAAGTAGCCCAAGAGAATAACTACGAATCACAAGTAGCCCAAGTGAATAACTGCAAATCACAAGTAGCTCAAGTGAATAACTGCAAATCACAAGTAGCCCAAGTAAATAACTACAAACCAGAAGTAGCCCAAGTAAATCCCTAAAAATCACTAGTGGCCAAAGTGAATCCCTGTAAATCACAAGTAGCCCAAGTGAATAACTACAAATCACAAGTAGCCCAAGTGAATAACTACAAATCACAAGTAGCCCAAGAGAATAACTACGAATCACAAGTAGCCCAAGTGAATAACTGCAAATCACAAGTAGCTCAAGTGAATAACTGCAAATCACAAGTAGCCCAAGTAAATAACTACAAACCAGAAGTAGCCCAAGTAAATCCCTAAAAATCACTAGTGGCCAAAGTGAATCCCTGTAAATCACAAGTAGCCCAAGTGAATAACTACAAATCACAAGTAGCCCAAGTGAATAACTTCAAAACACAAGCAGCCCAAGTGAATAACTTCAAATCACAAGTAGCCCAAGTAAATCCCTAAAATTCACTAGTGGCCAAAGTGAATCCATGTAAATCATCAAGAATCACAAGAATTCCAAGTTAATCTTCCACAAATCACCATCACAAATCATCAGTGGTTCAAGTGACTCACCCACAAATTCCATTTACTCTGCGAGGATTAAGAAAATCACCAGAAGTCAAACTGAAGTTAATTCAGGTTAATTCAGAAAAAAAATCAAGGAAAAACAAAAAATTCCAAATAAAATAAATGGAAAAATAAAATTTAAAATGTCGAAAAAAAGTCAAATCCAAGACAAAAAAAAATAAAAAAATAAAAAGAGAAGACAAAAGAAAAATCAAGGTAAAGACAAAATAAAATGAAGACAAAAAAAAAATAAAAGCTAAGACAAAAAACATACTGAAGACAAAAAGTAAAGTATAAAAGGAATAAAATTTAAGATAACAAATCAAAACAAAGACTAAAAAAGTATATAGAAACTAAAAGAAAGCGACAATAATGGCCAGAGAAGTTAACAACAGTGATAAAGAAATATCAGAAGAAAGTTGCGGAAAGAATCGTCAGAACACATCAGAAAGTATCAACAGTGATCACTGTTATAACGTCAACAGTATCAACAGTGAACACCGTTATAACGTCAACAGTATAAAAGTGAACCCGTTATAACGTCAAAGTACAACAGGGAACATTATAACTCAAGAGTGTTTTTAGAAATGGGGTTTTCCAAAATAAGATATAATTTTAATTTTTAAAAAATAGGGAACACTTAGCTGATTTAAAAAGACAGAAATCGTCTACCAAGCCCCCCCTGCAGCGGGTTTTAATTGTTGTATGATCATCCTCAACGGGCTGGAATAGATAAATTATTAAACATAAATTACCCCTAGGGGGGTTTTGTCAGATATTTTATTCACTGATTGCTTGTTTGGACTAAAAAGTCCCCCCTTATGCCGACTATAGGGTTTATTTTAAAAAATCCTTGCGACTCAAGAACTGTGCGTCCCCCCCTACTACAAAAAATTGTAACCTACCTTGCTCTTGTAGGTGAGCTATGGGGTTTTTTCACA
>NC_069401.1:68814477-68816776 GCF_026875155.1 Cherax quadricarinatus | reverse complement strand
TAACACCCTGGACCTTTTTGCGCTAGGAACGACAACAGTGTAAGGAAACGTGTCGAAATGTTTTCAAACCCTGCCGGGAATTTTAACCCCGGCCCTCCGTGTGTAAGCGGGAGCTTTAGCCACCAGGCCACCGGCTGGTTACATATGTTGTTTTACTTTCTGTTGTATTTTTGGAATGTTTGGCCAATGTATTTTGTCTTTAAATAAAACATACTTGAAATAGGAGTGGTAGGAAAAATCTCAAAAAGCTTCAGGGAGAAACCTTGAGTTTTAACTGAAGCAAGTTTTATTCTTTTTCTGAGGATGAGGGTCCCTACGACAGTTCTAGAGGGGGTATCTCCCTATATTTTTAAAATATATATATATAATATATAAAAATATAATATATATATATATATATATATATATATATATATATTTTATATATATAATATATAATATAATTTTATATATATATAATATATATATTATATATATATATATATATATATAAAATTTTATATAATATATATATATATATATATATATATATATATGTATATATATATATACATATATATATATATATTATACATTTATATATGTATGTATAAAAATATATATATATATATGCATATATATATACATATATATATAAATATATTTTAAATATATAATATATAATATATATATATAATATATATATATATATATATATAATATAATAATATATATATATATATATATATATATATATATATATATAAATATATATATATAAAAATAATATAAATGTGTGTGTGTGTGTGTCGTGCCGAATAGGCAAAACTTGCCATCTTGGCTTAAATAGCAACGCTCATCTTGCCATATAGGACAAGAGAAAATTTGTGTATACAATAATTTCGCCAAAATCATTCTGAACCTAACGAAAAAAATATATTTCACTGTGTTTGTTTAGTTCACTTTCTACCTTTACACACTCTCAGAAACTCGTCCGCTAGCCTTTGCAATTTTTCTTCAGAATCTCCAATAAGCACAGTATCATCAGCAAAAAGTAACTTTGTCAATTCCCATTTCGAATTTGATTCCACATAATTTAATCCCATCCCTCTCCCGAACACCCTAGCATTTACTTATTTTACATTCCCGTCTATAAATATATTAACCAACCATGGTGACATTATACATTCTTGTCCAATACCTACTTTTACCGGGAAGTAATCTCCCTCTTTTCTACACACCATAACCTGAGCCTCACTATCCTCATAAAAACTTTTTTACAGCTTTTAGTAACTTACTATCTATTCCATATACTTGCAACGTCTGCCACATTGCTCCCCTATCCACTCTATCATATGCCTTTTCTAAATCTATAAATGCAATAAAAACTCCCCCACCTTTATCTAAATTCTGTTCGCATATATGCTTCAATGTAAACACTTGATCTACACATCCCCTACCCACTCTAAAACCTCCTTGCTCATCAGAAATCTTACATTCTGTCTTTCCTCTAATTCTTTCAACAATAACCCTACCATACACTTTTCCTGGTATACTCAGTAAACTTATTCCTCTATAAATTTTACAATCTCTTTCGTCCCCCTTCCCTTTATATAAAGGAACTATACATGCTCTCTGTCAATCCCTAGGTACCTTCCCCTCCTTTATACATTTATTAAACAAAAATACCAACCACACCAACACTTTACGTCTTCCTGCTTTCAACATGATCCCGTCAGTTCCAGCTGCTTTACCCCCTCTCATTCTACGTAATGCCTCACGCACCTCTCCCACACTCACATCCTGCTCTTTTTCACTCCTAAAAGATGGTATACCTCCCTGACCAGTGCATGAAATTACCACCTCCCTTTCTTCGTCGACATTTAAAAGTTCCTCTAAATGTTCCTGCCTTCTACGCAATACCTCCATCTCCCCATCTACTAACTTCCCTACTCTGTTTTAACTGACAAATCCATTCGTTTCCTAGGCTTTCTTAACTTGTTTAACTCACTCCAAATATTTTTCTTATTTTCATCAAAATTTCTTGAGAGTGCCTCTCCCACTCTATCATCTCCTCTCCTTTTGTACTCTCTCACCACTCTTTTCACCTTTTATTTACTCTTCATATGCTCAGCTCTTCTTATAACACTTCTGCTTTGTGAACATTTCTAATAAGCTTCCCTTTTCTCTATTATCACACCCTTTACTTCATCATTCGACCAATCGCTCCTCTTTCCTATTGTACCCACCCTCCTTTAACCACAAACTTCTGCCCCACATTCTAATACTGCATTTTTAAAACTATTCCAACCCTATTCAA
>NC_069401.1:68796977-68809477 GCF_026875155.1 Cherax quadricarinatus | reverse complement strand
AGGTTCTAATTTCTCTATTTGTCTGAGGACCATGTCACTAGTTACTGCAATTGTGCATAGTTGATTATCGTCCTGTTCTACATAATTTATTATTTCTGGAATTTCGCTAATATCTTCCTGGGTAAAATTTGTTGCCTTCCGCGTGATGAGTTCTGGCCATTTGTTCACC
Source organism: Cherax quadricarinatus (assembly GCF_026875155.1). Lineage (NCBI taxonomy): Eukaryota > Metazoa > Arthropoda > Malacostraca > Decapoda > Parastacidae > Cherax > Cherax quadricarinatus. Next base: position 68,809,308 of record NC_069401.1, on the reverse strand, counting down.
AGACATTAACTGTACTCCTCATCAACTTGTTTCATCAACTGTTTATCGATCGGGAAGGGGTCATTAATGACAGGTGTCATTAGCTGGAGCACAGCTGAGAGAACCGACGAATACTTAAAAAACAGAGGTAAGTATAGCAAAAGACAGCCTGTTTTAATAATAGCGTTTCGCATACAAAAGGCTCCGTCAAATTGCTAAAACCTCTTGTATATACGAGAAGCTTTTTTTTTAAATAGAGGCTTTGAACATGTAAGTGTTTTTATCAACACCATCCTGGCTTTGTTTATGTTCCAGCAGCTATGATAGCTCTTTCTTATCACAAGTACCACCTCATCCATAGTTTTCCTCTCGTGCGTGAAATGTCAACCAACACGACACCGTTTGATATTCCTGAAAAGAAACAACTCGAAAGCATTTTCTGTCGAGTTTTAAAATCTCCAGCAACTGAGAGTATAGGTTCTGTCAGGTTGATTGCCCACAACAGATGATAATATAGGTTCTGTCAGGTTGAGAACCTGCGACAGATGGTAATATAGTTTCTGTAATGTTTAGAACATCCAACAGATGGCAAGTGCAAGGGGACCAAGACTCTTCAACACAGTTTTGTCACACATTAGGGTAATTACCAACAAACTCCATAATAATGTTTCTGATCCCTAAGTTAACGATGTCTCCTAGAATACACCTGTCTCCATCACTGAACCTGTTTCTTTCATCCTCTCCCTGTAATTCACTTACTCCCTATCATCTATCTCTTCCTTGCGTCATATCTGATTACCTTCTTTTCCCTAAGACGCTCTATAATCCCAACGGGTTTAACTCTTCCCCATAAATATAACAACAACAACAACAACAACAACAACAACAACAACAACAACAACGTGTGTTGTCAATATAATGCAGATAATTTGTAGGTTTGAAGGTATAAGGAGGAGCGAGGTGACTAAAACATTCAGAGGGATGAGAAGGGGTTGTTGAGGTGAGCTGCACATTTAGAGAGGATGGAGTAATATAGGATGACTTAGAGGGTGTATAAATATGTAGTGGAGGAAAGGCTGGGTAGGGGTCGTCCTAGATAAGCATGGAAGGAAAGGGGTAAAGGAGGTTTCGTGTGTGAGGCGGGGCTTGGGAGTGTGCGGCCGTATTAGATAGGAATAAGTTGAGGCAAATCGTTATTGGGTTGTTGGAGTGTGAGCAAGGTAACATTTGTGAAAGGAATGAGTCCTGGAGGGGGAATATACAGTGCCTGCACTCTGAAGGAGAAATGAGGATATTTACAGTTTGAAGGAGCATCTGAACTGTAGTATCGGCCCGCCTCTGGTAAGCCAGTGATAGGGTGAGTGATGATGAAAGTGTTTCTTCTTTTTCAGTCACCCAACCTCGGTGGGAGACAGCCGGTGTATTAAAAAAAATATAATAATATAAATTTCATTATTGTTGTTGCTGTATATGTTATAATAATAATAATAATAATAATAATAATAATAATATTGCTATTATTATAATTATTATTATTATAATATTGCTATTATTATAATTATTATTATTATAATATTGCTATTATTATAATTATTATTATTATAATTATTATTATTATTATTATTATTATTATTATTATTATTATTATTATTATTATTATTATTATTATTATTATTATAAGCGTTGAGTGGTACGTGGGTTAAGTAGAGAAATAATTAGTGATATAAAGATTACGTAGAACATTTATAATTAGAGATCAGTGTTGAAGATTTTTTTCAACTTGACAAAAAATAAACTGGTCACACCTTGTTAGGCTGAGTGACGCCCGGTAGGATAATACGGTGTTCCTGACTGCACAGCAAGGCTTTATAAGCCGACTTTTCGCACACGGGTAAGACTTTCTCCATGTCACGACTTGGAGAAATAAATTTCTCCTGTGAGTTTAGTCATCCCTGAGTGTCTCTGGTACAGCTCTCGCATCAGGCAAGCTGACAGTGCGGACTGTGAGTGCAAGCTGACAGCCACAGCTGACAGTCCAAGCTGATAATCCCAAATGACATTCCCAGCTGTTCAAAAAGCCGTCGCTCAAAGTTTCGTAATGCATCATATAACTATTAATATGTTAATATATTAATATGTTAACAGATAGAAAAAAATGTTTGTGTAAAGTAAAATTAATATCAGTTAACTGTTTTAATCTGCAAAAATGTTACAATAATACTTTCTTTTATTATTATATATACCAGTATATTGTCAGCTGTTGTAGAACTTCCTACACTCACACTCACACTCACACACTCACACACTCACACACACACACACACACACACACACACACACACTCACACACACATATCATGTGGGGTTCGAACACGTGGATAGGGTAAAGAAATACTCACGTAGGCTGGTAGTACGTATAATTATAACGGTAAGTATTGGTAAGCACCAAACAGCCGGTGACCTGCCTCCTTGCTCTCTCTCGTAAGACTGACCAACCACAGCATCCATATGTGAGGTACAATTTAGTAATTTTATTTTATACTTTTTACATTGATTTAAAATTTTATTAGTTAATTCCTTTATTAGCAAGAGTAAAGACAGCTCATTTTGCATTTAATTCAGTCTCCAGTAATATTTTTACTTGTATATTTCAATGTAATTTTTTTTTCTTGGCCAATAGTCCTTTACATTGAGTTGTCCTTCCTCTTGCAGTGTATCTTAGACATTTTTTTTATTACTTCTGCAGAATTAGTTGCATCTCTTTTATTTCAATTTTAGCATTTTATATAATTTTTATTGTTCATTATTTTTGCCTTATTTGTACTTGTGCAACTTCTTTGCCATTATGTCTCACATACCGTCAAGTGATACTTTAGTGCATGTCGACACTCAGACCTCTCAGGCTACTGCTGCTCCTGTCATCAGTCCTCACAGTTCCTTAGCGACTGACAGACCAGACACTGAGATACTATAGTTATACTCGTGATTCCCTTGATGCGTTACCTTTATTCAATGGCCATGTACATAGTCTTGAAGCATGGTTTACTGCCATTCGTTCTCGTGCTAATGCTCTAGTTGAAGGTCCTCCTTCAGAGGAAAGTCTTATCAGACTTGCTAAAGAAGCTCTTCATCGATCCCACCGCTGCCACCATTTATCATGTGGGGTTCGAACACGTGGATAGGGTAAAGAAATACTCACGTAGGCTGGTAGTATGTATAATTATAACGGTAAGTATTGGTAGGCGCCAAACAGCCGGTGACCTGCCTCCTTGCTCTCTCTCGTAAGACTGACCAACCACAGCACCCATATGTGAGGGGGGTGTTTGAAACACTGCTGTGGTCAGCAACAATATGAATACAGACAGTGATTCACGCAGAGATGGTTGGTAGTGAGTCATCTACTGGTACACTGGTTACTGGTAACTGGTTACTACTACTGAGACACACACACACACACACACACACACACACACACACACACACACACACACACACACACACGCACACACACACACACACACACACATACACACACACACACACACACACACACACACACACACACACACACACTCACACACACACACAAAACTCACACACACACACACACACACACACTCTCTCTCACACACACAACACACACACACACACACACACACACACACACACACACACACACACACACACACACTCACACTCACACTCACACTCACACACACTCACACTCACACTCACACACACTCACACTCACACACACACACATAGTCATAGAGTTGTCAGCAAGTGGAATAGCCTAGCAAGTGAAGTAGTGGAGGCAGGAACCATACATAGTTTTAAGAAGAGGTATGACAAAGCTCAGGAAGCAGAGAGAGAGAGGATCCAGTAGCGATCAGTGAAGAGGCGGGGCCAGGAGCTGAGTCTCGACCCCTGCAACCACAATTAGGTGAGTACAATTAGGTGAGTACACACACACACACACAGTCAGCAGACGTGGGTGCACAAGGCTCCGAGAACTTTAGTGTTTTTTAAGGCGTGCAGTAACTGCTAGCAGTAATCAGTGGTAGTGACAACGTCAGTGAACAAATCTACGAGTGATATCCAGAGTTATTAGTTAAAAAAAAGTCGAGAGGAAGCCTGAAATCATTAATATTCCAAAGTGTCAAAGCGTTAGTGGCTAGTAGGCTTCTGTTGCTACACAGATTCAAATATACAAAGATTCAAGTGAGTGTGGAAGCGGGTGTTCAAGAATTTCGAGAGATTGAATAACAAGTGAAATGTGGGGCACCATACAGTGAGAGTGAAAAAGTTAATAAGCAAAAGTAGGATGGAAAAATAAAATATATAACAAGGGAAGGTGGTAGTAGTAGGCCTGCTGAAGCAGTGACGTCACAACAGTTGTGTGACATTATACATATAAAGTGTAACACCGAATGTGAAGTGTATTCTATTATAAGTGAAGTGTATTCTATCAGAAGTGAAATCACTTGAGGGACGCGGGATGTATGAGCATATACGGGTGAAGAATTTTCAAAATAATGATAGAAGGCGTATGTACGACGACTACGTCATCAGCATCTGGCAACTTGTCATCGCACCACTGCCAGCGCAAGTATCACTCACCTGTTGGGGTTGTTGTGGGGTTCTGAATCCTGGTCTTGGGTCACTGTTAGATACTGGTCACTCACTCCTGCAAGCTATTACCAGAATTAGAGCAGAAATAGCATAGATAAGGTGAAGATAATGTTGACTAGCGAGGGGCAGCCTAGTTAGGGGAAGCCTAGTGAGGGTGACGTCAGACACTCATAGAAGCTGAGACAAACTAAATTATACAACCTAATTACTTTCTGTGTTTTATAAGTAGAAGTGATAAGTGCTAGAATCACTGTTGGTAGTTTTAGAAATACTGGTATTACTACTGATATTTGTTAGCAGTATGAATACTTAGAAGTGGGGGCACACATACACACGCACACGCACACACACACACACACACACACACATACACAGGATTTCATACCTTCCTGTTAACTGAACTGAAATCCCTCCCTCTCTTTCTCTCTTTCTTTCTCAATACCTATCTCTCTACCTCTCTTTACCCATCTCTCTCTACCTATCTCTCAGTACCTGTTTCTCTTTCAACCTCTACCTATCTCTCTCACTACCTCTATCTATACCTCTCTACCTTTTTTTTTTTTTTTTTTTACACAGGGTTTGACAAGGCTAAGGATCCCTAGCTTTATTGACAGCTATATTACAGGTTAAGGATTCCTAACTTTATTGGCAAGCTAAGAGCTGTTACCTACATCAGCTCATTTGAAAGCATTTTTATTGTTATGAGACATACAAGTAGGGAACAGGATGAAGTTGGAGCCATCTGTGTGCCAGCATTTTCATTAGATCAACTGACTTTATCTAGTTGACATCATTATGCTGTACGAATGTGTTCCATACTCGAGTCTTCCTGGGTATGTATGATCTCAGATGGAGTGATGTTCTGGAGAAGGGTACAACCAGAGTGAAGTTGCTGCTTTCTGCCCGTCTTGTGGCATAAAAGCTTGTTTCACGCTGTCCTCGAAGTGGATTCAAGTGTGGTATTTTGACAATATTGGCCTTGTACATAACAGTAAGGTCACCCACATCCCTCCTATGTTGAAGGCTCTGCTGAAATGACAGATCTATCCAGGATGGGTCCAGGCGAGAGATGAGACGTCATGCTCTGTTCTCTACTCTGTCAAGCAGTCACAGATGAGAGGGGGGGGGCAGGCAAACCAAGAAAGTGGAGCATACTCAAGGTGTGAGCGTACTTGTGCCTCGTACAGGATCTTGCAACCCCTACTGTCAAGCAGATGCGAGATACGGCGAAGTGCTGTAAGCTTCCTGGCTGCCTTGTTTGCAAGATTGACAACATGGTTCTTCATGGTTAATTGGAGTCAAATTTCACCCCAAGGATATCAACTTCTTCTCCAGGTGCCAACATCCTCCCATTCATCCATACTACTGCAATAGCATTACTATCATGGTGCCTAGAGACGATCATCATTTGCGTTTTCTCAGGTGCAAATGTTACTTGCCATCTATTTCCCCAAGCTGATATAGCTCTCAGCTGGTGATTGATGTAGCTTAGAGCAGCTGGCATTTCTTCTCTTGGATAAGTGAATGTCAGTGTACAGTCGTCTGCATATGCATGTGATTCTGGGATGAGATGAAGAAGGTCGTTGAAGTAGACATTCCATAACAATGGACCCAGCACGCTTCCTTGTGGAACGCTTGCCCCAATAGGATGCCTTGCTGATTCCGTTCCATTGAGGACTACACTTAGATATCTACCATGAAGGTAATCACTGAGGAGACATAGCGTAGAGCCTGCAATTCCCAGTGCTTGAAGTTTTGCTAAGAGGCCCTGGTGCCACACCCGGTCGAAAGCGCCAGCAATGTCCAGTGCTACCTCACAGCTGACTTTGGATTCATCCAGTGACTGGTGCCACTTAGTGGAGAGGTTTAACAACAGATCAGCAGCAGAGTAACCTTTCCTGAAGCCATATTGACGATCACAAAGTAGTGAGTGGTAGTCAAAAAAATCTGTCATTTGTCTTGAGATTATTGTCTCAAGGATCTTACCAGTGATTGACAGGATTGACACTGGTCTGTAATTGCTGATTTCTGCTCTGCTCTTCTTTTTGTGAACAGGGACTACATTTGCCTCTTTCCATAGAGAGGGCCATTTACACTGTACTAGGCAGTGCTGAAAGATGCGAGTTAGAGGTGCTGCTAGCTTGTCTGCACATCTTCTCAACAATCTTGGGCTCAACTTGTCTGGGCCCACAGCCTTTTCTTGGTCAGGTGATTTAAGAAGGAAATGCACCTCCTCCTGCCTTATTGTCACCACTGACAGTTTTGACACAGTTCTTGCAGCTAGCCGAGGAGGGTCCCTTGCTGGATCAGGAACTTGCATTTTGGTAGCAAAGTGTTCAGCAAAGAGGTCCGCCTTCTCTTGACTACTATACCTATACCTCTCTACCTATACCTCTCTCTATCTATCTCTACCTATATCTCTCACTACCTATCTCTCTCACTACCTATCTCTCCCTTTGCCTATCTCTCTCTCTTCCCTCTCCCAACTCTCCATTCTCCCATCTCTCCCCTATAACATATCTTCCCTCTAACAGCTGCCCCCTCTAACGTCTCTCCCCCTCTAACATCTCTCCTCCTCTCACTATCTCTCTCACATTTCCCATCTCTCTCCCCTCTATCTCCCCCTATCCTCTCTCTCCCCTCTCTCTCTTCCATCTCCCCCTCTCTCCCCTCTTCTCCCCTGTCTCTCCCCCTCTCTCTCCCCTCTCTTTCCCCCTCTCCCACTCTCTCCTCTCTCTCTCTCTCTCTCTCTCTCTCTCTCTCTCTCTCTCTCTCTCTCTCTCTCTCTCTCTCTCTCTCTCTCTCTCTCTCTCTCTCTCTCTCCCTCCCTCTCTCCTCCCTTTTCCCTTCTCACTCTCCCTCTCTCCTACCTTTCCCTTCTCTCTCTTTCTTTCTCTCTCACTCTTTTCTCTTAAAAAAAAATTGTGGTGGGGACTCGCAGGAACCAGGGATCAGATGAGAATGGTTTTGGTAGGGAGGAGTGGATGGAGGAGCAGTGGAAAAGGATGGAACAAGAGTGGGAGAGAAAATTAGGAGAGCTTTCTGAAAAAATGGAGACAGAGCTTTCTGTGAAATTAGAAGAGAGGTTGGAGAAGGAGAAGAAGAATTGGGAGGCACAAGCCGAAACTAGGATAAGGGTTCTAGAAGATGAGGTAAACAGGCTGAAGCAAGTTACATGGGCATTGACCAGAGAAGACACAGCATATGAAGCTGAGACGCTGAACAGGAAGGGGGGAGATATGATTTATTGCTAAGGCCATATAAACCCTGCCAAGAAGGGCCAAGGAGTGAATGGGGAGAGCAGCTGGGTGCAGGCGGAGAGGGGGTAAGGTCAAAATGCAGAGGCACAACAATGCTACCAAGAGCCACTGGAAAAAAAAGGGAGAAAATGACCATGTACAGAAGGAACCAGAGTCACAGAGGGAGAGGCAATGGGAGGTGGAAGGGGCTAATCAGTGCTTATCCACGGGTTTCAGGAAGGAGAGGAAAGGTCACACACTGAAAGACGGCAGGCAGAAAGAAAGGAGATTGAGAACATCATCAAGGAAATAGGTGAAGAAGACATGGACGAGATTGTAAATTTTCAGAGAATAGGGTGGTACTCCAATGGGAGGAAAACGACCAATCAAACTGATTCTCAGGACAGAAACAGTACGGAACAGGATCCTCCAAGAGAAACCGTAGTTGAAATTTCTCGGGAAAGTACATGAGGGTGTTCCTAGACAGAGACAGAACACAAACAGAACAACAGCAGCTGAGGGAGAAGACAAAAAAGCGAAAAGAGCTACGAAAGGAGACAAGGTTGGAACCAGCCCGAGGTCAATCAGAGCTGAACAGAGCAGCAAGTGCAAGCACACACAGAACTATCCTCAGAACACCATCCCAACACAAACTTCAATCCACACTCACAGCTTTCCACCCAACACTCAGCTAAAAGAATCCCACAGTATGCTACAAGGTCTCCCACCCTCACAGGCCCCCCAAACCATAGTGTTGGAAAGGAAACTGAAGGTATGGTACACAAACGCTGATGGAATAACAAATAAGTGGGAGGAGTGGCACGAAAGATTCAAAGAGGCATCACCGGACATCATAGCTCTCACAGAAACCAAGCTAACAGGTATGATAACAGATGCCATATTTCCAACAGGATACCAGATCCTGAGGAAGGACAGAGGAAACAGGGGGGGGAGGAGTGGCACTGTTGATCAAAAACCAATAGAATTTTGATGAACTGGAGAGAGGAGACAGCGGAGAAGGAAGTGATTACATAGCGGGAACACTTCTCTCTGGAGGTACCAAGGTGGTAATTGCAGTGATGTATAACCCACCACAGAACAGCAGGAGGTCAAGGCAAGAGTATGATGAGAGCAATAGTTCGATGGTTGACACACTGTCTGCAGTGGCCAGAAGAGCTCATGCATGCATGGCAAAGCTCCTGATCATGGGCGACTTTAACCACAAGAAGATCGATTGGGAGAACTTGGAGCCACATGGGGGACCAAGACACATGGAAGGCTAAGATGATGGAGGTGGTACTGGAAAACTTCATGCACCAACACGTAAGGGACACTACAAGAGAGAGAGGAGAGGATGAACCAGCAAGACTGGACCTAGTATTCACCTTGTGTAGTGCAGATATTGAGGACATCGCATATGAAAGACCCCTTGGGGCCAGCGATCATGTGGTTTTGAGCTTCGAATACACTGTAGAGCTACAAATGGAGGGGGAAGCAGGAAGGACAGGACAAATGAAACCAAATTACAGGAAAGGGGACTACACGGGAATGATGAACTTCCTGAACGAGGTTCAGTGGGACAGAACTGGCAGGGAAGCCAGTTAATGAAATGATGGAATATGTAGCAACAATGTGCAAGGAGGCTGAAGAGGGGTTTGTACCCAAGGGAAACAGGAATAATGAAAAAGCCAGGATGAGCCCATGGTTCACCCAAAGGCGCAAGGAGGCAAAAACCAAGTGTGCTAGGGAATGGAAGAAATATAGAAGGCAAAGAACCAAGGAGAATAAGGAGAGCAGTCGTAGAGCCAGAAACGAATATGCACAGATAAGAAGGGAAGCCCAAAGACAATATGAAAATGACATAGCAGCGAAAGTCAAATCTGACTCGAAGCTGTTATACAGCCACATCAGGACGAAAACAACAATCAAGGACCAGGTAATCAGGCTAAGGAAGGAAGGAGGAGAGACAACAAGAAATGACCGTGAAGTATGTGAGGAACTCAAGAAGAGATTCAAAGAAGTGTTCACAGAGGAGACAGAAGGGGCTCCAGAGGGACTGAGAGGTGTGGCACATTACCAGGTGCTGGACACGGTACACAATCGAGGAAGAAGTGAAGAGGCTTCTGAGTGAGCTAGATACCTCAAAGGCAATGGGGCCAGATAACATCTCTCCATGGGTCCTGATAGAGGGAGCAGAGGCGCTATGTGTACCCCTAACAACAATATTCAATACATCTATCGAAACGGAGATTGCCTGAGGCATGGAAGACAGCAAATGTAGTCCCAGTCTTTAAAAAAGGAGACAGACATGAAGCACTAACCTACAGACCAGTGTCACTGACAAGTATAGTATGCAAAGTCATGGAGAAGATTGTCAGGAGAAGAGTGGTTGAACACCTAGAAAGGAATGATCTCATCATCAGCACCCAACATGGTTTCAGGGACGAGAAATCCTGTGTCACAAACCTACTGGAGTTCTATGACAAGGTGACAGCAGTAAGACAAGAGAGAGAGGGGTGGGTGGATTGCATTTTCTTGGACTGCAAGAAGGCGTGTGACACAGTACCACAAAAGAGATTAGTGCAAAAACTGGAGGACCAAGCAGGGATAACAGGGAAGGCACTACAATGGATCAGGGAATATTTGTCAGGAAGACAGCAGCGAGTAATGGTACGTGGCGAGGTGTCAGAGTGGGCACCTGTGACCAGCGAGGTCCCACAGGGGTCAGTCCTATGAAAAGTGCTGTTTCTGGTATTTGTGAACGACATGACAGAAGGAATAAACTCTGAGGTGTCACTGTTTGCAGATGACGTGAAGTTGATGAGAAGAATTCATTCGACCGAAGACCAGGCAGAACTACAAAGGGATCTGGACAGGCTGCAGACCTGGTCCAGCAATTGGCTCCTGGAGTTCAATCCCATCAAGTGCAAAGTCATGAAGATTGGGGAAGGGCAAAGAAGACCACAGACGGAGTACAGTCTAGGGGGCCAGAGACTACAAACCTCACTCAAGGAAAAAGATCTTGGGGTGAGTATAACACCACGCACATCTCCTGAAGTGCACATCAACCAAATAACTGCTGCAGCATATGGGCGCCTGGCAAACCTCAGAACAGCATTCCGACATCTTAATAAGCAGTCGTTCAGGAACCTGTACACCGTGTACGTTAGGCCCATATTGGAGTATGCGGCACCAGTTTGGAACCCACACCTAGACAAGCATGTAAAGAAACTAGAGAAAGTGCAAAGGTTTGCCACAAGACTAGTCCCAGAGCTAAGAGGTGTGTCCTGCGAGGAGAGGTTAAGGGAAATCAACCTGACGACACTGGAGGACAAGAGAGATAGGGGGGACATGATAACGACTTACAAAATACTGAGAGGAATTGACAAGGTGGACAAAGACAGGATGTTCCAGAGACTGGACACAGCAAAAAGGGGACACAGTTGGGAGCTGAACACACAGAAGAATCACAGGGATGTTAGGAAGTATTTCTTCAGCCACAGAGTAGTCAGGAAGTGGAATAGTTTGGGAAGAGATGTAGTGAAGGCAGGATCCATACATAGCTTTAAGCAGAGGTACGATAAAGCTCACGGTTCAGGGAGAGTGACCTAGTGGCGACCAGTGAAGAGGAGGGGCCAGGAGCTTGGACTCGACTCCTGCAACCTCAACTAGGTGAGTACTACTAGGTGAGTACACACACACACACACACACACACGCACACACACACACACACACACACACACACATACACGCACACACACACACACACACACACACACACACACACACACACACACACACACACAGTCATGTATAACCCACCACAGAACAGCAGGAGGCCAAGGCAAGAGTACGACGAGAGCAATAGAGCAATGGTTGACACACTGGCTAGAGTGGCCAGAAGAGCTCATGCATGCAGGGCAAAGCTCCTGATCATGGGTGACATTAACCATAAGGAGATCGATTGGGAGAACTTGGACCCGCGTGGAGGCCAAGATACATGGAGGGCTAAGATGATGGAGGTGGTACTGGAAAACTTCATGTACCAACACGTAAGGGACACTACAAGAGAGAGAGGAGAGGATGAACCAGCAAGGCTGACTTAGTATTCACCTTGAGTAGTGCAGATATCGAGGACATCACATATGAAAGACCCCTTGGGGCTAGTGACTATGTGGCTTTAAGCTTCGAATACACAGTAGAGCTACAAGTGGAGGGAGAAGCAGGAAGGCCAGGACGAATGAAGCCAAAATACAAGAAAGGGAACTACACAGGAATGAGGAACTTCCTGAACGGGGTTCAGTGGGACAGATAACTGGCAGGGAAGCCAGTTAATGAGATGATGGAATATGTAGCAACAAAATGCAAGGAGGCTGAGGAGAGGTTTGTACCCAAGGGTAACAGGAATAATGAAAAAGCCAGGATGAGCCCATGTTTTACCCAAAGGAGCAGGGAGGCAAAAACCAAGTGTGCTAGGGAA
>NC_069401.1:68764477-68791977 GCF_026875155.1 Cherax quadricarinatus | reverse complement strand
GCAAGAGAGAGAGGAGAGGATGAACCAGCAAGGCTGGACTTAGTATTCACCTTGAGTAGTGCAGATATCGAGGACATCACATATGAAAGACCCCTTGGGGCCTGTGACCATGTGGTTTAAGCTTCGAATACACAGTAGAGCTACAAATGGAGGGAGAAGCAGGAAGGCCAGGACGAATGAAGCCAAACTACAAGAAAGGGGACTACACAGGAATGAGGAACTTCCTGAACGGGGTTCAGTGGGACAGAGAACTGGCAGGGAAGCCAGTTAATGAGATGATGAAATATGTAGCAACAAAATGCAAGGAGGCTCAGGAGAGGTTTGTACCCAAGGGTAACAGGAATAATGAAAAATCAGGATGAGCCCATGGTTTACCCAAAGGTGCAGGGAGGCAAAAACCAAGTGTGCCAGGGAATGGAAGAAATATAGAAGGCAAATGTCATAGCAGCGAAAGCCAAATCTGACCCGAAACTGTTGTACATCAGGAGGAAAATAACAGTCAAGGACCAGGTAATCAGGCTAAGGAAGGAAGGAGGAGAGACAACAAGAAATGACAGTGAAGTATATGAGGAACTCAACAAGAGATTCAAAGAAGTGTTCACAGAGGAGACAGAAGGAGCTCCAGAAAGACGGAGAGGTGGGGCACACCACCATGTGCTAGACACAGTGCACACAACCGAGGAAGAAGTGAAGAGGCTTCTGAGTGAGCTAGATACCTCAAAGGCAATGGGGCCAGATAACATCTCCCCATGGGTATTGAGAGAGGGAGCAGAGGCGCTATGTGTACCCCTAAAAACAATATTCAATAATCTATCGAAACGGAAAATTCCTGGGGCATGGAGACAGAAATGTAGCCCCAATTTTTAAAAAAAAGGAGACAAACATAAAAGCATTAAAACAGACCGGTCACTGACATGAAGTATGCAAAATCATGGAGAAGTTTATCGGAAAAGAGTGGTGGAACCCCTAAAAGGAACGATTCATAACATCACCCAACTGGTTTCAGGTAGGGGAAACCCTGTGTAAACCTACGGATCTATGAATGGTGACATCAGTAAACAAAGAGAGGGGGTGGGTGGATTGCATTTCTTGGACTGCAAGAAGGGGTTTGAACAGTTCCTCAAAGAGTTTGGTGAAAAAACTGGGGCCCAAACGGGGGATAACGGGGAAAAGGCACAACAAGGATCGGGGAAACTTGTCGGGGAAGACAGCAGCGATCATGGTACGTGGCGAGGTGTCAGAGTGGGCACCCTGACCCGGATCCCCAGGGGTCAGTTCTGGGACCTTGCTGTTTCGGTATTTGTGAACGACATGCGGAAGGAAAGACCTGAGGTGCCCCTGTTTGCAGATGACGTGAAGTTGAGAAAGAATTCCTCGATCGAAGGCCAGGCAGAACAAAAAGGGATTGGACAGGCTGCAGACCTGGTCCACAATTGGCTCCTGGAGTTAAACCCCAACCAGTGAAAAGTTGAAGTTTGGGGGAAAGGGCATGAAACCGAGACGGAGTACATCTGGGGGCCCAGGACTACAAACCTCACTCAAGGAAAAAGTTTTTGGGGGGGTATAACACCAGGCACATCTCCTGAAGGCACATCAACCAAAAAATCTGCAGCATATGGGGCCCCCTAGCAAAACCCCGAACAGCATTCCCCCCAAACTTAATAAGGGAAACTTCAGGACCCTGTAAAACCCCCTGTACTTAGGCCCCTTTGGAGTATTCGGCACCGTTTTTTAACCCCCACCTAGCCAAGCACGTAAAGAAACTTGAGAAAGTGCAAAGGTTTGCAACATGACTATCCCCGAGCTAAGAGGGATGTCTTTCGAGGGGAGGTTTAAAGGGGGAAACAACCTGACGACAATGGGGGACGGAGAGATAGGGGGGGCATGATAACGACATACAAATTCTGAAGGGAAATTGACAAGGTGGGCAAAGGATGTTTTCCCAAAATTGGCACAGTAAAAGGGGCACAGTTAAGCTGAAGACACAGATGAATCACAGGGATGTTTTGGAAGATTTTTTTCGCCACGGGAGTCAGTAAGTGGAAAAATTGGGAAGGATGTTTGGAGGCAGGATCCCTAATAGTTTAAGGGAAGGAAAGAAAAGCTCAGGCTCAGGGGATGACCTAGTAGCGTTTATGAGGGCGGGGCCGGGGCTCGGGCTCGACCCCCGCAACCTCAATAGGTGGTAATAGGGGAGTACACTCCACACACACACACACACAAAACACACACACACACACACACACGTACCACAAAAACACACACACAACCCCGTAACACACACATACACACAGGACTTTGGGCTCGACCCCCTGCAAACCCCCAACTGGTGATACAAAACACACACACACCAACACACACCACAATATACACCACTCACACACACACAACCCACACACCATACACACATACACCACACACACACACATACACCACCACACAAACCACACACACCACACACAACACACACACACAGAGGCAGAGGAGGGTTTGTTCCCAAGGGAAAAAAATAATGGGAAAACAGAACGAGTCCTTTGGTTTTACCTAAAGGTGGGAGGGGAAAAACTAGGGGTACAGAGAATGGAAAGGGACAGAAAACAGAGAACTCAGGAAAAAAAAAATCACCCCAAGAGCCAGAAAGAATATGCGCAGATAAGAAGGGAGGCTCAGAGACAATATGAAAATGACATAAGCATCTAAAGTAAAGACTGACCCGAAGCTGTTGTACAGCCACATCAGGAGGAAAACAACAGTCAAGGACCAGGTAATCAGACTGAGGAAGGGTGATGGGGAATTCACAAGAAACGACCGAGAGGTATGTCAGGAGCTCAACACAAGATTTAAAGAGGTATTTACAGTGGAAACCAGTAGGACTCCAAGAAATCAGAACAGGGGGGCACACCAGCAAGTGCTGGATGAGGTACATATAACCAAGGAGGAGGTGAAGAAGCTGCTATGCGAACTTGACACCTCAAAGGCGGTGGGACCAGACAACATCTCTCCATGGGTCCTTAAAGAGGGAGCAGAGATATTGTGAGCCATTAACAAAGATCTTCAACACATCATTTGAAACTGGGCAACTCCCTGAGGTATGGAAAATGGCAAATGTAGTCCCAATTTTTAAAAAGGGAGACAGACATGAGGCACTAAACTACAAGACCTGTATCACTAACGTGTATAGTATGCAAGGTCATGGAGAAGATCATCAGGAGAAGAGTGGTGGGGCACCTGGAAAGAAACAAGTGTATAATTGACAACCAGCACGGTTTCAGGGAAGGAAAATCCTGTGTCACAAACCTACAAGAGTTTTATGACAAGGTGACAGAAGTAAGACAAGAGAGAGAGGGGTGGATCGACTGCGTATTTTTGGACTGCAAGAAGGCCTTCGACACAGTTCCTCACAAGAGGTTACTGCAAAAGCTAGAGGACCAGGCACACATAACAGGAAAGGCACTGCAATGGATCAGAGAATATCTGACAGGGAGGCAACAACGAGTCATGGTACGCGACGAGGTGTCAGAGTGGGCGCCTGTGACAAGCGGGGTTCCACAGGGGTCAGTCCTAGGACCTGTGCTGTTCTTGGTATACGTGAACGACATAACGGAAGGGATAGACTCAGAAGTGTCCTTGTTTGCAGATGATGTGAAGTTAATGAGAAGAATCGAATCGGACGAGGATCAGGCAGGACTACAAAGAGACCTGGACAGGCTACAAGCCTGGTCCAGCAACTGGCTCCTTGAATTTAACCCTGCCAAATGCAAAGTCATGAAGATTGGGGAAGGGCAAAGAAGACTGCAGACACAATATAGTTTAGATGGCCAAAGACTGCAAACCTCACTCAAGGAAAAAGATCTGGGGGTGAGTATAACACCGAGCATATCTCCTGAGGGGCACATCAATCAGATAACTGCTGCAGCATACGGGCGCCTGGCAAACCTACGGATAGCGTTCCGATCCCTCAGTAAGGATTCGTTTTAAGACTCGGTACACCATCTACGTCAGGCCCATACTGGGGTATGCAGCCACCAGTTTGGAATTCACACCTAGTCAAGAAACGTCAAGAAATTAGAGAAAGTGCAAAGGTTTGCAACAAGACTAGTCCAGAGCTACGGGGATTGCCCTATGAAGAAAGGTTGAGGGAAATCGGCCTGACGACACTGGAGGCCAGGAGGGTCGGGGGAGACATGATAACGACATATAAAATACTGCGCGGAATAGACGAGGTGGACAAAGACGGGATGTTCCAGAGATGGGACACAGACACAAGAGGTCACAATTGGAAGTTGAAGACTCAGATAAATCAAAGGGATGTTAGGAAGTATTTTTCAGTCATAGAGTAGTCAGGCCATGGAATAGCCTAGAAAGTGATGTGGTGGAGGCAGGAACCATACATAGTTTTAAGGCGAGGTATGATAGAGCTCATGGGGCAGGGAGAGAGAGGACCTAGTAGCAATCAGCGAAGAGGCGGGCCAGGAGCTGTGACTCGACCCTGCAACCACAAATAGGTGAGTACACACGTACACACACACAAACACACACACACATGCACACACACACACACATGCACACACACACACATACGCACACACACACACACACACACACACACACATACACACACACACACACACACACACATACACAGAACACACACACGTGGGTCCGTGGGGTGCAGACGTGGGTAACAAGGCTCCGAGAACCTTGGCGTTGTAAGGCGTGCAATAACAGCTAGCAGTAATCAGTGGTAGTGGAACGTCAGTGAACAATACTACGATATGATAATTAAAGTTATTAGTTAAAGAAAGTGAGGGGGAAAACTGAAATCATAATATTTCAAAGCACAAACCATTGGGGGTCTTAGGCGCTGTTGGCACATTTGCAGTGGTAGGCCTGAAGAAGTGATGTCACGACAAGTTGTGTGCCATTATACATATAAAATAAAGTGTATATAATGTGAGTGTATACTATCATCAGGGGAAGAGTAAAATCGCGTGAGGAAGCGGGATGTATGAGAATTATGGTTATAAGCATCATGGGTGAAGGATCTCCAAATAGGGATTTAAGGCCCTTTACGTACGACGACTTCGTCATCAGCATTTGGCAACTGTCACCGCACCATTGCAGCGCAAGTTCTTTTCGCCAATTTGTGGTTTGCATGTTGACGGCCCTGGCTGGCCTTGCTACTGTTTGATACTGGTCACTCACCCCTGAAAGCTATTACCAGAATTAAAATAGAAATAGCATAGAACGTAGTGAATATAGGGGTTGACGAGTGTGAGAAGGTAGGTGGGACAAGCTTTTAAGGGCAACATTGTAAGATGGTGCTAGGGTCAAATCCCAGGAGGGTTGTGTCAGGTCACGAAGTTGCAGCCAGTCATTACACCGCACAAGGACACTCTCACACGCACACACACTCACACACACACACAAGACACACGCACAAGGCAGTGTACTAGGGTAGTTATTAGCAGTAAGAATACTTAGGAAGCTAGGAAGTCCTCTCTCACTGTGAAAAAGGGGAAAATGAAAATTTAACCAGCAAAAATTTAATACGTAAATCCAGAAAGGGCAATAAGTGCAGAGAGTAGCATAATTGGGAAAGATAAATGCGACTAAATTTGTCCCCTACACGACGGATTTTTCAACCACACCACCTACCCCCCTAACCCCCCCCCTTCCCTCACACACAAGCACACACACACAAGGGTAGACACTCACACACACACACACACAAACAACACACACCCCAACACACACACACACACACATACACACACACATACACACACTCACACCACACATATATACACACACATACACCACACACACACACACACCACACACACCACACACACACACCACACACACACAAAAAACCCACACACACACACACACACACACACACACCCCAACCCACACACACACACACCACACACACACCATGCACACACCACACACACACCACACACACACCACCACACACACACACACCTCCCCCACTTGACACAAACATGTACCCCCCTCTCCCCTAACCACCTCTCCCCTTCCCTAATCACCTCACCTTAGCCACCTACCCCTCACCCAAACCACCTAACCCCTCCCCAAACCGTCTAACCCCCCAACTACCTCCCCTCCAATAACCATCCTCTTCCTCCCCCATAACCATCCATCCCCTCTCCCCCTCAAACCATCTAACCCCTCCCCCAACTATCTTACCCCTCCAATAACCACCCTCCCCCCCCCCCACAACCATCCATCCCCTCTCCCCCTAAAATCTATTCCCCTCCCCCTAACCACCCGTCTCCCTTCTGTGGAGCAACGGGGGAACCTAGAACCAGGATGAGGACAAGGGGCTCCAAGGACGAATCTGGGATGGAGGAATGGGGGGTTTAGAGCTCAAAAAAGGGGAGGAAGACTGGGGAAGGAGACTAGATGAGCTGGAAAGGAAGATGGAAGAGAGGTTAGCAGCAGAATGCAGAAGGTGGAAGCAACAGGCCACAGCAGCAGAAATCAAGATAGAGAGATTGGGAAGAGGAGCTGGGGACATCTGAAACAGCACAGAGACAAAGATATTACAGAAGTAGCATTGGCAATGGCAAACATCAAACACAGAAAACAGGTCTGAAGGAAGCATGGAAACTAAACTGTATGCAGAGGTCCTGTCAAACCCACATGGGGCCAAAACAAAGACAGGGAGCACACTAGGACAGAATGAGAGGTTGGAAGACATTGAAGGAACTAGGACATGTGCAAGGCCCTTACCAGATACCTGTGGGGGCCAGGAACAGGTGAGCAGGAAGGACAAACCAAGAAGCATTGGGGCCATAACTAGGGAAGGGACTGAAGGAAGGATCACTTCACGGGAAGGAACTAAAACACATCAGAGGATGCAATGGGAGTCACAGTGGGAATTGGAAAGGGAGAGATCCGTGTTTGTCTATGGGCTAGACGAAGCTAAAGGAGAAACTTATGATGAAAGAAAGCAGGAGAAAAAAGCGATTCAAGATATCATGGGGTTAGGCGAGGGGGACATGATCCAGGTGGCAAATTTTTGGAGAATTGGGTGGTTCACAAAGAAAAGGAAACGGCCTCTCAAAGTAATTTTCAAGGCACAATCAACCCGAACCATGATCCTGCAGGAGAAAGCACGGCTGAGAGGCAAGCAGGAGTTCTGGAGTGTGTACCTCGATCGAGACAGAACACAGGACGTGAGGAAGACGATGAAGAGAGAGTTCAAAAACGAAAGGAGAAATGGGAGGAAATGAAAAAGGAGAGCAGAATAACCCAGGATCAAATTGAAGGACAAGCACACCCCCAGAAACAATGCAGAAGGACTCCAGCCATGACACCCCCAAGGCAACTGAACAATCCAAACCAACCATCACACACCGATCCCTCTGTTTCCACCCCCCGCAGCACAGTTACAGTATTAGAACAGAAGTTGAAGGTTTGGTACACAAATGCAGATGGATTAACGAATAAACATGAGGAACGGCAAGAAAGAATCAATGAGAAGTCCCCAGACATCATAGCAGTTACAGAAACAAAACTCACGGAGACAATAACAGATGCAATCTTCCCACCAGGATACCAGATCATAAGGAAAAATAGAAGGGGCTGGGGGGGAGGGGGGTTGCTCTGCTCGTAAAAAACAGATGGAAATTCGAGAAAATGGAAGGTATAGATGAGACGGGAGGGAAAGAGACTACATAGCAGGTACACTTCAGTTGGGGAACACCCAAAATGGTCATTGAAGTGATGTATAATCCACCACAGAACTGCAGGAGGCCAAGAGAGGAATATGAAAAAGAGCAAAAAGAGCAATGGTGGAACACACTTGCTGAGGTGGCAAGAAGAGCTCATTCCAGCAGAGCAAAGTTGCTGGTTATGGGAGATTTCAACCACAGGGAGATTGACTGGGAAAACCCGGAGCCACATGGGGGTCCCGAAACTGGAGAGCCAGGATGTTGGACGTGGGGCTGGAAAACCTCATGCACCAACATGTTAAGGACCTACCAGAGGGGAGAGGGGAGGATGAAACCCGCAAATTGGACTTGTGTTCACCCTGGGCAGCTCAGACATTGAGGACATCAAGTATGAGAGTCCCCTAGGAGCTAGCGACCACGTGGTTCTTGTGCTTTGAATACATAGTAGAGCTGCAAGTGGAGAGGAATAACAGGAGTTGAATGGGAAAAGCCTGACTATAAAAGAGGGGACTATATAAAGGGGTTTAAGAACTTCCTGCGGGAGGTCCAGTGGGACAGAGAACTGGCAGGAAAAACCAGTTTAAAAGAAATGATGGAATATGTAACAACAAATGCAAGGAGGCAGTGGAAAGGTTTATTCCAAGGGCAACAGTAACAACGGGGAAGACCAGACGAGCCCCTGGTTTACACGCTGTGTAAGGAGGCAAAAACAAAGTGCAATAGAGAATGGAAAAAGTACAGAAGGCAGAGAAAAACACGAAAATAGGGAACCAGTCGCAGAGCCAGGAATGAATTGCACAGGTAAGGAGGAGGCCCAGCGACAGTATGAAAATGACATAGCATCGGAATCAAGATGACCCGAACTGTTGTATAGCCACATCAGGAGGAAGACAACAGTCAAAGACCAGGTGATCAGATTAAGGACAGAAGGTGGGAGAATCACAAGAAATGATCAGGAGGTATGTGAGGAGCTGAACAGGAGATTTAAAGGAAGTTTTTACAGTAGAGACAGGAAGGGCTGTGGGAAGACGAACAGAAGGGAACATCAAGAGGGGAAAATACCAACAAGTGTTGGATTTACATACGAAAAACTGAGGAGGAGGTGAAGAAGCTCTTAAGTGACCTTGACACCTCAAAGGCGATGGGACCGGACATCTCCCCATGGGTCCTTAGAGAAGGAGCAGAGAGTGTGTGCGTTGCCTCTAACCACAATCTTCAACACATCCTTGAAACTGGGCAACTACCTGAGAAATGGAAGACAGCTAATGTAGTCCCCATATTTAAAAAAGGAAACAGAAACGAGGCACTAAACTACAGAAAATGTGTCTCTGACATTATTGTGTGCAAAGTCATGGAGAAGATTATCAGGAGGAGAGTGGTCGAACACCTGGAAAGGAACAAGATTATAAATGAAAACCAGCATGGGTTCATGGAAGGCAAATCTTGTATCACAAACCTCCTGGAGTTTTATGACAAGGTAACAGAAGTAAGACACGAGAGAGAGAGGGGTGGGTAGATTGCGTTTTCCTAGACTGCAGGAAGGCCTTTGACACAGTTCCCCACAAGAGATTAGTGCAGAAGCTGGAGGATTAGGCGCATGTAAAAGGGACGGCACTGCAATGGATAAGGGAATACCTGACAGGGAGGCAGCAACGAGTCATGGTATGTTAAGAGGTATCACAGTGGGCGCCTGTTACGAGCGGGGTCCCACAGGGGTCAGTTCCCAGGACCCGTGCTATTTTTGATAATGTGAACGACATGATGGAAGGAATAGACTCTGAAGTTTTCCCTGTTCGCAGATGACGTGAAGTTGGTGAGAAGAATTAAAAACGGACGAGGATGAGGCAGGACTGCAAAGAGACCTGGACAGGCTGGACATGGGTCCAGTAACTGGCTTCTCGAATTCAATCCAGCCAAATGCAAAGTCATGAAGATTGGAGGGGCAAAGAAGACCGCAGACAGAGTATAGGCTAGGTGGACAAAGAATACAGACCTCACTCAGGGGGAAAGAACCCTTGGGGTGACCATAACACCGAGTACATCACCGGAGGCACACATCAACCAAATAACTGCTGCAGCATACGGGCGCCTGGCAAACCCGAGAATAGCGTTCCGATACCTTAATAAGGAATCGTTCAAGACACTGTACACTCTGTATGTTAGGCCCATACTGGAGTATGTAGCCAGTCTGGAACCCACACCTGGGCAAGCACGTCAAGAAGTTAGAGAAAATGCAAAGGTTTGCAACAAGGCTAGTCCCAGAGCTCAAGGGGAAAGTCGTACGAGGAAAGGTTAAGGGAAAAACTGACTGACGACTCTGGAGGACAGAAGGGTCAGGGGAGACATGATAACGACATACAAGATACTGCGGGGAATAGGGCACGGTGGACAGAGATAGGATGTTCCAGAGAGGGACACAGGGAAAAAGGGGTCACAACTGGAAGCTGAAGACTCAGACGAGTCACAAGGACGTTAGGAAGTATTTCTTCAGTCATAGAGTTGTCAGGAAAGTGGAATAGCCTAGCAAGTGAAGTAGTGGGGGGAAGGAACCATACATAGTTTTAAGAAGAGGTATGACAAAGCTCAGGAAGCAGAGAGGGAGAGAGGACCCAGTAGCGATCAGTGAAGAGGCGGGGCCAGGAAACTGAGTCTCGACCCTGCAACCACAATTAGGTGAGTACACACACACACACATATAACACACACACTCCAAAAACCCCACACAAACCCCACATACACACACACACCACCACAACAACCCACACACACATTTTTTTTAAGTTAAAATAGAAACTTCTTTAACTTATCAGTATAAAAATTTCCCTTTCCACTATTCTTTTCTTCTCATTTTTCTTCGTTTTATCCCTTTTATATTCTTTCTTTTTTTAATCTCTTATTTATTTTTTTCCCCTTCATTATATCTCGCTTCCCTTTCTCCCTCTCCAATGTCTGCCCCTTACTCTCCGTTTCTTCTTCGCCCTTTCTTTCTTTCTTTTCCCCCCCTTTCCTCTCATTTTTCTCTCCTTTCCCTTCCTCTTACCTCCCTCATCCCCTTTCCGCCTCCTTTTCTCCTTTTCTGTCCATTTTTTCTCCTCTCCTACTTCTTTTTCCTCTACTCACCATTTCCGTTCCCTTCCCTCCCTCCTTCCCTCCCTCTCTCTCTCTCTCTCCTCCCCTCTCTCTCTCTCTCTCTCTCTCTCTCTCTCTCTCTCTCTCTCTCTCTCTCTCTCTTTCTTCTCATTTTCCTTCACGTCTCATTTCCTTCCCTCCTGAGATATAACTTTCTCAAAGTCAATAAATTTCTCGAGTAGATTTCAGGATAATGTTGCCGAAACTTTTATCTGGAAGACTTGAAGCCTCAAACCTCAAGACTTGTACAGACATGAAGGTTCCAAACAAGGGAACAGGTAGGGCTTGAACCCATAGCAAGTGAGTCGTAAAACTCCAGGTCAGTGCGTAAGCCACTCGACCAGCTGACTACAATAAGATTCATCCTAATAAAGATATTTCTATACACAACAGGGAGGCTAGAATGAGCACTGTGACCACACATGCAGGATTTTACAGCTGAGTCTCCCACCAGGGTGGTAGTTATTCAGCTTCTTGAGTCTTGAAGGTTCCAGCTTAACAGAACCAACAGGCGAAAGTTCTAACCACACCATTCTGACAGAAGAAAGTTCGAACCTCGCAATCACTGCAGACAGGAAGACTTGAACTTAAAGATTCTGGCAGATAAGAATGGTTGAAGAATTAAAAAAGGGGGTAATTTGTTATGTCAAGATACCGACTTTAAATTCCAAAATACCGATTTTGCACTGCAAGAGACAGGCTTCGAAGTTTGAAATAATGCTTTTGAATTCAAAGGCACTGGCTTTGAAATCTGAGAGAGTGGGGTTTTATTTTTCCCCATCCCTATTCCCATATCCTTCCTACTCAGGAAAGGAGAAATTCTCCCACCTAGGCAAGGTGACCCAAAAAAGACACAAACACTTTCACCATCATTCAACACTTCACTGTCTCTCACACAATATCACTGTCTTTGCAGAGAAGCCGAGATATGACAGTTTAGACGTGACGCCAAACAGCCATTATCCCCAAACCCGCCTCTAAAGAGCAGGCATTGTACTTCTCACCTCCAAGACTCAAGTCCGGCTAACCAGTTTTCCTGAATCCCTTCACAAAATATTACCCTGCTCACACTCCAGCAGCTCGTCAGGTTCCAAAAACCATTAGACTCCATACACTCCCATCTAACACGCTCACATATGCCTGCTGCATGTCCAGGTCCTTTGCACACAAAATTTCTTCCACCCCCCTCCCTCCATCCTCTCCTAGAACTACCTCTGCCCCTCCACCCCTCTCTAACAGCAATGTATCTTTCAAGTATTATGTACCATATTATGTAATTAAATATACCTATTGGTAAAAAAGTATTATTAAAAGATGGGGTTGTAAGTGAAGTGGAATATTCAAATGACTTCAGGAAGAAATCCAAATGATTTTCCTGGATGTTAACAACTCTCTTCTTGCCGAATAAGGTAAGCGAAAATTTGTGCATGCAATAATTTCGTAAAAATCATTCTGAAACTAACGAAAAAATATATGTCATTCTGTTTGTTTATTATTAAATTACTGTAAACTTATCTAAAATATATTTAGCTGGATTAGGCTAAATTAAATTGAGCTTGTTATAATAAGGTTAGGTAAGTTATCTAAGTTTTTTTTGGTACAAAATTATTAAGTTTTTATATTAATATAAATAAAAAATATATATCTTTAAACGTACAAGAGAAAATTTTAGAAAGGACTTAATTTTAAATGAGTTCTTGCTAACTGACTAGTTTTACCTATTCAGCATGGCATATATATATATATATATGTAATATATATATATAATATATATATATATATATATATATATATATTATATATATTATATATATATATATATATATATATATATATATATATATATATATATATATATATGCAATAAGATCACAGTAAACAGGTGATTTCAGAATATGCAAAACAACCACTCTGAAAGAATAGAGAAATTCCAAGCGCTTTCGTGACTACTCACATTATCAAGGAACTATGAAAGTAAAGCATCCAAGGAAGCTATATAAGGGGTCTGGCCAGCACCTCACTATCAGATCCCACAACGGTTAAACACCTGACGCGCGCCGACCCAACTTGGATAGGTCCTTTGCACAACTCACCCACAAACTATTCTACCCAAGAAAATTTAAAAATTATTTGTCCAGTGTATTATTAAATTCTTCCCAAATTCTATTAATTATAAAAGGATCTAATTTATAAAAACCAAAGGAAATATTCATATTATTGTCAAAACTGCTTTTTATGAAACAAGATTCAATTATATTCCTGTCGACCATGGACTTGCTTGATACTACTTTCTCAACTTTTTGAAAATCAATTGGATGGTTAAAATCTCTTACATGAATAAATAGAGCATTGGAATCTTGTCCAGTTCTAATGCTATATTTATGTTGTTTTAATCTTAGTTCGAGATTTTTACCAGTTTGACCGTAATAAACTTTATCGCAAATTTTACAAGGAATCTTATAGACACATCCATCAGCATTTTGGGGGGAATTCTTTATCAAAAGTTTTTTTACTATATCAAGATTTTTGAATACAACTTTAATATTAAAACTCTTAAGAAGAGAAGGCATATCAACCAAGTTTTCATGGTAAGGGAGAACCAACATATTTTTAGTTGAATAAGGCTGGTTGTCCCTTTTTGGATTGTAAAAAGTATTTCTAGCAACTTTAAAAGATTTATCAGTTACGTTTCTTGGGTATTTTAAATCATTACCTATTTCATAAATTTTGATGAGGAAATATCCAAAATTTATGAAATAGGTAATGATTTAAAATACCCAAGAAATGTAATTGATAAATCTTTTAAAGTTGCTAGAAATACTTTTTACAATCCAAAAAGGGACAACCAGCCTTATTCAACTAAAAATATGTTGATTCTCCCTTACCATGAAAACTTGGTTGATATGCCTTCTCTTCTTAAGACTTTTAATATTAAAGTTGTATTCAAAAATCTTGATACAGTAAAAAAACTTTTGATAAAGAATTCCCCCCAAAATGCTGATGGATGTGTCCATAAGATTCCTTGTAAAATTTGCGATAAAGTTTATTACGGTCAAACTGGTTAAAAATCTCGAACTAAGATTAAAACAACATAAATATAGCATTAGAACTGGACAAGATTCCAATGCTCTATTTATTCATGTAAGAGATTTTAACCATCCAATTGATTTTCAAAAAGTTGAGAAAGTAGTATCAAGCAAGTCCATGGTCGACAGGAATATAATTAAATCTTGTTTCATAAAAAGCAGTTTTGACAATAATATGAATATTTCCTTTGGTTTATATAAATTAGATCCATTTATAATTAATAGAATTTGGGAAGAATTTAATAATACACTGGACAAATAATTTTTAAATTTTCTTGGGTAGAATAGTTTGTGGGTGAGTTGTGCAAAGGACCTATCCAAGTTGGGTCGGCGCGCATCAGGTGTTTAACCGTTGTGGGATCTGATAGTGAGGTGCTGGCCAGACCCCTTATAAAGCTTCCTTGGATGCTTTACTTTCATAGTTCCTTGATAATGTGAGTAGTCACGAAAGCGCTTGGAATTTCTCTATTCTTTCAGAGTGGTTGTTTTGCATATATATATATATATATATATATATATATATATATATATATATATTTTATATATATATATATATATATATATTATTGTAACCACGAACGAGTGGTATTGATCAATAACAACACTGCGCTAGCCAAGGATTCGAACCCATGTTGTACTGGCCTGCCTCATGATAAGCGAGAATTACATGACGCTTTAAACCACAGGACCACCCAACCCTACAAGAATCGTGCAGCCAGCAATGCTAGCTGCTGGGCCGCCATCCGAGGGCATACGGAGGTGTGGGACCTTCTAAGCTAATTTCATTCTCATCCATGTTTGGTGTACTAACCTCACGAACAGTATTTATATATTATTGTAACCACGAACGAGTGGTATTGATCAATAACAACACTGCACTAGCCAAAGATTCGAACCAATGTTGTACTGGCCTGCCTCATGGTAAGCGAGAATCACTTGACGCTTTAAACCACCGGACCATTCTTGTGGGGTTGGGTGGTCCTGTGGTTTAAAGCGTCATGTGGTTCTCGCTTATCATGAGGCAGGCCAGTACAACATGGGTTCGAATCCTTGGCTAGCGCAGTGTTGTTAATGATATTATATATATTTATATATATATATATATATATATATATATATATATATATATATTATATATATATATATATATATATATATATATATATATATATATATATATATAGGTAGGTAGGTACCAACTCTAGAACTGTACTGGGGATCCTCAGCCTCAGAGAAAAAAATAAACACACTTACTCTTAATGTAAATTTCTTGAGATTTATTTTAAGGGATTAAAATATTTTTGAATGGCGGTCAACGGATGACTTGCAGCCATTAATAAATGGCCCTCGTGCAGTCAATTGGCTCTAAGTTTCATTAATCTTGAATACGATGCAAAACAGCTTCGTATTCAAGAAAGAAAAGCTTCAGATCAAGACACAGCAACTTTGAGTCCCAAGTTTTCGTCAACTAGTAGTAATTCGATCCCGACATAAGAGCTTCGAATCTCTGAGTTAGCAGAATCATTTCCTAGGAAAGAGAGAGAAAGAGAGAGAGAGAGAGAGAGAGGTTTGAATCGTAATAAACAAACTTCGAGTTCCAAAAATCGCAGCTTATATCTCCAGTAATGGGGTTCAAATACAGGAAAATATTCTTCGTGCTCCTAATGGAGTCTAATTATTGAAAATGTTCTAATACCCAGACTTCTTGCCTCTAGAGATAAGAGTGTTACGTATTAAATTTCTCAGATCAACGAAAATTTCTCTGGATCCGAGTTCGTTACTTCCATATAAACTTTGTTCACAAAGGATGGCAGGGAGAAGATATATACACCGAGGTGTGTATGTGCACTGGTTGTGTTTGTGTCTGGTGTTTCGTTTATATTCTCCAAGGAAGACTGAGTCAAACCCAGCGGTTTGTGCTCACCCGCCCTCTCATGCAACAAAATTCTTTTCGACAGCAACACCTGTCGCAGATCAACCCTGACTGGTGAGGAAAGACACTATTATTTATTTATATATATATATATATATATATATATATATATATATATATATATATATATATATATATATATATATATATATATATATATATATATATATATTTTATATATGTATGTATATACGCCAAACAACAAGGGGATAGCTCTAGGCCTTTCGTGTTGCAATCAACATATCATCAAGAGATTGAAAAATTGCAGAAATCAGTAAGTAATCTTAGCAAATTCATTTCGAGGAATGCTTTGCTGAGACTGAGGATGGTGGAGGTAAAACATTCTTCCTGGCACTAAGCACTCGTGCCTTGTGCCAGGAAGAAAAGTCAGCTCATAATCCAGGGTAAATTAGGGATTAACTAGCAAAATTAACATTGGTAAAATACTCGTTATCATGATCATCAGTCGGACTTCCTACTCGTGGAACCTGACACGTAAGGCAATCCATGAGAATCGGGTTTCAGATTGTGAACGAGAGCCTCCCTTAAATAACCCATCGCTACCATTAAATAATGAAAGTTTATAATGTTTATTAACTGCAGACTCCAGAATATTTCTTTCTAGCCATGAAGTGCATGAGACAATGACTTTTGCTTCAGCCCACTTGACAAGGATATTACAGACTCGTGTGTGATTGAATATTACACTAGTTCTTGACCTCTCTTTACTGAATACTTTTGTTGAATGTTTCTAATATTTAATAGTTTGCCTCTTTGCCCGACATAGGAGAGGCTACATCCTTGACACCCAATCCTGTGCACGCCACCTACGACATATTGGTTCAAGTTAATAGTGAGTCTAATGAACAACTTAGAACCTTATTGAAAGGTAATGGTGAACTGATTAAAAATTTATTAAGTAGTCGGCGACTCTCCTTTATATGTAAGTTTTGATTAAAGCCCACAAGCTCTGCTTTCCAGCGAGACCTATCGCTATTGGGCCGTGCGGACGTGCTGCGCAGTCGCTCCTGATTGAGTTGGCTTTAGCGCAGTGGTGACGTGTACTTAGCTCTGTGAAGACCTGTTTGCGCGCTCTCTACGAATTGAAGCAAGATGCCCTCCATCGAGCAACTTTACCAACAGCTTAAGGAAGAATTGAGGATGGCGAAGATGGAGATTCGGCGACTGACTGAGGAAAACAAGAAGATTCGTAGTAGTCCTCCTGTTTTGAGTCCTCAGGTCAAGAAGGGAAACTGGTCAGTGGCTGGACAGCAGGGAATGAAGTTGACGATCAAGAAGACGAATGGAAGGTAGAAACGATGAAGAAGGAAGAGACTGCCGTGGAAACTGTTGTGGAAACATCTAATGCATTCTCAGTGCTACCCGACGAATGTGAGTCGACTACTGGGAACGTCACGACGAACGACATCAAGGAAGGAAAGAATATTGTTGTTGTTGGGGATGGCCAAGTTAGGTATATGGATAGGGAGTTCTGCTTGAAGGACAGGAGTAGGAGACAGAGAGTTTGCTTTCCTGGGGCTGGGATGTAGGATATTGTTAGCCGTCTGGATGACATCTTGAGAGGTAATGGGAGCAATCCTATTATCTGTCTCAGTGCTGGAGGCAACGATGCTGGCAGACGTAGGAGTGAAGACCTGATTAGCAGGTATAGGTCAGCAATAGAAATAATTAGGAGTAAGGGTGGGAACCCTGTCATATGTGGTATTTTGCCAAGGAGAGGAGTTGGAAATGAATGGTTGTCCAGGGCAATTGGTGTCAATTGCTGGCTGGACAAATACTGTAAGGAAAATGGGGTAACATTCGTTGACAACTGGGATCTCTTCTATGGCAGAAGTGACATGTATGCCAGGGATGGGGTTCACTTATCTAGGTCTGGGGTGGTAGCACTGGCAACTGCAGTGGAGGGAGCTGTTAGGACTTTAAACTAGGAATAGTTAGTGGTATGGGTTTTGGCAGGGAAACAGTGAAGTCCCAGTGTAGTAATATTACGAGTTCTAGGGGAACTAGTAATAAGCAGAACGAGGTAGATATTGAAAAGCCAGTGACTTTGGGTGATAAGGACAGTAATAGGTTTAGTAGAAAAACAGAAATGAGCAGGAAGGGTAAAGAGAAAGGAGAGTCTTTCAGTGTTTATTATGCTAATTGCCGTAGTGCTAGGAATATGATGGAAGAGTTGAGATTAGTTGCTAGTGCAGGTAACATTGATGTATTTGCCTTAACTGAGACGGGGTTTTTAATTCAAAAGTCGGGGACATGCCTGCGGAATGTCATATTCAGGGTTTTTAAATTGTTCCAAGTAGATAGAAGTATCGGGAAGGGGGGTGGGAGGCATTGTATGTCCGAGATCGCTTGAACTGTTGCATAAAAAGGGGGTATTAAGTCTGAAGTAAACATACAGAGTCTCTTTGGATAGAATTTTCAGAGGGGCATGAAAAACTGATTTTAGGAGTGATATACCGTCCCCCAAACTTAGGGACCAAGGGAGACTACTATGGGAGGAAATTGTTAAGGCCACAAGGCACGATAATGTAATAATTCTAGGAGACTTTAACTTTAGTCATATTGATTGGAATTTCTTGACTGGGAATTTAGAATCATACGACTTCTTAGAAGTAGTTCAGGATTGTTTTTTGAAGCAGTTTGTGACAGAACCTACAAGGGGAAATAACCTGCTTGACTTAGTTATGGCAAACAATGAATCCCTTGTTAATAATTTAGAAATTTCAGAGGAACTGGGTGCTAGCGACTACAAATCAATTACATTTAGCATTGAATGGAAGTACGATAGTAGCGATAACTCAGTAACAGTCCCAGATTTTCGCTTAGCAGATTACGACGGGCTTAGAGAACACTTATCATCTGTTGACTGGGGTGACGAAGAGAGCTATCACTATGACAGTTTTCTGAACACTATTCATGCTGCTCAAAGAACGTTTATCCCATATAAAGAAATTAGATCAAATAGAAATGACCCAAAATGGATGAATAATAGGCTCAAATATCTACTAGGGCATAAGAAAGGAATTTATAGGCGTATCAAAAGAGGTGCGGGTCATCTTATGAATCAGTATATTGATATTAAGAGGGACATTAAAAAGGGGATAAGAAAAGCTAAAAGGGACTATGAAATTAAAGTTGCTAGGGATTCTAAAACTAACCCAAAAAGTTTTTTCCAGGTCTATAGAACAAAAGTTAGAGATAAGATAGGTCCCCTTAAAAATAACTATGGGCACCGTACTGACAAAGAGAATGAAATGTGCTTGATTTTAAATAATTATTTTCTCTCAGTTTTTACACAGGAAGACACTAACAATATTCCAGTAATTAATTTTTATAGTGGGCTAGAAGAAGATAAATTATGTAACATCACAGTCACTAGTGAAATGGTTGTGAAGCAGATAGACCGACTGAAGCAAAATAAGTCGCCGGGTCCTGATGAGTTTTTTTCAAAGGTTCTTAAGGAATGCAAAATGGAACTCTGTGAACCATTAACTAATATTTTTAATTTATCTCTTCAAACAGGTGTAGTGTCTGATATGTGGAAGATGGCTAATGTAATTCCTATTTTTAAAACAGGGGACAAGTCGTTACCGTCAAATTACCGCCCAATAAGCCTGACCTCAATTGTAGGCAAATTACTAGAGTCAATTATAGCTGAGATTATAAGAAGCCATCTCGATAAGCATAGCTTGATTAATGATACTCAGCATGGATTCACAAGAGGCCGGTCTTGTCTAACTAATTTATTAACTTTCTTCAGTAAAGCTTTTGAGGCTGTTGACCACGATAAAGAATTTGATATTATTTACTTAGATTTTAGTAAGGCTTTAGAGTTCCGCACCATAGACTGTTAAAGAAAGTGGCAGCTCATGGCATTGGGGGAAAAGTGCTCTCGTGGATCGAGTCATGGCTCACTGACAGGAAGCAGAGTGTCCATAAATGGGGTTAAATCCGAGTGGGGATCTGTAACAAGTAGCGTTCCACAGGGATCAGTCTTGGGCCCGTTGTTGTTTATAATATATATCAATGATCTTGATGAGGGAATTACTAGTGATATGAGCAAATTCGCCGATGACACAAAGATAGGTAGGATAATTGATTCAAACGTAGATGTTATGGAACTTCAGGAGGATTTAAACAAACTCTATTCTTGGTCAGAAAAGTGGCAGATGCAGTTCAATATAGATAAATGCAAGGTTCTGAAGCTCGGGAGTGCCCATAACCCTAGTACTTATAAGTTAAATGATGTAGAACTTAGCCATACAGATTGCGAAAAGGACTTGGGGGTTAGGGTGAGCAGCAACCTTAAACCAAGACAGCAATGCCTAAGCGAACGTAATAAGGCAAATAGATTACTGGGATTTATATCAAGAAGTGTAAGCAACAGAAGTCCAGAGGTCATACTGCAGCTTTATACATCATTAGTAAGGCCTCACCTAGATTATGCAGCTCAGTTCTGGTCTCCATATTACAGAATGGACATAAATTCGTTAGAAAACATTCAGCGTAGGATGACTAAATTAATACATAGCATTAGAAATCTTCCTTATGAAGAAAGATTGAAGACTCTTAAGTTACATTCACTTGTTAGACGAAGAATGAGGGGAGACCTGATCGAAGTGTATAAGTGGAAGATAGGTATTAATAAAGGGGATATTAATAAGGTCTTGAGGATGTCTCTCCAAGAGAGAACCCGCAGTAATGGGTTTAAATTAGATAAGTTTAGATTTAGAAAGGACATAGGAAAGTATTGGTTTGGAAATAGGGTAGTTGATGAGTGGAAGTCTACCTAGTTGGGTTATTGAGGCTGGGACTTTGGGTAGTTTCAAATTTAGGTTGGATAAGTACCTGAGTGGGAGGGGTTGGATTTGAGTGGGACTTTCACATCAGAGCTTATTTCTTGGGTAGCATTGAAAATTGGGTTGGGCAAATGTTTTGTTAATGGGATGAATTGTAAAGGACCTGCCTAGTATGGGCCAACAGGCCTGCTGCAGTGTTCCTCCTTTCTTATGTTCTTATGTACCTCTGTAGGATCGGCGGCTTATACATTGTTAGAATGGTTGGTAAAAATATTAGTTCCTTTACTAGGCAACATCTCAGAAGCTCACATTAAAAACACTGTTGATCTTATTAACAACCTGCAAAAAGTTAATGTGTCTAATGATTTTATGATAATAAGTTTTGACGTCAAAACTTTGTTCATCCGTGTACCTGTTCCTGATTTGTTAACTTATCTGTAGGAAGACCTAGATGAGTTCCACGTGCCCTTTGATAAGAACATTATTATTGGGTTGATTAAGTTGTGTGTGGTTGATTGCATGTTTGAGTTCAAAGGTAAATACTATTCTCAAAGGCAGGGAATTGCTATTGGAAATCCATTGTCTCCTCTATTGAGCAATTTGTGTATGGAGTTCTTTGAGACTAAGCTGGTGAAAGATATTTTGCCCCGTGAAGCTAAGTGGTTCAGATATGTGGATATCTTGTGTCTTTGGTCGAATTAAGTGGACCTCAATACATATTTACGAAGACTCTTGTCCCCTCGATTAACTTTACTTTAGAGAAAGAAGTGGACTTTACGCTTTCATTTTTAGAGTTGTGATTGACAGGGTCGACAAAATGTTTAAGTTTTCTGTATAAAGGAAGGCCACGAGCATGTGTTCATACATCCATTATTACTCCAATCATGAAACTAGAGTAAAAAGAAGCGCCTTTCTCACTCTGCTTTAGAGAGCTTACAGAGTGTGAAGCCCTGACTTCTCAGATGAGGAATTAGGAAAATGTTTGACATTGCTACAAAGCTATGTTACCCTAAGGAATTTGTAGAGACTGTTTTGTTGGCAGCTAGAAAAACTTATCATAGTACTGAACCTAGAATAATTTCTCATAACAAGAAAGTGCTTGTTCTACCATACACTGAGAATTTATCATTTCTACCAAATGTCCTAAGGATCCTCTATATACAAGTTGTTTGAAAGATTTTATTGACTGTTAACCTCCCTCCAACTTTTCGAGGACTACCCTAACCCCGCCTTCCTTCCTTCCTTTACAGATTTATACGCTCTCCATGTCATTCTACTTTGATCCATTCTCTCTAAATGACCAAACCACCTCAACAACCTCTCTTCAGCCCTCTGACTAATACTTTTATTAACTCCACACCTTCTCCTAATTTCCACACTCCGAACTTTCTACACAATATTTACACCACACATTGCCCTTAGACAGGACATCTCCACTGCCTCCAGCCGCCTCCTCGCTGCAGCATTTACAACCCAAGCTTCACACCCATGTAAGAGAACTGGTACCACTACTGTTTCATACGTTCCCTTATTTGCCTCCATAGACAACATTTTTGTCTCCACATATACCTCAACGCACCACTCACCTTTTTTCCTTCATCAATTCTATGGTTAACCTCATCCTTCAAAAACCCATCTGCTGACATGTCAACTCCCAAATATCTGAAAACATTCACTTCTTCCATACTCCCTCTTTCCAATGTGACATCCAATTTTTCATAATGTAACTCATTTGATACCCTCGTCACCTTACTTTTTTCTATATTCACTTTCAACTTACTACCTTTACACATTCTCCCAGACTCGTCAACTAACCTTTGTAACTTTTCTTTAGAATCTCCCACAAGCACAGTATTATCAGCAAAAAGTAACTGTGTCAACTCCCATTTTGTATTTGATTCCCCATAATTTAATCCCACCCCTCTCCCGAACACCCTAGAATTTACTTCTTTTACAGCCCCATCTATAAATATATTAAACAACCATGGCGACATTACACATCCCTGTCTAAGACCTACTTTTACCGGGAAGTATTCTCCCTCTCTTCTACACACCCTAACCTGAGCCTCACTATCCTCATAAAAACTCTTTACAGCATTTAGTAACTTACCACATATTCCATGTACTTGTAACATCTTCCACATTGCACCTCTATCCACTCTATCACATGCCTTTTCTAAATCCATAAATGCAATGGAAACTTCACTACCTTCATCTAAATGCTGTTCGCATATATGCTTCAATGTAAACACTTGATCTACACATCCCCTACCTGCTCTAAAGCCTCCTTGCTCATCCGAAATCCTGCTCTCTGTCGTAACTCTAATTCTTTCAATAATAACCCTACCGTACACTTTTCCTAGTATACTCAGTAAACTTATTCCCCTATAATTGTTACAATCTCTTTTGTTCCCCTTCGTTTTATATAAAGGAAGTATACAAGCTCTCTGCCAATCCCTAGGTACCTTGGCCTCTTTCAAACATTTATTGAAGATTGAGACACTTATGCAACATATGGGAACCATTATTGAAGAAACGTTTCGCCACACAGTTGCTTCATCAGTCCAATACAGATCAGAAGGGTGAAAGGAGAGGAGGAGTTTGAGGTAATCAGTCCTAGAGTCAATGTGTTCAGTCCATCAGTCTTGTAGAAAGTATAGCATAGGGCCGTAGAAGTGGCTTATATACTGTAGACAGGTGAAGCGAAGCAGGAGGAAATTGATGATTTGAACATATCGAATCCAGGGTGTGGGACTGATTACCTCAAACTGTTCCTCTCCATACACCCTTCTGATTTGTATTTGACTGATGAAGCCAATGTGTGGCGAAACGTTTCTTCAGTAAAGATTCCCATATGTTGCATAAGTGTCTCAATCTTCAACTTGTCGGTTTTAAACAATTTATCACATACATTTATTAAACAAAAATACCAACTACTCCAACACTATACCCCCCCTCCCCGTGCTTTTAACATTTCTGTCATGATCCCGTCAGTTCCAGCTGCTTTACCCCTTTTCATTCTCCGTAATGTCTCACACACCTCCCCCACACTCACATCCTGCTCTTCTTCACTCCTAAAAGATGGTATACCTCCCTGACCAGTGCATGAAATTACCGTCTCCCTGTCTTCATCGACATTTAAGAGTTCCTCAAAATATTCCCGCCATCTACCCAATATCTCCAGCTCCCCATCTACTAACTCCCTTACTCTGTTTTTAACTGACAAATCCATTCGTTCCCTAGGCTTTCTTAACTTGTTTATCTCACTCCAAAATTTTTTCTTATTTGCATAAAAATTTCTTGACAGTACCTCACGCATTCTATCAACTGCTCTCCTTTTGCACTCTCTCACCACTCTCTTCACATTTCTTTTACTCTCCATATACTCTGCTCTTCTTATAACACTTCTACTTTGTAAAAACCTCTAACAAGCTACCTTTTTCTCTTTTATCACACTCTTTACTTCATCATTCCACCAATAATTCCTCTTTCCTCCTGCACCCACCCTCCTATAGCCACAAACTTCTGCCCTACATTCTAATACTGCATTTTTAAACTATTCCAACTCTCTTCAATCAACCCCCCCCCCACAACTCATATTTGCACTAGCCCACCTTTTTGCCAATAGTTGCTTATATCTCACCTTAGTCTCCACCTCCTTTAGTTTATACACTTTCACCTCTATCTAACTTGCTGTTGCCATTTTCCTTTTGTTCCATCTACCTCTAACTTTAACTGCAGCTACAACTAACTAATGATCAGATATATCAGTTGCCTTTCAATAAACGTGTACATCCTGGAGCCTACCCATCAACCTTTTATCCACCAATACATAATCTAACAAAATACTTTCATTACGTGCTATATCATTCCTTGTACACTTTTTTATTCTCTTTTTCATAATATTTGTATTACTTATTACCAAACCTCTTTCTACACATAGCTCAATTAAAGGCTCTCCATTTTCATTTAGCCGTGGCACCAAAAATTTTCCTACTACTAGCTCCACAACATTTTTACCCATTTTAGCATTGAAATCCGCAACCACAATTACTCTCACACTTGGTTCAAAACTCCCCACGCACTCACTCAACATTTCTCAAAATCTCTCTGTCTCCTTTAGAGTTCTCTCTTCTCCAGGTGCATAAACACTTAATATATCCCACTTTTCACATCCAACCTTTATTTTACTCCACATAATCCTTGAATTTATACATTTATATTCCCTCTTTTCCTGGCATAAC
The DNA here is from genome assembly GCF_026875155.1 of Cherax quadricarinatus. NCBI lineage: Eukaryota > Metazoa > Arthropoda > Malacostraca > Decapoda > Parastacidae > Cherax > Cherax quadricarinatus. Next base: position 68,767,059 of record NC_069401.1, on the reverse strand, counting down.
TTATCCTTCAACATTATTGCTACTCCTTTAGCTCTAACTCTATTTGAAACCCCTGACTTAATTCCATTTATTCCTCTCCACTGAAACTCTGCCACCCCCTGCAGCTTTGTTTCACTGAAAGCCAGGACATCCAGCCTCTTCTCATTCATAACATCCACAATCAGCTCTTCCTTATCATTCGCACAACATCCACGCACATTTAAACATCCCACTTTGACGGTTTTCTTCTTTTTCCTTTTAGTAGGCTGTACAGGAAAAGAGGTTACTAGTCCAATATTCCCGGCATTTTAGTTGACTTTTACAACACGCATGGCTTACGGAGGAAAGATTCTTATTCCACTTCCCATGGATATGAAAGGAAAAGCAATACGAACAAGAACTGTAAAGATAAAGTTAAAGAAAACTCAGATAAGTGTGTATACATAAACGTGTACATATGTGAGTAGTGTGACCTAAGTTTAAGTAGAAGTAGTAAGACGTACCTGAAATCTTGCATGTTTATAAGACAGAAAAAACACCAGTAATCCTACCATCATGTAAAGCAATTACAGGCTTCCGTTTTACACTCACATGGTAGGACGGTAGTACCTCCTTGTCTACCAACCTACTTTTTTCGCTCCTCAGTTGCCTGGCTGCAGTGGTGTGAGGTGGTGTATCGCGCCTCTGCTGTCAAACCAGAAGAACTACTATTAGTCAACATGGCGTTCAGTCATAGACGCAGGATCAGTACCATCGGCATTGAGCTTATCCGAGGGGCAATAACACCAGTTTCAGCGCAAGTATTACTACCTAAGATCATCAGAGAGACATATGGAATTCAGGATGGAGAGTTATACGGGGTAGCCTTAAATGAAGCACATAGAATTTTTGTGAAAGTGCTCACAGCAACGGTCTATGGATCGTTGGCCACCCGTTTTCAGGACGTAAGTCTTGATGCAACAGCAGCTGTTCGTGTGAGGATGATCGACGTATCCAGGCATTATACATGGATTAAACTGCGTAATGTCCCCTTTGAGGCTGATGAGACAGACATCAGAAGAGTTTTTGAGAAATATGGTACTGTTCATTTGGCCCAGCATGGTACGTGGGTGACGGGGCCTATGCAGGTCTGCCGGAAGGCTCTTTTAACCTAAAGATAACATTACGACGCCCCATACCGTCCTACGTGTACCTTCAGGAATTCAGGACACAGGTCATGGTTTCGTACGCCGGGCAAAGACATACATGCAGACTATGTGGGGATTGTGATCACATAGTGGCGGCGTGTGGGAAGCAGCAACGAGCTCCTGGCCCAGAGGCAGAGGCTTCTGCTGCTACAACGGAGGAAGCAGGTGGGGATCAGTGACGTGAAGAAGGGCGTGGTCGTCTATGGAGTGAGATAGTGGATGAGGCGCAAAAGGGTGGGGGAGAGGGTGAGGCCCTCGACCAGTTAACTAGCCCAGAGACGCTTCCAGAGGCTAGTGACGAGCGGAAAGTACAGGAGGAAGTGTTGGAAATTGAGGAGGAATTAGCTGAAGTGCTGAAGTCTTTGTCACCGCCTGAGGAGGTGGCCGCACCTGGGAAGGTGGTAGATGACGAGTGGACAGCTGAGGTGCGTCAACGACTGGTGAACTACTCGGACGACGGGAGTGAGTGTGGCAGAGGTGTCACCGGAATCATTGAAACAGTGTACAGTGTTGGCTGAAGTACATTGTGAGGCATCCCCAGACCAAGCTACGGAGGATGCGATTGTCACGAGGAAGAGGGCCGCTGCGTCAGATTCGGATGATGTCCTAATGCCAGCGCAGCGGCCTGGGAAGCAAACATGGGCAGAAGGTGAAGGTAGTGGTGGGCACGACAGGAGGCACCGAAAGAAGGGAGGGGGGAGAGGGAAGTGTGAAGGTGACAAGTGGATCCATAAGTTCTGGTGCCCATGGGAAGAGTGAAGAGAGGAGGCAGGGGTGGAAACTTTAATAGGCCTCCGGTGTATGACTGTAAACGTTAATGGTTTGTGTAATAGTGTGAAGAGAGAATGGTTTAGAATGTTTCTGAATAAATCTAGAGTGGATGTTGTGTTCCTTCAGGAGCATAATATTAAGGAGGGTAGGGTGCTGGAGGTGGTGGGGTTTCAGGTGGTAACCCTGCCATCTGCCCATTTGAAAGGAGGGGTGGGTATACTAATTAAGGAGGTGAGCCCGTTTGTTTTGCAGAGAAGTGAAGGGGGAGGGGGAAGGGTGTTGCACATGGATGGTTGGTGGTTAGGCAAATGTGTGTCCTTTGTAAGCGTGTACGCGCCTGCAGAGAATAATGGACAGGTGAAGCAGGAGTTTGTGTGTGAGGACCTTGTGTTTTTCTTCCGGGCATTACCGGAGATGGCAATAGTAGGGGGTGACTGAAATTGCGTTATTAGGAGGGCCGATGTGGAACCGAAGGGAGCAGGCTATGTGTCTATGATCCTAGAGATTTAATGAGGGATATTCGATTACATGACGTGTTTGAGGGGGGGCGTGGGAGACAGAGTATAAGTTTGTTAGGAGAGTGTATGCAGAGAGGTTAGATAGAGTGTATCTTTCTCTTGGGGTTGTAGTGCAATTTTTCAAAAC
>NC_069401.1:68754477-68759477 GCF_026875155.1 Cherax quadricarinatus | reverse complement strand
AGGACATCTCCACTGCCTCCAACCGCCTCCTTGCTGCAGCATTTACAACCAAAGCTTCACACCCATGTAAGAGTGTTGGTACTACTATACTTTCATACATTCCCTTCTTTGCCTCCATAGATAACTTTCTTTGTCTCCATATATACCTCAACGCACCACTCACCCTTTTCCCTCATCACCATATATATATATATATATATATATATATATATATATATATTATATATATATATATATATATATATATATATATATGCGTGTGTGTACTCACCTAGTTGAGGTTGGGTGGGTCGAGTCCGAGCTCCTGGCCCCGCCTCTTCACTGATCGCTACTAGGTCACTCTCCCTGAACCGTGAGCTTTATCTGTGTGTGTGTGTGTGTGTGTGTGTGTGTGTGTGCAAGGAATTCGCAAGAGCAGGCGAAATATACACAAACACTGTTCTCTGGCCGAAGGAGACTCGAGCCTACGTACCTTGGAACAAGGTATGTAGTGCTATACCATTCTCACCACACTGGACAATGCCTTGGCGCCTAGCACAATGCTTACAGCTTTTCATCTCATCCCCTGCATGCATCAGCCTTACTAGAGATTTGAACAATGCAAGGAATACGCGAGAGCAGGCGAAATATACACAAACACTGATCTCTGGCTGAAGGAGACTCGAACCTATAAACCTTAGGACAAGGTACGCAGTGCTTTACCAATCTACCCACACTGGACAATACCTTGGCGTGTAGCATGCGCTACACGTTTGATCCAAGGCAGCCAGCTTTCAGGGAGAAGGCTTACAGCTTTTCATCTCATTCCCTGCATGCATCAGCCTTACTAGAGATTTGAACAATGCAAGGAATTCGCGAGAGCAGGCGAAATATACACAAACACTGATCTCTGGCTGAAGGAGACTCGAACCTTGTCCTAAGGTTTGTAGGTTCGAGTCTCCTTCGGCCAGAGATCAGTGTTTATATATATATATATATATATATATATATATTATATATATTTATATATATATATATATATATATATATATATATATATATATGTATATGTATATATATATATATATATATATATATATATATATATACTCGAACCTATAAACCTTAGGACAAGGTACGCAGTGCTTTACCAATCTACCCACACTGGACAATACCTTGGCGTGTAGCATGCGCTACACGTTTGATCCAAGGCAGCCAGCTTTCAGGGAGAAGGCTTACAGCTTTTCATCTCATCCCCTGCATGCATCAGCCTTATATATATATATATATATATATATATATATATATATATATATATATATATATTGATGAGGGAAAAAAAGTGAGTGGTGCGTTGAGGTATAAATGGAGACAAAGAAAGTTATCTATGGAGGCAAAGAAGGGAATGTATGAAAGTATATATGTGTGTGTGAGTCTGTGTGTAAAGTGTAACAAAATAGGAAATAAAAAAAAAATCCTCTCTCTGTCTCTGTCTCTCTGTTCTCCTCTCTCTCCCTTTCTCTCTCTCTCTTTCAGCCTCACAAGAGGTGGGGGGCATACCACAGGTCCCAGAGGAACAACCATCGTGCACTAAGAGCGCTTCAGCAAGTAGTGAGTTATTATGACATCGATCTTACAGGCAAGATATATAGCACTCTCTTGGTCCGTTGGGGTGAAGGGGATGGGGAAGGGGATGAGGGATTGTTAAGGTAAGGAGATGAGGGCTAGGTAATGAAGGAGGAGGGGAGGGAAGGAAAAATGAGAGGGAGAGACTGGGAGGAGAGGAAATGGGTAGGAGGAATGTACTGGTTGGTGGCACGATGAGACGGCAGCTGTTTTCATTGTTCTCACACTTCCATTCGTTCTTCTTTTCTTTCTTCTCTTCCTCTTCGTTCTTCTTTTTTTTCAACTCTTCGTTCTATTCTTTGTTCTCCTACTCTTCAATCTCCTCGACTTAGTTGTCCTACTCTTCGTTCTTCCCTTGTTGGTTCTCCTACTCTTCGTTCTCCCCCTTTTAGTTCTGCCCGTCTTAGTTGTCCCCCTCTTAGTTCTCTCCCTCTTAGTTCTCCCCCTCTTAGTTCTCCACCTCTTAATTGTCCCCCTCTTAGTTCTTCCCCTCTTAGTTCTCCCACTCTCTTAGTTCTCCACCTCTTAATTGTTCCCCTTTTAGTTCTCCCCCTCTTAGTTCTCCCGTCCCCTTAGTTCTCCCCTTCTTGGCTCTTCTTCTCTTCGTTCTTCTCCTCTTCCTCTAACTCTACACTTTCTTACAATCTTTCTTACTCTGGGTTGAAATATTCAGGTTTTCCACTGCGTCAGTCTCATTGTTTTCTAAATAAATTCTTTAATAAACAGTTATTATCAATACGAAAATAAAAATTACTTCACAAAATATTCACAACAGGTTCTATTTTTCGCAATATTATGTATAATTTCGTGGTATATAAAGAATGAAAACATTTTATTTTACATATAATTTTATTGTTTGATGAATAATGATTGTAAACACCATGAAATTTGCGAGAATGTATAACAATATCTCACTTTTGCTAATAATAGCTAATTTCTCTTTATTTTGCGTAGGAAAGAAAAATAAAAGTTTGACCTTTGATATCCAATCTGATACACATCTTTCAATGTCTTTTGTTCATAATTCTTCGTTCTTTCGTAACACATTCACCATGACAGCCAATGCAGCTACAATTTGCCATAGGCTTTTCAGCGTTCCAAAATTTTATTTGTGGGAGAGAATAGACCCCCCACAGGAGGGGCGTATGTGTCTTGGAATTATGATAATTGGTAAATATCATTTCAAACATCTTACACCTAACTAGCTCCTCCCAAACATCACGGTCTCACTAGGACAGACCCAGAGTGGAGAAAATATTTCCTACGACGACCCCCTACCCCTCCTTCCCTTCAACTCAGATTTAAACGCCCTTCTAGCTCTGTGAAAATGTCCAAGCCACCTCAACAACGTTTCCTCAGTCCTCTTAGTAATACTTTTGTAAACTCTGTACCTCATTCTAATTAGTGTGTGTGTGTGTGTGTGTGTGTGTACTCACCTAGTTGTACCCACCTAGTTGAGGTTGCGGGGGTCGAGTCCGAGCTCCTGGCCCCGCCTCTTCACTGATCGCTACTAGGTCACTCTCCCTGAGCCGTGAGCTTTATCATACCTCTGCTTAAAGCTATGTATGGATCCTGCCTCCACTACATCGCTTCCCAAACTATTCCACTTACTGACTACTCTGTGGCTGAAGAAATACTTCCTAACATCCCTGTGATTCATCTGTGTCTTCAGCTTCCAACTGTGTCCCCTTGTTACTGTGTCCAATCTCTGGAACATCCTGTCTTTGTCCACCTTGTTAAATTCCTCTCAGTATTTTGTATGTCGTTATCATGTCCCCCCTATCTCTCCTGTCCTCCGTGTCGTCAGGTTGATTTCCCTTAACCTCTCCTCGTAGGACATACCTCTTAGCTCTGGGACTAGTCTTGTTGCAAACCTTTGCACTTTCTCTAGTTTCTTCACGTGCTTGGCTAGGTGTGGGTTCCAAACTGGTGCCGCATACTCCAATATGGGCCTAACATACACGGTGTACAGGGTCCTGAATGATTCCTTATTAAGATGTCAGAATTGCTGTTCTGAGGTTTGCTAGGCGCCCATATGCTGCAGCAGTTATTTGGTTGATGTGCGCTTCAGGAGATGTGCTGGTGTTATACTCACCCCAGATCTTTTTCCTTGAGTGAGGTTTGTAGTCTCTGACCCCCTAGACTGTACTCCGTCTGCGGCCTTCTTTGCCCTTCCCCAATCTTCATGACTTTGCACATGGTGGGATTGAACTCCAGGAGCCAATTGCTGGACCAGGTCTGCAGCCTGTCAGATCCCTTTGTAGTTCTGCCTGGTCTTCGATCGAGTGAATTCTTTCATCAACTTCACGTCATCTGCAAACAGGGACACCTCAGAGTCTATTCCTTCCGTCATGTCGTTCACAAATACCAGAAACAGCATGGTCCTAGGACTGACCCCTGCGGGACCCCGCTGGTCACAGGTGCCCACTCTGACACCTCGCCACGTACCATGACTCGCTGCTGTCTTCCTGACAAGTATTCCCTGATCAATTGTAGTGCCTTCCCTGTTATCCCTGCTTGGTCCTCCACTTTTTGCACCAATCTCTTGTGTGGAACTGTGTCAAACGCCTTCTTGCAGTCCAGAAAATGCAATCCACCCACCCCTCTCTCTCTTGTCTTACTGCTGTCACCATGTCATAGAACTCCAGTAGGTTTGTGACACAGGATTTCCCGTCCCTGAAACCATGTTGGGCTGCTGTTGATGAGATCATTCCTTTCTAGGTGTTCCACCACTCTTCTCCTGATATCTTCTCCATGATTTTGCATACTATACATGTCAGTGACATGGTCTGTAGTTTAATGCTTCATGTCTTGTCTCCTTTTTTAAAGATTGGGACTACATTTGCTGTCTTCCATGCCTCAGGCAATCTCCCTGTTTCGATAGATGTATTGAATATTGTTGTTAGGGGTACACATAGCGCCTCTGCTCCCTCTCTCAATACCCATGGGGAGATGTTATCTGGCCCCATTGCCTTTGAGGTACCTAGCTCACTCAGAAGCCTCTTCACTTCTTCCTCGGTTGTGTGCACTGTGTCCAGCACTTGGTGGTGTGCCCCACCTCTCCGTCTTTCTGGAGTCCCTTCTGTCTCCTCTGTGAACACTTCTTTGAATCTCTTGTTGAGTTCTTCACATACTTCACGGTCATTTCTTGTGTGTGTGTGTGTGTGTGTGTGTGTGTGTGTGTGTGTGTGTGTGTGTGTGTGTGTGTGTGTGTGTGTGTGTGTGTGTGTGTGTGTGTGTGTGTGAGAGAACTCCGAATTTTCTTCATAACATTCACATCACACGTTGCCCTCAAACAACGTATCCACTGACACAGTCTCCCCCTCACTACAACATTTAAAACCCATTCTTCACACCAATGCTACAGTGTGGGTAACCACTGTACTCTTGTAGAC
>NC_069401.1:68741977-68751977 GCF_026875155.1 Cherax quadricarinatus | reverse complement strand
TTGTTCTAGACCTATTAATTATAAATAAAAGATGCATCAACAACAATTCTGGTAAATATACGAGTTTGTGGACTCTATATTAAATTAATAAAGGATTATATGTATACACATATACATAACAGAAGGAGAATGTCTTAAACTCACTCACCAATTTGACTGGAGATCAAGGTGAATCATACTCAGAAAACCTAACTGTCTATACATGAAAATAACACTGGCCAGAGTTAAAACATCACAGACTTACCTGAGGTTCCTGGAGTTGTCTTGTCCAGTCGCCTGATATCTCAAGTTATGCAGAAATACACATCCAACAATTTCGCCTCCTATTTGAGAGGTGTCAGCCCAATTTTAACTCTAGAGCACGAAAATTCTTCCCATTCACTAACGTTTTCTTGGTTCATTCAAACCACAATGGCGAGTCACTTCTGCGCAGGCGCAGCTTCCCATTTTTTATAACATAAATTTTATTAATGCAGTATGGCCATCTATTTACATATAACTACTGTATTTCTGGAAAATATATACAGTATTTTCCACACTGCAGCCAGCCGGAGTTTGTTGCTAAACGACTCGAATTACTCCTTCCTTTAGGAGATGATTCCATCCGGTTCTGGCTTGAGTAGCTGTTCTCCTAGTAGGTCTTACTAAGATTTCATCTTCCGGCATCACTTGGTCAGCGTTATCTTCCACATCGCTCGTGTCACTTTCCCTCAGATTTTCATTTACGTTTGATTGAACACCATTTAATTCCAAGAGAATCAATTTATTAATTGTGCAAAAAACTTTCCTGGCCATGACACAACACTTTGACATTCCTGACAACATCTTGTGCATCTGGGGACAATGTCAATACTTTGCCCAGAGGCCACAATGTTCGATGTTGTTCAGTATCAATCAACACAATGTCACCTGGTTGAAAGTTCTGTCGATTTACTGCCTCGGTCGCACCATAAAAGTGTTCACGTAGTGTAAGAAGATATTCCTTACGCCACACAATTAGACCAATGATAATTACTTTATTTATCATTTTAAATTTCTCACACAACGCTGCCACATCATTGTAATCTTCATCACTTTCTTCCAGATTATCTCTATAGACAGGGGCAGCTTCCAATTTCCTTCCACATATTAGGTGAGAAGGTGTTAATCATCTGTATCAGGTGTATCACTCATGTACGAGAGAGGCCTATTATTTATCCGATTTTCCGCCTCCACTAACACTGCACGGAATTCTTCCAAATTAATTTTCTTCCGGTGTAGTACTTTACAGAGACACCTCTTCACTGTGCCTATCAGTCTTTCGTACAGCCCCTTCCCCTGCCAAGGGGCTCTGGGAGTAATAAATTTCCAGGTACACCCTCGCTGGGTTAACAGAGATTGAACATCGCTACTATTATTTAATTCTATCAAATGTTGAGCACCTGCTACAAAATTTGTGGCATTATCCGAAATCATCAATGTCGGACAGTATCTCCTAGCTGCAAATTTTCGAAACAGCTGTACAAACTGTTCTGCAGACAAGTCCTGTGCCACTTCTAAATGAACTGCCCTAGTAGCAGTACAGGTGAACAAACAAACATACACTTTCAGTGGAACACCATCTGAAGCACCTTTTAAAAAATTTTATTGGACCACTATAGCCCTACACCTGTTACATCAAATGGTTTCACTAATTGTACACGCTCCTTTGGGCAATGGTGGGGGAAACCTGGGTACATATAGGATCGGGCCCATCCACACGGCGACATTTTACACAAGATTTAATCACCCTTTTTACACTTTGCCGTCCTTGTGGAATCCAGAAAGTTTCCTTAATACAGTTTTAAGGTATCTTGTACCCCACCATGCATTACATTTTATGGGCATTTAGAACAATTAAATTTTGTTAGATGATGAGTTTTGGGCAGAAAGATAGGGTGTTTAGCAAATCACCCAAATTCAGCATTTTGAAACCCTACCTCTGCACCTAATTACATTGTTCTCTAAATACAGCCCCAATTTCTCTAATATGGAACCTTTAACAATTTTTCTTTCCATCATCAATTTAATCTCATTTCCATAGATTTCTTCTTGTACCCTCTTTATCCAATATTCAAGAGGATGTGAAAACTTATATGTACATTCATCTTTTTTTAAAAAATTTTTAAACACCAACTTAGTTACACTGATTAGTTTGGGTAAAGAAGAATACCTGTTTACATCAATGGCTAAGGGAGGACAAACTATTGGAGCGGTGGTCACAGTAATTTCAACAGGAGCAATATACGCCTTTTGTACAGGCCAATTAGCTTTATTTACCAACCAGCTCGGCCCTTTAAACCATGATACAACATTTAAAAAATTTAGCATAAGGTAACCTCGAGACAAGAAATCAGCTAGATTTCCTCACCAGGTATATGATTAAATTTTTAACATATGCTGACCCAAAACTTTATACTTCTCTTGCTCTGATTAATTTCAGCGACTCTTTTTTGTATGTACACAATTTTACTGTTTCCATTCAAATCCTTTGAAAGGATACCTCATTATCAGCCCAAAAATTACAGTGTCGCTAATATTTATCTCCTGCAACTTATTCCTTATATAATTAGCTAATTTGACACCTACATAAATGGCTGTTAATTCCAAATGAGGTAAGGTACGTGATTTAATTGGAGACACTTTAGCCTTAAACATAACAAGAAAAATAACACTATTACATTGAAGGTAAGCAACTGCTCCATATGCCAATTTTGAAGCATCACAAAAAATGTGAAGTACATGTTTCCCATTTGGATTGGCCACCTGGCGTGGGAACTCCAACATTGGAATTTTTTCATAATCACCAATTAATTCATCCCACCTGTCAATGAAATCCTCAGGTAGAATTTCATCCCAAGCACATTTAAGCTTCCATGCTTCCTGTATTAATAATTTCCCTCTTATAGTAAGAGGTGACACAAACCTAGTGGATCAAAACATTTGGAAACTTCAGCAAGCAAAACTCTCTTAGTTAATTATTGGGCATACTGAAATTTATTGGGTTTTTTAACATTAACAAATCTCTCTCGTATCCCAAGTTAAACCCAATAAAATTACTAGATTTTGGCACTTCATCTCCAGGGAAATCTTCTTTAATTTGTCCTTTAATTTGGACGAATTACTATTTCTTTCCCCTCAGAGGCATATTTGCACTTTTGCATTATTTTATTACCTCTCCATAAGTTTTTTAAAACCAGTTCCTCTTCAGTTAAACGCCCCACCCAGGAAATTGTCCACAAAAAATTGTTTGCTCATTCTTTAATCAATGGACTTTCCATACGTTTAAGGTGTGCTTTATCGTCATTTGGGAAGTAGGAATGGACTGGATGTAGCACCAAATAATACGCTCCTAAAGCGAAAGGTTTTTCAGAGGGCTAAGTGGGTCACTAGGATTCTCAGGCCATAAGAAGCGGGTACAATCCCAGTCAGCCTCTTGTAAACCCACTCTTAGGAAAGCTTTACTTATGTCAGCCGTAAAGGCATAATTCTTCATCCTGAAATTTAATAAGATATCTCCTAATTTTTCCGTCAACGACGGACCTGTCATCAGTCATTTAAACTAGGTACATTTTTGTTACTCCTGGCACTACAATTAAACACAATCCTCAAAGGAGTGGTCTTAGAATCCTTCTTCACTCTGTGATGTGGCAAATAGTGACCATAAATTTTGGGTTGCTCAGGAGGTACCTCTTCTATAAATTTGTTAATTAACTGCTCAGCAATTATATCAATGTAGGCTGCTAACAATTCTGGTGTCTTACTCAGTTCGCAGAGCTGAGCCTTTAATTGTCCATATGCCATTCTGTAATTATTGGGCAATTCTGGATGGTTCAGTCTTCACGGAAGTCGTACCCAGTATTGTCCAGATTAAAATTTTACATCTCTCAGGTACTGTTCCTGAGTAAAAGAATCGTCTGGACTTTCTTCATTTACATTTATTCCAATGCTGTCTAATTCCCACAATTTATGCACTGGCTCAACACCATCCTCTATGGAAGAATTATACTGGGGCACGATTTCATGAGTAAGACACACAGTTATGGTATTTGTAGTTTCCTCTAGTCATGAATTATTATTACGAGGAATCCTTACCAAACAATTTCAAAGGCCCCCTGCATCTTCAAAAGGGTGACACCACATTTCTTTACCCTACCCTTTACAAAGGGGGCATAAAAGTTTACTACCTATCAAAATATTTATTGGGCCTACGAATCACCATTTACCCCAGAAGGAGCTAAATTTACATTATGTGAAAGTCTTTCTGTAGCTTTACTAAGCCCTACTGTAGATATTTTCTCTGGAAGTCTATCTAAATTACTGCATTAACACGTTTTTTTTTTCATTGCCCAACGGACAGTTACATAAACAGTGTCATACAATTTAGCCCTTCTATCTGAGAGAAAACCAGATAATTTTTAGAGTTGTAGGATCTCCCATCTGTACTTTCATACCATCAAGACATTTACGTTTTATGAAAGTACGTTGGGATCCCAGGTCCAATAATGCATTTACATTTTTTGATTCATGCCTTTTATCATCAATTTTTACCTGTAACACAGGTAAGGCTACTTCAGAAAACCACCATTTTAACATTAGGGAGCAATTTTTACTTAGCTAAATGTTTGTCGGATTGTCAACATTATCATTATTATCAACATTATCATATAGACCTTTACACATGACTATATGGTGTCTTCCTTTGTGACATTGATAACAGTTGTTTAATTTGGTGTGACAATCCTTTACATTGTGATTACCTTAAAAACCTGATACATCTGTCAAGTTCCTCCAATCTTTCAACTTTATCATTCCCCTGAATTGTATGCATTGCAATTCTTAGAAAAATGAGTACCCTTGCAGAAAAGACAATCTCTCTTTTCTTTGACTGGTTTCTTATTAACTGGGCTCCCTTAGGAGGGTACTTATTCTTCTTACCTTGTGTAGAATCATTATTTCTGATTCCCGCTACTTGATATGCACCTATGCAACTCTTTTTAAGGGAAAAGAAATTTTAAATTTTTACCATTGGAACAATTTTTCCCTTTGTGAAACTTGACAGATACCTCAGAGTTTTTTATGTGTTGCACCTTTAAAAATGAGTTAGTTGGCTGGTCTGCAACTGCACAATTAATTCTTGTAGACCTAGTCTTATTTCCTCCAGACCAAAATAACACTTGTGATATTTGTTCGAGAGGCATTCAAGTGTTTTATAGCTTAATTTTTTTCTGTACCATGGCACTCAACAACCAGTCTGAATCCTTCAGATTTATTTATTACTTATAGTTTTGAGAGTGCTCTCCAGTTTAACTCTAAACTGCTGTAATCCTTTGTAAGTGTGATCTGGAGATTTTAAATTGATAATGATATTCACTAAATCTAACTTATGTTGTTCTATATTACCATAAGTGACTTTCAAAAGTCAAACTGCTTCTTTATAAGAATCATCTAAATTGGGAAAGGCTTGTATGAGTATGTGAGCATCTCCTCTTACCTGTCCTTTGAGGTAAAATAATTTAGTTACACAGGGTAGGGCACTCCTGTCATGCACAGCTGCTTTAAAAATTGACCAAATTCCTCCCAATTTTTCCGGATTATACGGTAAACATAATTTTGGGGGTTTTGGCAAAGACATCTTAATTTTTTGGAGCAGACTGATTAACTGCCTGGTTTACACATTTTAACTTTTTCAAGGCCTGACTTTTACAAGAAAGAATCTTTTCCTCTAATTCATAATACTGATTAATCATAAGATCTACTTCAGTCTCATCTACACAGTTTACTAACAAATCTCCTTCTATTTGTTATAATATAATTTGTATGAATCATATTTATTCCCTAAAGCATCTAAATACAATTTTAAATCAGCAGTATTCCACATTTCTTGATTCATTAATTCCAAACATTTAAATTTTATTCCTTAGTTGCATGACTCTTTCTAGCTTGCAGTGATGCTTTCTTGCTCTATTTCCATATGTTTGTCTTCTATATTAATTTTTCCCCATTTTTTAGCCAGATGTATTGTATTAAATTCAACTCATTAATAACACTGATTACAACTTACAACACTGATACAACTTACCTTTGAATAAATCCTAGCTACTTGAGCTTAGCAATTACATGTAAGAAATTATAATATAAATTTTAAATGTACATTAATACAAACAAAAATTTAGCCAGACTTGGCTTATCAAAATTAATATTATACAAATTAATAAATCCTTGCCAGAATTTGGCATAGCAAAATTAATATTATACACATTAATATAATTAGCTACACTTGTCTTATCAAATTAATATTATACAAATAAATATAAATCCTTGCCAGAATTTGGCATAGCAAAATTAATATTATACAAATTAATATAATCTTTAGTCATACTTGACTTGGCTTATTCAAATTAATATTGTAATAATTATAATCCACTACACATTAAGTAAATTTGTGAACTTAACATCCACCTCCTTCTGTCATTTCACATATAATTATTAAGTAATTAACTAATTAATAACTTCACTAATTACCTCCGGTTCAAGAAGGACCAATGGGCAAATTAAATGTGGAAAATTACATTTATCTGTATGTAACTCATTATGTACATAACAGTAAATGATAACAAAGATAATTATTATTTATCAGTTACATAGACAAGTAGGAATTTGGGACACCTAGGTCGCAAAAAATGTCCCCATTCGATACCTACAACTGTCTTATCCACAAGTTGCTCTAGACCTATTAATTATAAATAAAAGATGCATCAACAAGAATTCTGGTAAATATACGAGTTTGTGGACTGTATATTAAATTAATAAAGGATTATATGTATACACATATACATAACAGAAGGAGAATATCTTAAACTCACTCACCAATTTGACTGGAGATCAAGGTGAATCATACTCAGAAAACCTCACTGTCTATACATGAAAATAACACTGGCCAGAGTTAAAACATCACAGACTTACCTGAGGTTCCTGGAGTTGTCTTGTCCAGTCGCCTGATATCTCAAGTTATGCAGAAATACACATCCAACAATTTCGCCTCCTATTTGAGAGGTGTCAGCCCAATTTTAACTCTAGAGCACGAAAATTCTTCCCATTCACTAACGTTTTCTTGGTTCATTCAAACCACAATGGCGAGTCACTTCTGCGCAGGCGCAGCTTCCCATTTTTTATAACATAATTTTAATTAAATACAGTATGGCCATCTATTTACATATAACTACTGTATTTCTGGAAAATATATACAGTATTTTCCACAATTTCCTTTCAAGAATATTTAGTTCCATAGAAACTTAAAAATATTATTTTGGTAAATTATTATTATTATTATAATCAAAAAGAAGCGCTAAGCCACAAGAGCTATACAGTGCTGCTTATTTTAGTAAAGAAGGAAACCTTTTTTTAATAAAAAAAAATAAAAACTCACAAGGTGTTATACATTCAATTGAAAATAATTGCACTTCCAGATAACAATTACACAGAATACTTATCACCTGAGGTGAATTTAGTCTAAATCATAATCTGAGTCACAGTTGGGACATGTATAAAACAATTCTTTATCAGTGTAGGCTTCGTTGGCCAACAACTTGCACATTCTTCACTGTATCCATACTTATCGTGGTTTGCTTTTGGAAAAAGGACCCATATATACCAAACAGAGACTGTCCTCTTCATCTGAACTTTCCTCGTCACCATCAACACGTTTTGATTTCTTTGCTTCTTCTTTGCTTCTGTTGACACGTGCCAGTTTGCCCCATTTTTTTTTTGTTCCAACTTGCCCAATCCATACCAATGTTCATAAATAAATGGTTTTAGTATATGTTAATAAACCTAATATAAACTGTTTCATGGGCAAACAATCCTTAAACCCTAAGTTAAATTATGGCTAAATTGGATATTTCTCATCTATAACCCCATACATGTTACAGCAAAAATATAAGCGAATGATAATTTACTTACCGGCATCAAAATGATTTTTCCCCACTCCAGTTAAGTACTGCATCCTCTTGGTATGGTAGCTTGTTGGTGAGTGAGGAAGCACATGGTGATCCTATGATGTAAATAACAACGCCGTCTAGCGGTAAATATTTTAATTATTACAAGTGTGTCAATTTACCCTTGTTGCCAACTAGCCCCGGTCTCCCCTACTCGGCGCACGCCACAGGGTTACTGGTGGTCACCGTTATACATAAAGGGAGGGTGCTAAAGAGCCGTAGTCCTTTAACACTTACTGAATTCTCTGTCAGTGTACTCACCGCTCTCCTGTTTTTCATTGGAGGTTGCCTGCGTTCGTAAATAGTAATTTCGGTGTGCAGATTTCGGACCAATCCCCCCAATATCTTCCAGGTGTATATTATGATGTATCTTTCTTGCCTTTGTTCTAAGTCGTACAGTTCTAGGGACTTCATGCACTCCCAGTAATTTAGAACTTGGCTGACTTTACACAAGCTGTGAAGTTTCTCTCTACATTTTCCAGCTCAGTAATTTTGCTTGCCTTGAAAGAAGCGGTTAGTACACAGCAATATTCCAGCTTATAAATGAGTATCCTGAAGTGGGTCCTCACTACCTTGGCGTCCTCTGTTTCGAAGGTTTTAGTAATATAACCTATCTTTTTTTATGCAGTTGCGATAATAACGTTGTTGTGCTTCTTGAACGTGAGATCTGACATTATAACCTCCCAGGTTTCTCACATTTAACCTATGCTCTATTGAGTGGTTTGAGTTGGTCTTGTTCTCTGATCTTATTTTTGTTACCTCCATTCTTCCTTGACGAAGTGTCTAAAATTTTTTCTCATTTAACTTCACACTGTTGTCAGTGGCCCACTGGAAGACTTTGTTTATATCAGCTTGGAGGCTCGCTCTGCCTTCTATGGTTGCAACTTTCATACATATCCCAGCACCATCTGTAAAGGATGATACAGTGATGATATCAGTGATGATATCCCTTTCTTTGTCAGAAATAAGAATTAGAAAGGGAGGGGGAGCGAGGGCCATGCCTCATTCTGATTACTATAACTTCCCAGTTATTCCTGTCACACGCACTTTGTGTGCAGTTACTCTATGGTCCCACTTGTCTGTCCTTAAGAAACATAAGAACATAAGAAAGGAGGATCACTGCAGCAGGCCTGTTGGCTCATACTAGGCAGGTCCTTTACAATCCATCCCACTAACAAAACATTTGCCCAACCCAATTTTCAATGCTACCCAAGAAATAATCTATGATAACTCTATCCACTCTTTTGCAAGATCCAATCAAATCCAAACCCTCTCACTCATATATTTATCCAACCTAAATTTGAAACTACCCAAATTCCTAGCCGCAATAACCCAACTAGGTAGACTGTTCCACTCATCAACTACCCTATTTTCAAACCAATACTTTCCTATGTCCTTCTAAAATCTAACTTGTCTAATTTAATCCATTACTGCGGGTTTCTCTCTTGGAGAGACATCCAAGACCTTTTCGTAACGGTCCAGCAGTTATAAAAGGCAGGAGTGACCTTTTCTGAAGCCATATTGATCTGGATCAACACTTGCAAGACTGGAAATCTTGCTTCTTTAAACCCTTTCAAAGATTTTGATAATGTAGGATGTTAGGGCTAATGGTCAGTAGTTTTTCACAGTTGCTTTGCTACCAGCATTGTGGAGTAAAGGAATATCAGAGGTCTTAATGACTGTGGGATGACTAGTGTCTAGGTTTCTTCTTAATAGAATATTTAATGGTTTCTTGCAGTTCTTTATGGATATCGAGTTCCACGAGTCTTGACCTGGGGCGGAGTGCATGGGCTTACAATCAATGGCTTCTTTGAAGTCAAATGGTGATATAGTTTTATCACGGTAGGGAAATGTCTGCAGCATTTTGTGTCTCATTCATGAAGAACTCAATTGAGTCGTTAATCTGAAGGCTGATTAGTGGCTCACTGAATGCCGAGTCGTATTTAACTCATTTCTCTGTTGTCGTCTGTGTATGCCCATTTTTA
>NC_069401.1:68711083-68741477 GCF_026875155.1 Cherax quadricarinatus | reverse complement strand
GGGTCCCAGGTCCAATAATGCATTTACATTTTTTGATTCATGCCTTTTATCATCAATTTTTACCTGTAACACAGGTAAGGCTACTTCAGTAAAACCACCATTATTAACATTAGCAGCAATTTTTACATTAGCTACTGTTGTGTCAGGATTGTCAACATTATCATTATTATCAACATTATCATATAGACCTTTACACATGACTATATGGTGTCTTCCTTTGTGACATTGATAACAGTTGTTTAATTTGGTGTGACAATCCTTTACATTGTGATTACCTAAACACCTGATACATCTGTCAAGTTCCTCCAATCTTTCAACTTTATCATTCCATGAATTGTATGCATTGCAATTCTTAGAAAAATGAGTACCCTTGCAGAAAAGACAATCTCTCTTTTCTTTGACTGGTTTCTTATTAACTGGGCTACCCTTAGGAGGGTACTTATTCTTCTTACCTTGTGTAGAATCATTATTTCTGATTCCTGCTACTTGATATGCACCTATGCAACTCTTTTTAGGAAATGAAATTTTATTATTACCATTGGAACAATTTTTCCCTTTGTGAAACTTGACAGATACCTCAGAGTTATTATGTGTTGCACCTTTAAAATGAGTTAGTTGGCTGGTCTGCAACTGCACAATTAATTCTTGTAGACCTAGTCTTATTTCCTCCAGACCAAAATAACACTTGTGATATTTGTTCGAGAGGCATTCAAGTGTTTTATAGCTTAATTTATTCTGTACCATGGCACTCAACAACCAGTCTGAATCCTTCAGATTATATTTATTACTTATAGTTTTGAGAGTGCTCTCCAGTTTAACTCTAAACTGCTGTAATCCTTTGTAAGTGTGATCTGGAGATTTTAAATTGATAATGATATTCACTAAATCTAACTTATGTTGTTCTATATTACCATAAGTGACTTTCAACAAGTCAACTGCTTCTTTATAAGAATCATCTAAATTGGGAAAGGCTTGTATGAGTATGTGAGCATCTCCTCTTACCTGTCCTTTGAGGTAAAATAATTTAGTTACACAGGCTAGGTCACTCCTGTCATGCACAGCTGCTTTAAAAATTGACCAAAATTCCTCCCAATTTTCTCCAGGATTAAATACAGGTAAACATAATTTTGGGAGTTTTGGCAAAGACATCTTATTTGTTGGAGCAGACTGATTAACTGCCTGGTTTACACATTTTAACTTATTCAAGGCCTGACTTTTACAAGAAAGAATCTTTTCCTCTAATTCATAATACTGATTAATCATAAGATCTACTTCAGTCTCATCTACACAGTTTACTAACAAATCTCCTTCATATTTGTTATAATATAATTTGTATGAATCATATTTATTCCCTAAAGCATCTAAATACAATTTTAAATCAGCAGTATTCACAGTTTCTTGATTCATTAATTCCAAACATTTATTATATTCCTTAGTTGCATGACTCTTTCTAGCTTGCAGTGATGCTTTCTTTGCTCTATATTCCATATGTTTGTCTTCTATATTAATTTCCTCATTTTCAGCCATGATGTATTGTATTAAATTCAACTCAATTAATAACACTGATTACAACTTACAACACTGATACAACTTACCTTTGAATAAATCCTAGCTACTTGAGCTTAGCAATTACATGTAAGAAATTATAATATAAATTTTAAATGTACATTAATACAAACAAAAATTTAGCCAGACTTGGCTTATCAAAATTAATATTATACAAATTAATAAATCCTTGCCAGAATTTGGCATAGCAAAATTAATATTATACACATTAATATAATTAGCTACACTTGTCTTATCAAATTAATATTATACAAATAAATATAAATCCTTGCCAGAATTTGGCATAGCAAAATTAAATATTATACAAATTAATATAATCTTTAGTCATACTTGATTTGGCTTATTCAAATTAATATTGAAAAATTTAAAACCCACTACACATTAAGAAAAATTTGTGAACAAAACATCCACCTCCTTCTGTCATTTCAAAATAATTATTAATAATTAACTAATTAAAACTTCACTAATTACCCCCGGGTTCAAAAAGGGAAAAATTTTGGGAAAAATTAAAATGGGGAAAAAAACTTTATCTTTTTGTAACCTTTTTGTACATAACAGTAAATGATAAAAAAGTAATTTTTTTTATCAGTTACATGACATGGAAAATTTTGGGACCCTAGGCCCAAAAAAAAATGTCCCCTTCGAACCTACAACTGTCTTACCCCAAAATTGCCTCCCAAATTTAAAAAAAGATGCATCAACAAATTTTGGTAAAAATTTCGGTTTGGTGGACTGTTATTAAAATTAAAAAAAGGATTTTATGTATACACTATACATAACAAAGGGAATATCTTAAACTCACTCACCAATTTGATGGAGATCAAGGTGAATATACTCAGAAAACCCCTGTCTATACATGAAAATAACAAGGCCAGAGTTAAAAAAAATCACGACTTACCTGAGGTTCCCGGGGTTTTCTTGTCCAGTGCCTGAAAATCTCAAATTTGCAAATACCACCAACAATTTCGCCTCCCCATTTGAGAGGGGTTTAGCCCAAATTTTTTAAATCTAGACACGAAA
The DNA here is from genome assembly GCF_026875155.1 of Cherax quadricarinatus. Taxonomy (NCBI): domain Eukaryota; kingdom Metazoa; phylum Arthropoda; class Malacostraca; order Decapoda; family Parastacidae; genus Cherax; species Cherax quadricarinatus. Next base: position 68,738,891 of record NC_069401.1, on the reverse strand, counting down.
ATTTTCCCCTTCACTAACGTTTTCTTGGTTCATTCAAACCACAAGGCGGTCACTTCTGCGCGGCGCGTTCCCATTTTTTATAACTAATTTTAATTAAATACAGTAAGGCCCCTCTATTTACATATAATATGTATTTTTTGGAAAAATTACAGTATTTTCCCAATTTCCCTTTAAGAATATTTTGTTCCTAAAACTTAAAAAAATTTTTTGGGTAAAAATTTTTATTATTATTATAATCAAAAAAAAAGCGCAAAACCACAAGGGGTTACAGTGGCTTATTTTTGTAAAGAAGGAAACCTTTTTTTATAAAAAAAAAAATAAAAACCCCAAGGTGTTATACATTCAATTGAAAATAATTGCACTTCCAGATAACAATTACACAGATATTATCACCCGAGGTGAATTTGTCTAAATCATAATTATCACAGTTGGGGGAGATAAAACAAATTTTTTTATCAGTGTAGGCTTCGTTGGCCCAAAAACTTGCACATTTTTACTGTATCCATACTTATCGTGGTTTGCTTTTTTAAAAAGGACCCCTATATACCAAACAGAACTGTCCTCTTATCTGAACTTTCCTCGTCACCATCAAACGTTTTGATTTCTTTTCTTTTTTTTGCTTTTTTTGACAGTGCCAGTTTGCCCCATTTTTTTTTTGTTCCAACTTGCCCAACCCCTTTTTGTTTTTTAAATTGGTTTTGTTTTTTTTTTTTTTTTTTTTTTCATGGGAAAAAAATTTAAATAATTTTAAAACTAAATTATTTTTCTCACTATAACCCCTCATGTTAAGCAAAAATTAAGCGAATGATAAATTTTTTTTCCGGCATCAAAATGATTTTTCCCCACTCCCGTTAATATCATCCTCTTGGGTTTGGGAGCTTGTTGGTGGTGGGAAACACAGGTGATCCTATGATGTAAATAACAAACGCCGTCTAGCGGGAAATATTTTAATTATTACAAGTGTGTCAATTTACCCTTGTTCAACTGCCCCGGTCTCCCCTACTCGGCGCACGCCACAGGGTTACTGGTGGTCACCGTTATACATAAAGGGAGGGTGCTAAAGAGCCGTAGTCCTTTAACACTTACTGAATTCTCTGTCAGTGTACTCACCGCTCTCCTGTTTTTCATTGGAGGTTGCCTGCTTCGTAAATAGTAATTTCGGTGTGCAGATTTCGGACCAACCCCCCCAATATCTTCCAGGTGTATATTATGATGTATCTTTCTTGCCTTTGTTCTAAGTCGTACAGTTCTAGGGACTTCATGCACTCCCAGTAATTTAGAACTTGGCTGACTTTAAAACAGCTGTGAAAGTTTCTCTCTACATTTTTCCGCTCAGTAATTTTGCTTGCCCTTGAAAGAAGCGGGTTAGTACACAGCAATATTCCAGCTTATAAATGAGTATCCTGAAGTGGGTCCTCACTACCTTGGCGTCCTCTGTTTCGAAGGTTTTAGTAATATAACCTATCTTTTTTTATGCAGTTGCGATAATAACGTTGTTGTGCTTCTTGAACGTGAGATCTGACATTATAACCTCCCAGGTTTCTCACATTTAACCTATGCTCTATTGAGTGGTTTGAGTTGGTCTTGTTCTCTGATCTTATTTTTGTTACCTCCATTCTTCCTTGACGAAGTGTCTAAAATTTTTTCTCATTTAACTTCACACTGTTGTCAGTGGCCCACTGGAAGACTTTGTTTATATCAGCTTGGAGGCTCGCTCTGCCTTCTATGGTTGCAACTTTCATACATATCCCAGCACCATCTGTAAAGGATGATACAGTGATGATATCAGTGATGATATCCCTTTCTTTGTCAGAAATAAGAATTAGAAAGGGAGGGGGAGCGAGGGCCATGCCTCATTCTGATTACTATAACTTCCCAGTTATTCCTGTCACACGCACTTTGTGTGCAGTTACTCTATGGTCCCACTTGTCTGTCCTTAAGAACATAAGAACATAAGAAAGGAGGATCACTGCAGCAGGCCTGTTGGCTCATACTAGGCAGGTCCTTTACAATCCATCCCACTAACAAAACATTTGCCCAACCCAATTTTCAATGCTACCCAAGAAATAATCTATGATAACTCTATCCACTCTTTTGCAAGATCCAATCAAATCCAAACCCTCTCACTCATATATTTATCCAACCTAAATTTGAAACTACCCAAATTCCTAGCCGCAATAACCCAACTAGGTAGACTGTTCCACTCATCAACTACCCTATTTTCAAACCAATACTTTCCTATGTCCTTTCTAAATCTAAACTTGTCTAATTTAAATCCATTACTGCGGGTTCTCTCTTGGAGAGACATCCAAGACCTTTTCGTAACGGTCCAGCAGTTATAAAAGGCAGGAGTGACCTTTTCTGAAGCCATATTGATCTGGATCAACACTTGCAAGACTGGAAATCTTGCTTCTTTAAACCCTTTCAAAGATTTTGATAATGTAGGATGTTAGGGCTAATGGTCAGTAGTTTTTCACAGTTGCTTTGCTCCCACATTGTGGAGTAAAGGAATATCAGAGGCTTAATGACTGTGGGAGGGACTAGTGTCTAGGTTTCTTTTTAAATAGAATATTTAATGGTTTCTTGCAGTTCTTTATGGATATCGAGTTCCACGAGTCTTGACCTGGGGCGGAGTGCATGGGCTTACAATCAATGGCTTCTTTGAAGTCAAATGGTGATATAGTTTTATCACGGTAGGGAAATGTCTGCAGCATTTTGTGTCTCATTCATGAAGAACTCAATTGAGTCGTTAATCTGAAGGCTGATTAGTGGCTCACTGAATGCCGAGTCGTATTTAACTCATTTCTCTGTTGTCGTCTGTGTATGTCCCATCTCTTCAAAGGTTGTCATATGACATTCGCTGCCTGACCACGGTGGAGTGCGGTTGTCTCGGCACCCCTCTGCTGTCTTCAGGCGAGCTACCTTAGTTCAGCAACAACCATTGAGTAGTGAGGACGTGCGCTGCTCATTGGGATATCAACATGGCGGAACATACAGTACGGAGAGTGAATACTATCTGCATAGAGCTGGTTCGTGGTACGCTAAGTGGAGATACGATGAACGTCCTTCTCCCTAACATCATCAGGGATACATATGGTATTCCCAACGAGGAATTGTATGGCGTCGCCCTTAATGGTTTAACAAAAATTCTTTGTGAAATTTTACGAGTCGATTACTACACAAGAATTGTCGAGCATTCCCAGGAACAACGCATGAGTGTGAATTCAACGATGGATGTTGTGTTTACATGACGTCTCTAAGTACTTCACATGGGTGAAGGTACGGAATGTACCCTTCGAGCTACGGCTTAAGGCCTGCAGGAGTTTTTTCGAAGTTATGGACAGTGCATTCTGCAACAATGGGGGTGTGGAGGGATGGTCCATATGAGGAATGCCGGAAGGTTCTTACACCCTTAAAATGACCTTAAAAAGGGCCCTTTATACCATCCTATGTTACGATGATCGGTTTAGAACACAGGTTTATGTGTACTATGCTGGGCAACGGAAAACATGTCGTCTATTTTAGCTCTTATGAGCACATGGCAGCCCAGTGTCCTAGGAGGGGCTTCTCGAATTCTCGACATTTCCAATTGTGATTCAACAGTCGTTTTAATTTGGTGCCGGGCTCTGATGCCTCGGGAGGCCGGAGGAATAACCTCTGGAGCGAAGAGGGTCGACCGGAGGGTGGGGGCGGCGGAGACATGTGTCACTCTCCCAGGGCGTCGGGGGAGTTGAAGGTGACATCTGAGGAGACTTTCGTCCGGGAAAAGCTTCAACCCAGGATGGGTTATTGGCAGAGGGTGATCAAGGATTTTTTGATGAGGAGGAACCCTGTGCAAAAGGTGTCCTCAGTTCATGTGAAGCTGGAACTTTGGAGGGACAACAAATTGTTGAGGAAGATTGAGTAAGTTTGGGCGGGAGCATGTGGTGGCCGTGGAGGTACACCAGGAGGATTTTGTCTTGAGAGTGATATGTGTGTAAGTGTGAGTTCTAGGAAACGAACTGCGGCATCAGAGATAGATGAGGTCATTACCCCAGGGCGAGGCCGGGGAAGAAGTCATGGCAGCGGTTGTGGAGCCGAGGACACATAGTGGTAAGGTGTGCCTGAGTTGCAAATTGGGAAAGGGAGGGGGAAGTGACTGCACAGGAAAACTCGAGGGGCCCAAAGGAACACGTAATATGAAAAGTGCAGTGGGTAAACCCCAGAGGCATAGGGAAAGCCGCCCCTTCTGTAATTTCAGATGTGTCACGCTTAATGTTAATGGACTTCAGACTGAGGTAAAGAAAGTTTGGTTGGAGTGGTTTTTAAGGCATTTTTGATGTTGATATATGCTTTTTGCAAGAGCATAATCACAGGGCTGGTAGTGTGTTGAGGGTGAAAAGGATATCGGAATGTAATGTAACCAGTGGTTTGCAATTGAAAGGTGGGGTAGCAGTTGGGGTAAAGGAGACCAGCCCCTTGCGTGTCATCGGTTGGGAAGAGGGGGGGGGGGAGGATCGTGGGGGTGGATGGCGTCTGGGGAGATCGAGTTAGTTTCGTGGGAGTTTACATGCCATCAACTAGTAATATCAGGGTAAAAGTAGATTTTGTCAGAGAGGATTGCTGTATCACTTGAGAGGTTTGCCTGCTATAACAGTAATAGGAGGTGATTGAATTGTGTGATTAGGAGGGGTGATGCGAACCGAGAGGGCGGGTTGTGTGCTGAGTGTGCTGAGGATGTATTGCGAGATATTGGGGTAGTTGAGTGGTGTAGAGGGGGGGTTACCTAGTGGAGCATACGTTCGTCCGTAGGGGATATGAAGCGCGATTAGACAGAATTTTATTAAGCAGGGTATAGATGTTGTGAGGGTGCAAACCTTCGATGGGGGGTTTTCTGATCACAGAGCGGTAATAGCAGATTTGATGTGGGATGGAGTGGTGCGTATTTATTCTGGGTACTGGAAATTAAATGTAAAGGCTTTTTAAAGGAGGGGGGGAGGGGCCTTTTTTCAGTGATTGGTGGTTGCCTTTTTGGGAGCTAGGAACAGGGAGATAGATCTGTTAGATTGGGGGGAAATGCAGGCAAAACCTGGAAATAGCGAATTTTTTTAAGGCTAGGGGACGAGAGGAGGCGAGGGTGGCGTTTTGGGTTGAAAAATTATCTGGAGGGACAGTTGCAAGATTGTTATGTTGGGGGAGGTGGTAGGAGGGAGGGTTTATGGAAAAGGACTGGGGAAAGTAGAATCGCTGAATTACACAATGATAGGTTTGATGCAATTAGGGTTAGGGCGGGGTTAGAGGATTTTTTTTGTGGGTGATAAACCGTCTGGGTATTTTTTAAGTAAATTTCGGGACCGACAGAGTGTAAACCACCATTTACAAATTGGAGACAAGCCCTGGGGTGGGAGGGTATCCAGTGGGTCGAGTCCTATCCAATACGGAAAGTATGAGTCTCTATGCTGATAGTTGGTTTAGAGAGAAATGGGTTGGAGGGAGGGGGGTTCCTGGGAGGGTATTTTTGAAGGGGTTCCATAGCGTTTAAGTGAGCAGGATAGAGTGGGGTTGGAGGTTGGTATAAGTGAGGTTGAGGTGGAAGGGGCAGTTTTCGGGATGAGTACCGGGAAAACACCAGGGATAGACGGTATACCAAATGATTTTATAGAGCACATTGGGGGTGTATTAGGCAGTGTTTTGTTAGGCTATTGGACCATAGTTAACTAGTGGGAAGTTGGGCATATCGCAAAGTACGGGTGTCATAGTTTGGTGCCAAAGAAGGGGGGGTGTAGAGAGTTGAGTGCTTACCGTGCAATATCTTTGATGTGCTGATTACAAGGTTTTTGCGAAAATTTTGGGTAATAGACTGAAGAAGGTCATGGGGTCGGTGATTTCATGGGGACAGTTTGGTATCCGGGGAGGAGTATGCGGGTAGGTCATGGTCGTATTCGGGATTTTCCCTTGAGGGTAGTAATAAGGGAGGTATTCTAGGTCTGGATTGGGAGAAAGCTTATGATTTTGTGGATAGGGAATTTTTGATTGAGAGTATGGTGATATGGGTTTTGGAGGGAGGGTGTTTGGGGTGGGTGAGGACTTTGTATGAGAATTTCATCAATGAGAGTACAGGTAAATGGGGGGTTGGGTAGTTCAGTAAGCATGGGAAGGGGTTTAAGGCAGGGGTGTCCAAATCTCCCAAATACTCTTTGCATGTATGCAGAATCCTTTCTATGTTTGGTTGTGGTGGGATGGGAAGGGTGGGGGATGAGTGGAGGATATTGTGGGAATATTGTTGGTTATGTAGATGATACAATTTTTACTTAATGAGAATTTAAGATTTAAGAAAAGGGAAGGGAATTGAGATTTTTGGGAATGCTACTGGAGGAGTAATAAGCAGAATCACGGTTGTTGGAGGTAGGGCTTGGAGGAGGACCTTGGGGGAGGAGTTTGATTGGATAACTGTTAGATAGGCTAAAGATTTGTGGGATTTGTTTTTGGCAGAGCCACAGGGGAAACAAGGAGGTTTAATTCAGAAATGGTAATGGACAGAGCTTTGAGTAGGCGAGGAGTCTAAAGGGCCGGGGATGTAACCTTGCATCAAAGGGTTGTGGTGGTAAATACGCTGATTTATGTAAGGTGTGGGGAGGGCGGAAATTTACCCATTACAAAGTCAGGATATTTTTGGAAATGCAAAGAAGGGTCTTAAGGTATGTGTGGGGCTATGGGAGGGCGTGGTTGGGGAAAAAATGTAGTAATGACTGCGGTAAGGCAGGGAGGACTGGGATTGATTGCATTAGGGTCTAGGGTGAAGGCGATATATGTGAAGCAGAGGTATATTCGGGCAGCGGGGGAAAGGGGTCTTCGGGTGGGGGAGGTGATGGGGGATATCCCCAAATGGTGGGGTGGCAGGGGCTTAGTGGGTGTGAAGACATGTTGCGGTTTTATGTTAAAGGTATGCAATGTTAAAAAACTCCCAAAGGGAAAACGGAAAAGTGGGTGTGGGTCGTCGTCAGGAATTAATGCAAGGGGTGGCAGTGTATCCCACATATGATTGGAGAGTGATATGGGTGGAATTTAGTAAATTAAGAATACCGGCAAGAGCGAGGGAATTAGTATATAGATTTCTTATGGGAACGTTAGCATCGAAAGAGGTGCTAAGACGAATGGGTTTTGTGAAGAGGCGCATGCACTTTTTGTGGGGAAGTTGAAACGGCTTTTCATGTAGTATATTTTTGTTCTGCATTGGAGGTGGTAAGATTGGGTTGAAGAGGGTTTTCTTTTTATTGGGGGGGGGAAAGATATCACCCCTTAGGGCTTTTTAAAGTTAGATATGGAAGGGGTACCCAAAGAGGTGGGGAAAGGGGTATCAGATATGTAATAGTTGATTTACTTGTATGTTTCTTGGGGGGTGAGGGAGGTGGAGGGGAACATTAGGATAAAAGCGTTGCGGCGAGTTTTTATAGGACAGCATGTAGGAACAACATTATATGGGGGAAGGTGGGGAAATTAGTTTTTCCGGAGGGATATCGTTGGACTTACTGTTGAACGTTTACTCCGTTTGGTATGGGGTGAGAGGCAAGGGGTTGGTCCCCTTCAGTGGTGCGCCCTCTTGGTGTGATTGGAAGCCTGGTGAGGTATGGTTGATTGGTTTGCCACGGTGGTTGATGTGGGTAAAGTTTATTGTAGGGATATGTAGACCTTATGAATTTTTGTAAAATCCACAGAGTCAAAAGTTGTATTGATTTTCGGTGTTTTCCCTTAAATTTTTATAAGAATCATTTCATATAGGAGGTTTATATTTATATTATAATGTGAGGTTATGTCTTATAATTTTTTAAACTTTAAGATAGATTTAGCCTTGTCATACACCTCTTTTTTATTGTATTGAATATGTACATAGGGACTATGTACGAAAATATTAAGTATTTGATGGGGTTTATATATCCCCCTTTTTTTGTATGGAAGGTCCTATTATATATTGAGTGTTAATCAGTAACATTAACTTTGTGTATGTGTAGGGTGTTTGGGGGAACCAATGTCTTTGGTATAGTTCTATCATAGATTGTAATATTTTTGTTTATTTGCAGACAAATCATTTAGCGATTTATTTCTATGTATGATTTAGTTTGTTCTTATGAATAAGTGCACATCACGTATGTGTATATGCATGCGTATATGTATACATATATGATTGCAGGACTCGTTCCTACATGTCTTATAATGACCCTGACTGTTTTTGTTTGGAAGTCTGCTGGGTTGGTTATTTTAGTTAGAAATTGTTTTCAATGACCATTCATTAGGGAAATTAATGTATGTTATTTAGAATGGGGACTGTACATACGGGGGGGGGGGTAGAAGTGTCAGCTGTGTCGGCACTGGCAATAATGAGTATTGTAAAGGAGGGTTTGAAGATTATGTGGATTAATAATATATAAATAACAAAATGGGAAAAAAAAATGCAGATTGTAGGTTTGGGTTTTCCTTGGTTATAATAATAATGATGAATATTGTTATGTTATCTTGTGTAATCTTACTTAACATAGTTACATTGGATGTAATGTATATGGGATGAGGGACAGGTGTGACAACACAACGTTAATCGTCTGTGTTCATGTAGACAATGAGATTTATAATTTTGAGTAAGAACTGATACTGTGTTCTTTTATCTATTTAATGTATTGTGTTGTTTTAAATAAAAATATAAAAAAAAAAAGGTTGTCATAAGATTCATTCTCCCATGTACGGGATATTTTGGTATTGTTCAACTCACAGTATTTGTCTTCTAAGTCTTTATAATCAATTGGTATGCCAGTCTGGACTTCTATTATGTTGTGATCTGAGGTTACACTCTTCGACACTATAATGTTCCGAATCAGGTCTTCATTACTAGTGAATATAAATTTTAAGGTATGTGTTTGTCTACTTACATGCTCGTCACTGTGAGTATGTCTGTCTATCTGTGTGTTCATCTGTTTGTGTGTACGCCTATCCCTGCATTCATCTGCCCGTCTTTTTATATGCCTGTCATTATGTTTATCTGTATGAGTGTATGTGTGTGTGTGTACTCACCTAGTTGTACTCACCTAGTTGAGGTTCCGGGGGTCGAGTCCGAGCTCCTGGCCCCGCCTCTTCACTGATCGCTACTAGGTCACTCTCACCTGAGCCGTGAGCTTTATCATACCTCTGCTTAAAGCTATGTATGGATCCTGCCTCCACTACATCGCTTCCCAAACTATTCCACTTACTGACTACTCTGTGGCTGAAGAAATACTTCCTAACATCCCTGTGATTCATCTGTGTCTTCAGCTACCAACTGTGTCCCCTTGTTACTGTGTCCAATCTCTGGAACATCCTGTCTTTGTCCACCTTGTCAATTCCTCTCAGTATTTTGTATGTCGTTATCATGTCCCCCCCTATCTCTCCTGTCCTCCAGTGTCGTCAGGTTGATTTCCCTTTAAACCCCTCCTCGTAGGACATACCTCTTAGCTCTGGGACTAGTCTTGTTGCAAACCTTTGCACTTTCTCTAGTTTCTTCACGTGCTTGGCTAGGTGTGGGTTCCAAACTGGTGCCGCATACTCCAATATGGGCCTAACGTACACGGTGTACAGGGTCCTGAATGATTCCTTATTAAGATGTCGGAATGCTGTTCTGAGGTTTGCTAGGCGCCCATATGCAGCAGCAGTTATTTGGTTGATGTGCGCTTCAGGAGATGTGCCTGGTGTTATACTCACCCCAAGATCTTTTTCCTTGAGTGAGGTTTGTAGTCTCTGATGGACTGACCACATCGACTCAAGGTTGAGGGACTGATTACCTCATTCTCCTCCTGTTCTTCAGATTCTCCTTTGTATGGACTGATGAAGCCACTGTGTGGCGAAACGTTTCCTCAATAAAGATACCCAAGAGTTGCACATGTGTCTAATTTATCAACATGTCGGTTCTCTGAACCATTCATCTACAAACCTGTCAGACACTGCAACTTCTTGGGATCTTAATACTTGGGAATTCTTCGCTTGCCTAATTCTTGGGCACGACCTACTTCAACATTGAACAAATGTTACACGACCTATGACTGCTGCACCTCTCCTGCCAACGGTTTATAAGCTCCTTCTCAGCACGTATGCCGTATTCTATTCAAGATTGATGGACTGACCACATCGACTCAAGGTTGAGGGACTGATTACCTCATTCTCCTCCTGTTCTTCAGATTCTCCTTTGTATGGACTGATGAAGCCACTGTGTGGCGAAACGTTTCCTCAATAAAGATACCCAAGAGTTGCACATGTGTCTAATTTATCAACATGTCGGTTCTCTGAACCATTCATCTACAATGTATTGAATATTGTTGTTAAGGGTACACATAGCGCCTCTGCTCCCTCTCTCAATACCCATGGGGAGATGTTATCTGGCCCCATTGCCTTTGAGGTATCTAGCTCACTCAGAAGCCTCTTCACTTCTTCCTCGGTTGTGTGCACTGTGTCCAGCACTTGGTGGTGTGCCCCACCTCTCCGTCTTTCTGGAGTCCCTTCTGTCTCCTCTGTGAACACTTCTTTGAATCTCTTGTTGAGTTCTTCACATACTTCACGGTCATTTCTTGTTGTCTCTCCTCCTTCCTTCCTTAGCCTGATTACCTGGTCCTTGACTGTTGTTTTCCTCCTGATGTGGCTGTACACAGTTTCGGGTCAGATTTGGCTTTCGCTGCTATGTCATTTTCGTATTGTCTTTGGGCCTCCCTTCTTATCTGTGCATATTCGTTTCTGGCTCTACGACTGTTTCTCCTTATTCTCCTGGGTCCTTTGCCCTCTATATTTCTTCCATTCCCTAGCACACTTGGTTTTTGCCTCCCTGCACCTTTGGGTAAACCATGGGCTCATCCTGGCTTTTTCATTATTCCTGTTACCCTTGGGTACAAACCTCTCCTCAGCCTCCTTGCATTTTGTTGCTACATATTCCATCATCTCATTAACTGGCTTCCCTGCCAGTTCTCTGTCCCACTGAACCCCGTTCAGGTAGTTCCTCATTCCTGTGTAGTCCCCTTTCTTGTAGTTTGGCTTCATTCGTCCTGGCCTTCCTGCTTCTCCCTCCACTTGTAGCTCTACTGTGTATTCGAAGCTTAAAACCACATGGTCACTGGCCCCAAGGGGTCTTTCATATGTGATGTCCTCGATATCTGCACTACTCAAGGTGAATACTAAGTATGTGTATGTGTGTGTGTGTGTGTGTGTGTGTGTGTGTGTGTGTGTGTGTGTGCGTGTGTGTGTGTGTGTGTGGTGTGTGTGTGTGTGTGTGTGTGTGTGTGTGTGTGTGCGTGTGTGTGTGTGTGTGTGTGTGTGTGTGTGTGTGTGTGTGTGTGTGTGCGTATGTGTGTGTGTGTGTGTGTGCGCGTGTGTGTGTGTATGTGTGTTTGTGTGTGTGTACTCACCTAGTTGTACTCACCTAGTTGAAGTTGCAGGGGTCGAGCCCAAACTCCTGGCCCCACCTCTTCACTGGTCGCTACTAGGTCACTCTCCCTGAACCGTGAACTTTGTCATACCTCTGCTTAAAGCTATGTATGGATCCTGCCCCCACTACATCGCTTCCTAAACTATTCCACTTCCTGACTACTCTGTGGCTGAAGAAATACTTCCTAACATCACTGTGATTCATCTGTGTCTTCAGCTTCCAACTGTGTCCCCGTGTTGTTGTGTCCAGTCTCTGGAACATTCTGTCTTTGTCCACCTTGTCAATTCCACTCAGTATTTTGTAAGTCGTTATCATGTCCCCCCTATCTCTCCTGCCCTCCAGTGTCGTCAGGTTGATTTCCCTTAATCTCTCCTCGTAGGACATACCTCTTAGCTCTGGGACTAGTCTTGTTGCAAACCTTTGCACTTTCTCTAGTTTCTTTACATGCTTGGCTAGGTGTGGGTTCCAAACTGGTGCCGCATACTCCAATATGGGCCTAAAGTAAACGGTGTACAGGGTCCTGAACGATTCCTTATTAAGATGTCGGAATGCTGTTCTGAGGTTTGCTAGGCGCCCATATGCTGCATCAGTTATTTGGTTGATGTGCGCTTCAGGAGATGTGCCTGGTGTTATACTTACCCGAAGATCTTTTTCCTTGAGTGAGGTTTGTAGTCTCTGGCCTCCTAGACTGTACTCTTTGCCCTTCCCCAATCTTCATGACTTTGCACTTGGTGGGATTGAACTCCAGGAGCCAATTGCTGGACCAGGTCTGCAGCCTGTCCAGATCCCTTTGTAGTTCTGCCTGGTCTTCGATCGAGTGAATTCTTCTCATCAACTTCACGTCATCTGCAAACAGGGACACCTCGGAGTTTATTCCTTCTGTCATGTCGTTCACAAATACCAGAAACAGCACTGGTCCTAGGACTGACCCCTGTGGGACCCCGCTGGTCACAAGTGTCCACTCTGACACCTCGCCACGTACCATTATACGCTGCTGTCTTCCTGACAAGTATTCCCTGATCCATTGTAGTACCTTTCCTGTTATCCCTGCTTGATCCTCCAGTTTTTGCACTAATCTCTTTTGTGGTACAGTGTCAAACGCCTTCTTGCAGTCCAAGAAAATGCAATCCACCCACCCCTCTCTCTCTTGTCTTGCTGCTGTCACCATGTCATAGAACTCCAGTAGGTTTGTGACACAGGATTTCCCGTCCTTGAAACCATGTTGGCTGCTGTTGATGAGATCATTCCTTTCTAGGTGTTCAACCACTCTTCTCCTGACAATCTTCTCCATGACTTTGCATACTATACATGTCAGTGACACTGGTCTGTAGTTTAGTGCTTCATGTCTGTCTCCTTTTTTAAAGATTGGGACTACATTTGCTGTCTTCCATGCCTCGGGCAATCTCCCTGTCTCGATAGATTTATTGAATATTGTTGTTAAGGGTACACATAGCGCCTCTGCTCCCTCTCTCAGGACCCATGGAGAGATGTTATCTGGCCCCAGTGTCTTTGAGGTATCTAGCTCGCTGTGTGTGTATGTGTGTGTGTGTGTACTCACCTAGTTGTACTCACCTAGTTGAGGTTGCGGGAGTCGAGTCCGAGCTCCTGGCTCCGCCTCTTCACTGTGTGTGTGTACTCACCTATTTGTGGTTGCAGGGTCGAGTCTTAGCTCCTGGCCCCGCCTCTTCACCGATTGCTACTGGGCCCTCTCTCTCCCCGCTCCATGAGCTTTATCAAACCTCGTCTTAAAACTGTGTATGGTTCCTGCCTCCACTACGTCATTTTCTAGGCTTTTCCACTGCCTTACAACTCTATGACTGAAGAAATACTTCCTAATATCTCTCTGACTCATTTGTGTCTTCAACTTCCAATTGTGGCTTCTTGTTTCTGTGTCCCCTCCCTGGAACATCCTGTCTTTGTCCACCTTGTCTATTCCACGCAGTATTTTATATGTCGTTATCATGTCTCCCCTGACCCTCCTGTCCTCCAGTGTCGTCAGGCCGATTTCCCTTAATCTTTCTTCATAGGACATTCCCCTTAGCTCTGGAACTAACCTTGTCGCAAACCTTTGTACTTTTCTCTAGTTTCTTGACGTGCTTTATCAAGTGCGGGTTTCCAAACAGGTGCTGCATACTCCAGTATGGGCCTGACATACACGGTGTACAGTGTCTTGAACGATTCCTTACTAAGGTATCGGAATGCTGTTCTCAGGTTTGCCAGCGCCCATGTGCTGCAGCAGTTATCTGATTGATGTGTGCTTCCGGAGACATGCTCGGTGTTATACTCACCCTAAGATCTTTCTCCTTGAGTGAGGTTTGCAGTCTTTGGCCACCTAGCCTATACTCTGTCTGTGGTCTTCTGTGCCCTTCCCCTATCTTCATGACTTTGCATTTGGCAGGATTAAATTCGAGAAGCCATTTGCTGGACCTGGTGTCCAGTCTGTCCAGGTCTCTTTGAAGTCCTGCCTGGTCCTCATCAGATTGAATTCTGCTCATTAACTTCACATCATCTGCAAACAGGGACACTTCTGAGTCTAACCCTTCCATCATGTCGTTCACATATACCAAAAATAGCACTGGTCCTAGGACCGACCCCTGTGGGACCCCGCTCGTCACAGGTGCCCACTGTTATACATCATTACGTACCATGACTCGTTGTTGCCTCCCTGTCAGGTATTCTCTGATCCATTGCAGTGCCCTTCCTGTTATATGCGCCTGATGCTCTAGCTTCTGCACTAATCTCTTGTGAGGAACTGTGTCAAAGGCCTTCTTGCAGTCCAAGAAGATGCAATCAACCCCCCTCTCTCTCGTGTCTTACTTCTGTTATTTTATCATAAAACTCCAGAAGGTTTGTGACACAGGATTTGCCTTCCGTGAATCCGTGCTGGTTGGCATTTATACTCTTGTTCCGTTCCAGGTGCTCCACCACTCTCCTCCTGATAATCTTCTCCATAATTTTGCATACTATACACGTCAATGACACAGGTCTATAGTTTAGTGCCTCTTTTCTGTCTCCTTTTTTAAAAATGGGAACTACCTTTGCCGTCTTCCATACCTCAGGTAGTTGCCCAGTTTCCAGGGACGTGTTGAAGATTGTGGTAAGTGGCATGCACAACATATCTGCTCCCTCTCTAAGGACCCACGGGGAGATGTTGTCCGGTCCCATTGCCTTTGAGGTATCGATGTCCCTTAGCAGTTTCTTCACCTCCTCCTCATCTGTATGTATGTCGTTCCAACACTTGTTGGTGTATTCCTTGCTGGTGTCCCCATCGGGTCTGACCCCCCAGAAGTCCTACCAGTCTCTACTATAAATACTTCCTTCAATCCGTGTATGAGCTCCTCACAAACCTCCTTGATCGTTTCTTGTGAGTTCACCTCCCTTTTCCTCAAGCCTTATCACCAGGTCCTTGACTGTTGTCTTTCCTCCTAATGTGGCTATACAGGCAGTTTCGTGTCCAGAGTAACTTTCGATGCTATGTCGTTTTCATACTGTCGCGGGCCTCCCGCCTATACTGTTCAAACTCGTTTCTGGCTCATCTTACTAATCTCCTTGTTTTCCCTGGGCCCCCTATGCCTCCTGTACCTTTTCCGTTGTCTGATTGCACTTAGTTTTTGCCTCCGTACACATTCGTAAACCAAGGACACGTTTTTGGTCTTCCTAATATTTCTGTTTCCCCTTGGAACATAAACTTCCTCTGCCTGCTCTTTCACTTTGTTGCACATATTCCATCATCCGTTTACTGATTTTCCTCCTAGCCATTTCCTGTCCCACTGAACCCCTCAGGAATATTCTCATACCTGTATAGTCCCCCCCTTTTATAGTTTGGCCTGTCCCCTTCAGTTCCTGTCACCTTCTCCACTTGTAACTCTACATAAGTCAAAACTCAGAACCACGTGATCGCTAGCACCAGGGGCCTCCTCCGTAAGTGATGTCCTCAATGTCTGAACCGCTCAGTGGTGAACACAGATCCAGCCTTGCAGGCTCATCCTCCCCCTCTATCTCTGGTTTTGTCCCCTGACATGTTGATGCATGAGGTTTTCAAGTACCCACACATCATCTTGGCTCTCCATGTTTTCGGGACCCCCATGTGCTACCAGGTTTTCCATCGAATCTCCCTGTGGTTGAAATCGCCCATTAACCAGTAACTTGGCTCTGCTCGAGTGAGGCTGCTTCTTGCACCCTCAGCCATGTGTGTCCACCATCACCCTGTTGTTTCTTCGCACTCCTCTTTTGGCCACCCTTCGCAGTTCTGTGGTGGGTTACACATCCTCCATTACTACTTTATTTATCCGGACTGAAATGTACCAACAATGTAAGTCTCTTTCTCCAATCATGACCCATGCCTATTCCATTCCTCAAATCCCCATCGGTGTATTGTAAGCAGTGCAACCCCTCCTCCCCCTCTAATCCTTCTAGTCTTCCTCAGGATTGATATCCTGTTTGGGAAGATTGTGTCTGTTATTGTCTCAGCGGGTTTTGTGTTTCTGTGAACTGCATGATGTCTGGGATTTTTCACTGATTCTTTCGTTTCCACTCCTCCATGTTTATTCGTTATTCCATCCGGCGTTTGTGTACCAAACCGTTCAGTTGTTCTTTCTATCATTGTGTTCATGCAAGAATATTGGGTTGGGGGAGCAGAGCCATTGGTGGGGGCTAAATGGGGCCCTGTGCTGGAAGGTGGGGTTTTGTGTTGATGGGGGTGGGGTCATGAATGCCCATAAAGGGACAGCTGTTGGGGTGATGTTTGTGATATGGGGGTTGTGGCAAGGGAACAGTGAGTGGGTTTGTAGTATAGGTTAGCTCAGTTGTGTTGGAATGCCGCGGTTGGAGTCTTTTGGTGAGATTCTGTGGGGTGTGTTTTTGCCCTTCCTCCTGTGTCTGTGTCCTGCTCATTTCGTCATTGCCTCTCGTTCCTCCTTGCGTCTCTGTACCCTCTCTTTCAGTGTAGTCCTTTCTTCTTGTGTTCTGTCGCGTCGAGGTATACTCTCTGGTACCCCTCTTTGTCCCTCAGTCTTGCTTTCTCTTGCAGAATCCTGGTTCGAACTGATTCTTCCTTGAAAGTTACTCTGACAGGCCGTATCCTTCCACTCGCAAACCACCCAATTCTCTGAAAATTTGTCACCTGGGTCATATCGCCCTCACCTATTGTTTTCATGATGCCTTCAATCATTTTTTTCTCCTCCTGTTTTATTTCTTCAAAGTTGTCCCCCTTGGCTTCTTGGAGCCCGTACACAAAAACTGACCTCGCCCTTTCCTCCTCCCACTGAGTCTCCATCTGCTTCCTCTGAGGCATTTTATTTCCTTCCATTGACATGTTCTTGCCTTCAGTCCCTGTCATATCTGAAACTTCTATTCTCAGTGAACTGTCTTTCATGACCAGCTGTCCCTGCTACTGCAGTTGGCTGTTAGAATATCTGCATATAGCATACCTTCATTGTCTTTGGACCTGTCAGTTGATCTTAGAGTGCTCCTCGTCATTTCCCTGGCCCCACGTGGGTCTGAAGGGCCTTCGCGTATGGGCATGTCTCCGTTGTTTGCTAACTGTCCGCCTTGTCAGCGCCTGACATTGAATTTCCCTGATGTTCACAACTGAATAGTCATTTGTCTCTCTAATCTGTTTTTCAGGCCTTAGCAGTTTCTCTCTAAGCACGTTGATCCTAGCTTTGCTGCTAAGACCTGTACTTTCCACTTCCTGCACTCTTCATGCTATCCGCTTCTCCATATTCTACAAGCTCTACTATCCTCCTTCCCCCACTCTTTCCACCTCCCTTTTTTGGAGCTCTAACCTCCCTGTCCTTCCCCCCTGGTTCGTCTACCAGATTCTATGCTTTATCCGTCCTCTAGGGCCACCCACTTTTTTTTTTTTTTTTTTTTTATACCACAGACAGAAGGCTAGAGTGAGGAGTAGGTGAAGGGGAAGAGAGAAATGTAGAAAGAGGGAGAGAAGGAAAAGAGAAAGGGTAGAAAGAGGAATGATAGGAGAGACGTAATGGGGTGAGGATAAGACCAAGGGGAGAAGAGAGATAATGTGAGGGGGGAGAGAAAAGGGTAGAGAGTGGGAGAAAGAGAGGGAGAGAAGAGAGAGAAGAGGGAGAAAGGAGGGTGAGGAAAAAGGCTTATGAGAGGAGAAATGCGAGGGACGGTAGGAAATATAGAAAAAGAGATGGGATGAAAGCCTATACAGAAGAGCAGGGTGAGGATAGGTTATGGAGTGAGGGGGAGAGAGAGAGAGAGAGAGAGAGAGAGTAGGGGGAAGGGGATGGAAAAAGGCTATGAGAGAGAGGAATCGCGAAGGGAGGGGAGAGAGAAAGATAGAGGGAGGAGTGAGGGCAAGAGTGGGGGGAGGGAAAGGTCTGTGGGGGAGGGAAAGGTGTGTGGGGGGGGGTGAGGACGCGTCAAATTCCAAGGAACAACTGTGTAATGGAGGTGGTGTTGTACTCACCTATTTGTGGTTTCAGGGGTCGAGACTCAGCTCCTGGCCCCGAGTGTGTATGTGTGGTGCGCGCCGCGCGCGTGTGTGTTGTGTGAGCACGTCAGTTGTTTATATGTTCCAGAAAAACATTTCACCTCTGTGTATCCGTAATACTAATAAGATACCATTAACACTGGAGTAATTCTAATAATTAATAAAACAAGCGTGTGATAACGAGACTTTCTTCACCCAGTTATGTACTACCTTATACTACATGGAACCCAAACTTGCTTCTCCCTCAGATTGTACTAGTCTTTGTGTCCTAAACATTATCTCTCTCGAAACTGATGTTTCAGGGCTGTAGTCCTCATAGCCCCGAATAATGTGTGTGTGTGTGTGTGTGTATATGTCGTGCCGAATAGGCAGGACTTGCAAACTTGGCTTAGAATAGCAACGCTCATCTTGCCAAATGGACAACGAAATTTTGTGTATGCACATAATTACCGCCAAAATCATTCGAACCTAACGAAAAAAATATAATTCACTGTGTTTGTTTAGTATAAATTACTGGTAAACAAATCTAAAATATAAATTTATGTTGGTTAGGGTAAAATAAATTGCTCTTGTTACAATAAGGTAAGTAAGTTTTCTAAGATTCATTTGTACAAAATTAAAATTTTTTTACATTAACATTAATGAAAAAAAATATATCTTTAAATGCTAAAAGAGAGAATTTCAGAAAGGACTTAATCTTAAATGAGTTTCTTGCTATTTGTCCAGTTTTTTAACATATTCGGCACGGACATATATATAATATCTATATTATATATTATATATATATATATATATATAATATATATATTAATATATATATATATGATATATATATAAATATATATATATAAATATATATATAAGTCGTCCGAATAGGCAAACTTCCCATCTTGCTTAAATACAAACGCTCATCATGCATATAGGACAATGAAAATTTTGTGTATGCAATAATTTTCGCCAAAATCATTCCTGAACCTAACGAATATATATATATATATATATATATATATATATATAATATATATTATAGTATATATATATATAATATATATATATAAATATATAATGCAAAAACCAGAATGAAATGAGTAGTGAAATTCCAAGCGCTTTCGTGACTACTCACATTGTCAAGGAACTATGAAAGTAATACATCAAAGGAAGGCAATTAAAAAGCTTAGACTACACCTCACAGTCAACCCCCACAACAAAGAAACACCTGACGCAGGACAATACCGGACTCATAAGAAAAGAGGAACACTGCAGTAGGTCCACTGGTCCAACTAGACAGGTCCTCACGACATCCCACTAACAAAATATTCTACCCAAGAAATAAGGTTTATTATTTGTCCAATGTATTATTAAACTCTAACCAAATTTTATTAATTATAAATGAGTCTAATTTATATAAACCTAAGGAAATATTCATATTATTTTCAAAACTGCTTTTTATGAAACAAGATTCAATTATATTTCTGTCAACCATGGACTTGCTTGATACAACTTTCTCAACTTTTTGAAAATCAATTGGATGGTTAAAATCTCTCTCATGAATAAATAGAGCATTGGAATCTTGTCCAGTTCTAATGCTATATTTATGTTATTTTAATCTAAGTTCGAGATTTTTACCGGTTTGACCGTAATAAACTTTATCGCAAATTTTACAAGGAATCTTATAGACACATCCGTCAGCATTTTGGGGAGAATTCTTTATCAAAAGTTTTTTTTACTGTATCATGATTTTTAAATACAACTTTAATATTAAAAGTCTTAAGAAGAGAATGCATATCAACGAAGTTTTCATGGTAAGGGAGAACCAACATATTTTTAGTTGAATAAGGCTGGTTGTTGTTTTTTGGGTTGTAAAAAGTATTTCTAGCAATTTTAAATGATTTATCATTTACATTTCTCGGGTATTTCAGATCAATGGCTATTTCATAAATTTTGGATATTTCTTCATCTATGAACTCTGGACTACAAATACGTAAAGCTCTCAAAAACATTGATGAGAAAACAGACAGTTTAACTTTATCTTGATGGGAAGAATAATAGTGGACACAGGAACAGTTATTTGTAGATTTTCTGTAAATATTAAATTTGAATTCATTATTACTCTTAATAATTAAAACATCTAGAAAAGGCAATGAGTTATTTTCATCAAACTCAACAGTAGAGTTTATAGAATGGGCTAAGTTATTTAATTTGCCAAGGAAATGGTGTGTATCTACATTCTTGGGCATAAGACATAAAATATCATCAACATATCTGAACCATTTTGCTCTATTAGGGAGGATTGTGTTAAGCAATCTTGTTTCAAAAAATTCCATGTATAGATTACTAAGAACAGGGGAAAGAGGATTTCCCATTGTCAAACCAAATTCCGAGTGTAAAACTTATCATTTAATACAAATTTTGCATCAACACTGCAAAGTTTAATAAGTTTAATGATGGTAGGAGCTGGCAATGGTAAATCATAATTAACGAGTTCTTCAGATAAGAAACTTAGTAAGTCATCAACAGGAACTTAAATGATTTTAACATGGTTAGTTTTGATGTTACTTCCTTGTTTACGAAAGTTCCTGTTGATGACTTATTAAGTTTCTTATCTGAAGAACTCGTTAATTATGATTTACCATTGCCAGCTCCTACCATCATTAAACTTATTAAACTTTGCATTGTTGATGCAAAATTTGTATTTAATGATAAGTTTTACACTCAGAAATTTGGTATGACAATGGGAAATCCTCTTTCACCTGTTCTTAGTAATCTATACATGGAATTTTTTGAAACAAGATTGTTGATGATATTTTATGATTCTCGCTCACCATGAGGTGCGGCCAAAACGACATGGGTTCGAATCCTCGGCAAGTCGTACTGTTGTTATTGATTAATACCACTCGGTCGTGGTTACAATAATATATATATGCTGCTCGTGAGGTTAGTACACCAAACGGGGAGTAGAATGAAATTACCTCAAAGGCACAAACACCACCGTATGTCCTCGGATGACGGTTAAACACCTAGGTTTGCTGGGTGCGTCAATCTTTGTAAGATTGCGTTGTCCTGTGGTTTAAAGCGTCACGTGTGATTTTCGCTCGCCGTGAGGTGGGCCAAAACGACGTATGTTCGAATCCTCGGCTAGATATTAAATGCTGTAAAGAGTTTTTATGAGGATAGTGAGGCTCAGGTTAGGGTGTGTAGAAGAGAGGGAGACTACTTCCCGGTAAAAGTAGGTCTTAGTTTTTTTTACTGTATCATGATTTTTAAATACAACTTTAATATTAAAAGTCTTAAGAAGAGAATGCATATCAACGAAGTTTTCATGGTAAAGAACTACAGACCAATAGCACTAACATCCCATATCATAAAAATCTTTGAAAGGGTCCTAAGAAGCAAGATCACCACCCATCTAGAAACCCATCAGTTACACAACCCAGGGCAACATGGGTTTAGAACAGGTCGCTCCTGTCTGTCTCAACTATTGGATCACTACGACAAGGTCCTAAATGCACTAGAAGACAAAAAGAATGCAGATGTAATATATACAGACTTTGCAAAAGCCTTCGACAAGTGTGACCATGGCGTAATAGCGCACAAAATGCGTGCTAAAGGAATAACAGGAAAAGTCGGTCGATGGATCTATAATTTCCTCACTAACAGAAAAACAGAGAGTAGTCGTCAACAGAGTAAAGTCCGAGGCAAGCTACGGTGAAAAGCTCTGTTCCACAAAGGCACAGTATTAGCTCCCATCTTGTTCCTCATCCTCATATCCGACATAGACAAGGATGTCAGCCACAGCACCGTGTCTTCCTTTGCAGATGACACCCGAATCTGCATGACAGTGTCTTCCATTGCAGACACTGCAAGGCTCCAGGCGGACATCAACCAAATCTTTCAGTGGGCTGCAGAAAACAATATGAAGTTCAACGATGAGAAATTTCAATTACTCAGATATGGTAAACATGAAGAAATTAATCTTCATCAGAGTACAAAACAAATTCTGGCCACAAATAGAGCGAAACACCAACGTTTAAAGACCTGGGAGTGATTATGTCGGAGGATCTCACCTTCAAGGACCATAACATTGTATCAATCGCATTCTGCTAGAAAAATGACAGGATGGATAATGAGAACCTTCAAAACTAGGGAGGCCAACCCCATGATGACACTCTTCAGGTCACTTGTTCTATCTAGGCTGGAATATTGCTGCACTCTAAGAGCACCTTTCAAGGCAGGTGAAATTGCCGACCTAGAAAATGTACAGAGAACTTTCACGGCGCGCATAACGGAGATAAAACACCTCAATTACTGGGAGCGCTTGAGGTTTCTAAACCTGTATTCCCTGGAACGCAGGAGGGAGAGATACATGATTATATACACCTGGAAAATCCTAGAGGGACTAGTACCGAACTTGCACACGAAAATCACTCACTACGAAAGCAAAAGACTTGGCAGACGATGCACCATCCCCCCAATGAAAAGCAGGGGTGTCACTAGCACGTTAAGAGACCATACAATAAGTGTCAGGGGCCCGAGACTGTTCAACTGCCTCCCAGCACACATAAGGGGGATTACCAACAGACCCCTGGCAGTGTTCAAGCTGGCACTGGACAAGCACCTAAAGTCAGTTCCTGATCAGCCGGGCTGTGGCTCGTACGTTGGTTTGCGTGCAGCCAGCAGCAACAGACTGGTTGATCAGGCGCTGATCCACCAGGAGGCCTGGTCACAGACCGGGCCGCGGGGGCGTTGACCCCCGAAACTCTCTCCAGGTAAACTCCAGGTTAGACAGGGATGTGTAATGTCACCATGGTTGTTTAATATATTTATAGATGGGGTTGTAAAGGAAGTAAATGCTAGGGTGTTCGGGAGAGGGGTGGAATTAAATTTTGGGGAATCAAATTCAAAATGGGAATTGACACAGTTACTTTTTGCTGATGATACTGTGCTTATGGGAGATTCTAAAGAAAAATTGCAAAGGTCAGTGGATAAGTTTGGGAGTGTGTGTAAAGGTAGAAACTTGAAAGTGAACATAGAAAAGAGTAAGGTGATGAGGGTGTCAAATGATTTAGATAAAGAAAAATTGGATATCAAATTGGGGAGGAGGAGTATGGAAGAAGTGAATGTTTTCAGATACTTGGGAGTTGACGTGTCGGCGGATGGATTTATGAAGGATGAGGTTAATCATAGAATTGATGAGGGAAAAAAGGTGAGTGGTGCGTTGAGGTATATGTGGAGTCAAAAAACGTTATCTATGGAGGCAAAGAAGGGAATGTATGAAAAGTATAGTAGTACCAACACTCTTATATGGGTGTGAAGCTGGGTGGTAAATGCAGCAGCGAGGAGACGGTTGGAGGCAGTGGAGATGTCCTGTTTAAGGGCAATGTGTGGTGTAAATATTATGCAGAAAATTCGGAGTGTGGAAATTAGGAGAATGTGTGGAGTTAATAAAAGTATTAGTCAGAGGGCAGAAGAGGGGTTGTTGAGGTGGTTTGGTCATTTAAAGAGAATGGAACAAAGTAGAATGACATGGAAAGTATATAAATCTATAGGGGAAGGAAGGCGGGGTAGGGGTCGTCCTCGAAAGGGTTGGAGAGAGGGGGTAAAGGAGGTTTTGTGGGCAAGGGGCTTGGACTTCCAGCAAGCGTGCGTGAGCGTGTTAGATAGGAGTGAATGGAGACGAATGGTACTTGGGACCTGACGATCTGTTGGAGTGTGAGCAGGGTAATATTTAGTGAAGGGATTCAGGGAAACCGGTTATTTTCATATAGTCGGACTTGAGTCCTGGAAATGGGAAGTACAATGCCTGCACTTTAAAGGAGGAGTTTGGGATATTGGCAGTTTGGAGGGATATGTTGTGTATCTTTATATGTGTATGCTTCTAGACTGTTGTATTCTGAGCACCTCTGCAAAAACAGTGATAATGTGCGAGTGTGGTGAAAGTGTTGAATGATGATGAAAGTATTTTCTTTTTGGGGATTTTCTTTCTTTTTTTTGGGTCACCCTGCCTCGGTGGGAAACGGCCGAATTGTTGAAAAAAAAAAAAAATTTTATATATATATATATATATATATATATATATATATATATATATATATATATATATATATATATATATATATATATATATATATATATATATACCTTACATTGCACGACTATTAGGTACGGAAAAAGTTCCGTACTATGCAAAACTGCACTGTTAAAACGTTGTTATAATGTGTTATAAAGTAATGTGTTCAATCAGACAATTACATTACATTATTGGTGAAATAATTAATTATGCATCATTTGTTTTCTGTAGGCTTACCGGAAATAATAATTAATATGCACTAAAAATAAAAAAAAAATAAAATTAAACGAAAAATAGTAATTAATTTTAGTGCATATAAATGAACACGATTTGTTTTTGCTTGTATTATCATCTTACTTAATGGAATTTTGTACTGATTGTCGTTTTCAGTTAATATCATCAAAAGACATTCCATATATAGAAGGCCTGAGCTTGCTAACATCTGCAGCTCATAAGACTGCCATCCCCATGAGCCCCTTTGGGGCGGGGCAGATGGCAGACCAGAGGCCTAGCTTCTCCCTACGAGTCCAGTGAGGGCGGGGACTGTGGCTAGGTCTGGGGACAGTTGGTCAAAAAGATGAGGGGGGTACTTGTGCCTCCTCCCATGGGAGACTTAGGTCTCGAGACACTCCCCAGATAGGGAGCCAAGACCGGGTCACCACTACTTGGAAAAGACCCGGGCCGGAGAATACAGGCGAATAAAAAAAAAAAAAAAGAAAAAAAGACGATCCATCTTGTCCACTGCACATCTTCTATATCTAACGATCAGTTTTATCATACAAGCTGTGCTCATTTCATGTTTTATGATTTCATCTTTCTTCTTAATTATCGTTGGTACTAGTGACTTGTTCATGCCTTTGCCACCTGCAGTTTTATATACGCTGCTCCTTCTTCATGACCTTATAATATCTTGTCTTCGTGTTAATGATTTACATTAGTTAGGGTCACAAGCTTCGATCTATTTACTCCTCCCACTAATAACTAAGTATAAAAACGCACTCGAATGTAATAAATATAAATGTAACTGTAGAGCGACCATGACTTTGCCGCACCAGAGCTGATATAATACTAAAGCACACGTTGATACTCCGCCTGTGTCCACCGTGGCTGCTAAATTCAGTCTGAGCATAACGGAAAGTAATGTATATCATTGATTTAAAGTAATATTAAATATATTTAAATTGACCTATGATATATATAGCTGAGTTTAGCTGAAAAATATTTGCGTTAGTTTAAGAGAGGTTACGTGAGGTTTCTATGTTAGTTTTGATACAAAAAATAAAAATCTATATCTTTAAAAATATCTATCTTTCTGTACTATATATATATATATATATTATATATATATATATTATATATATATTATATATATATATATATATATTATATATATATAATATATATATATATATATATACCACACCACACACACACACACACACACATAAGATCACAGTAAACAGGTGATATCAGAATATGCAAAACAACCACTGTGAAAGAATAGTGAAATTCCAAGCGTTCCGTAATTTCTCACATTATCAAGGAACTATAAAAACAATACATTAAAGGAAGGCATATAAAGGGTCAAGACTACACCTCACCGTCACATCCCGCAACAAAGCAACACCTCACTCACACGTGACGACACCCGACTCTGTGAAACACACCTAATACTCTACCCATGAAATAAGATTTATTACTTGTTTAATTTATCATTAAATTCTTCCAAAATTTTACTAATTATAAATGAATCCAATTCATATAAACCAAAGAAAATATTCATATTATTGTCAAAACTGCTTTTTATGAAACAAGATTCAATTATATTCCTGTCGACCATGGACTTGCTTGATACAACTTTCTCAACTTTTTGAAAATCAATTGGA
This sequence comes from Cherax quadricarinatus, assembly GCF_026875155.1. Lineage (NCBI taxonomy): Eukaryota > Metazoa > Arthropoda > Malacostraca > Decapoda > Parastacidae > Cherax > Cherax quadricarinatus. The sequence goes on along the minus strand of NC_069401.1, from coordinate 68,713,062 downwards.
TGGTTAAAATCTCTTACATGAATAAATAGAGCATTGGAATCTTGTCCAGTTCTAATGCTATATTTATGTTGTTTTAATCTTAGTTCGAGACTTTTACCAGTTTGACCGTAATAAACTTTATTGCAAATTTTACAAGGAATCTTATAGACACATCCGTCAGCATTTCGGGGGAATTCTTTATCAAAAGTTTTTTTTACTGTATTAAGATTTTTAAATACAACTTTGATATTAAAAGTCTTAAGAAGAGAAGGCATATCAACCAAGTTTTTATGGTAAGGGAGAACCAACATATTTTTAGTTGAATAAGATTGGCTGTCCCTTTTTGGATTGTAAAAAGCATTTCCAGCAATTTTTATATATTTATCAATTACGTTTCTTGGGTATTTCAGATCATTAGCTATTTCATAAATTTTTTATATTTCTTCATCTATGAACTCTGGACTACCAATACGCAAAGCTCTCAAAAACATAGATGAGAAAACCGACAGTTTAACTCTATCTTGATGTGAAGAATAATGTGCATAGGAACAGTTACTTGTAGGTTTTCTGTAAATTTTAAATTTAAAGCCATTACCCTTAATTAAAACATCTAGAAAAGGCAATGAGTTATTTTCTTCAAACTCAACAGTAAAGTTTATAGAATGGGCTAAGCTATTTAATTTAACAAGGGAATGGTTTATATCTACATTCTTAGGCATAAGACACAAAATATCAACATATCTGAACCACTTAGCTCTATTAGGGAGGAATGTGTTACGCAGTCTTTTGTCAAAAAAAAATCCATGTAATCCATTAAATACAAATTTTGCATCAACAATGCAAAGTTCAGTAAGTTTAATGGTAGTAGGAACTGGCAATGGTAAATTGTGATTAACAAGTTCTTCAGATAAAAAACATAATAAATTATCAACTGGAACTTTTGTAAACAAGGAAGTAACATCAAAACTAACCATGTTAAAATCATTTAAGTCAGTCAAGGAGTTTAATTTATCAACTAAATCTATGTTGTTTTAACATTAAAGTTAGAAATATTTCTAACAATAGAGCTCAAAATGTCGACAAGCATGGAGTATGACTTCATCATAGAATATAACTTCATCATAGAGTATGACTTCATTATGGAGTGTGACTTTACGACAGAGTAAGACTTCATCAAGCAATATGAATTCATAGAATATGACTTCATCATAGAGAATGACTTCATCATAGAGTATGACTTCATCATAGAGAATGACTTCATCATAGAGTATGGCTTCATCATAGAATATGACTTCATCATAGAGAATGACTTCATCATAGAGTATGACTTCATCATAGAGTATGGCTTCATCACTAATTATGACTTAATTATAGAATATGACTATCACTGAGTATGACTACATCAGTGAATAAGACTTCATCACTGAGTATGACTTCATCATGGAGCACGAGTTCATCATAGAATATGACTTCATTACTGAGTATGACTTCATCATGGAATACGAGTTCAACATAGAAAATGACTTCATTATTGAGTATGACTTCATCATGGAGTACGAGTTCATCATAGAATATGACTTCATCAATGAGTGTGACTTCATCATGGAGTATGATTTAATCATAGAATATGACTTTATCATTATGACTTCATCATAGAATATGACTTCATGATTGCGTATTGCTTCATCATTATGATCATCATTGAGTATGACTTGTTCATGGAGTCTGAATTTTTCATGTAGCATAACTTCATCATGGAGTATGACTTCATCATACAATATGACCTCTTCATTGAGTACAACTTCATCATGTAGGATGACTTCATAATATATAACTTCATCATGGAATATGACTTCATCATAGAACATGACTTTTTAATTGAGTATGACTTAATCATGGTGTATGACTTCATCTTGGAGTATGACTTCGTCATAGAATATCACTACATCATGGAGTATGACTTCATAAAATGTGACTTCATGGAGTGTGACTTCAACGTT
>NC_069401.1:68695951-68710583 GCF_026875155.1 Cherax quadricarinatus | reverse complement strand
GTTGTGTGTGTGTTTGTGGGGTGTGTTTGTGGGTTTGTGGGGGTGTGTGTTGTGTGGTGGTGTGTGTGTGGGGTGTGGGGTGGTGTTGTGTGTGTGTGTTTTGTGCGTGTGTGTGTGTGTGTGTGTGTGTGTGGGTGTGTGTGTGTTGTGTGTGTGCGTGTGTGTGCTGTGTGTGTGTGCGTGTGTGTGTGTGTGTGTGTTGTGTGTGTGTGTATGTGTTTTGTGTGTGTGTGTGTGTTTTGTGTGTGTTTGTGTGTCTGTGTGTGCGTGTGTGTGTGCTATTCGATATTATCTAATCATCACATGCTATCTCACATTTTCAGGACTCGGTGTGGCAGTGAGCGTCATTAAAGGGTTTGATAATAAAAACGACAAATGAAGCTTCTACCAAACATTATGAAAACATTATTTTCAACTTTTTTCCCCTAAAAAACGGAAGCATTTATCATTACGCTCAAACAAGTTAGTGCAAAAAGTTATTTTTATAAATGTGTACACATACGTGATTTATTCAGAGAGAGCGAGAGAGAGGAGAGAGAGAGAGAAGAGAGAGAGAGAGAGAAAAGAGAGGAGGAAAAGAGAGAGAGAGAGTACACCTGGCACAGTGCTCCAGCTGCCAATTTTGAGCCAGGACTTTCTCCAACCGATAGTGATGCAACTAATAATCAGGTGACCAACAGTGACTGCCCCTGAGCAAGTGCTGCGCCAAAGTACGTACAGCAGGAACATATCTGATAAACTGTACAAGGCTGCCTGGAAGCTTACAGCCTAGGACGTATCTTGCATCTTTCTACATGATTCTGCACGAGGCAAAATTTACGCTCACACCTTGAGTATGCTCCACTTTTTTTGATTATTTGCCTTCCGTCTCATCTACGACTTAACAGAATAGAGAACAGAGCACATGATTCATTTTCTCATCTGGAACCCAGCCTTGATAAATTTTCATTTCAGCAAGGCCTATAACATAGGAATAATGTGGATGACACTACTGTTATGTACAAGGCAATATTGTAGAAGTACTACACTTGCCTCCCCACTCCAAGACGGGCAGCAAGCAGCAGCTTCACTCTGACTGCACTCTTCTCTACAACAACACTTCATCTGAGATCATTTATTGTGAGGATGACTCGAGTTTTCGAACATGTTCGTGCAGCATAATAAATATCAACTAAATACAGTCAGTTGATCGAATAAAATTGCTGCCCACAAATGGCTCCCCCCAAAACTTCATCCTGTTCCATACTTGTATGTCTCATAACAAAAAAAGGTTTTCAAATGAGCTATGTAGGTAACAGCTCTTAGTTTGTCAATAAAGTTAGGAACCATAACCTAACCTTTTTAAAACACTCAGTAAGAGAGAAGAGAGAGACAGACAATTAAAATAGCTTACCCTCTCTATCAGCAGCTTAGGGGGCAAAGGGAAATCAAGCCTCCACCATTGCAGTGACTTTTATATACCACACAGGTTTACCTCTTAATACTGAAAGAAAACACTAACACAGCCTATATTTCCCAATATACAATCTTGGCCCGGTGTGTGTGTTTTTTGTGTTGTGTGGGTGTGTATACTCACCTAACTGTGTCTCACCTAATTGTGGTTGCAGGGGCGAAACTCAGCTCCTGGCCCCCTTCTCATAAGTGCTACTAGGTCCTCTCTCCCCCCTGCTCCATGAGCTTTATCATACCTCATCTTAAAGCTTTTGTATGGTTCCTCCCTCCACTACATCACTTCCTAGGCTATTCCACTTTCTGACTACTCAATGACTGAAGAAATGCTTCCTAACATCCCTTTGACTCATCGGGGTCTTCAAGTTCCAATTCCTGTCCCCTTGTTTCTGTGCCCACCCCCTGGAACATCCTGTCTCTTTTTTCTGCCAGGAGCTGTGTGTGTGTGTGTGTGTATGTGTGTGTTAGTTACCATTTAGTCCTAGGCACATGTCGATTAGACACTTAACACTATCCCTGTGGTGTGTGTGTGTGTGTGTGTGTGTGTGTGTGTGTGTGTGTGTGTGTGTGTGTGTGTGTGTGTACTATTCTATTTGACCCACCTATTTATGTTGCAGGGGCAAGCCCAAAAACTCCTGGCCCCCTCCTCTTCACTGACTGCTACTGGGTCCTCTCTCCCCCTGCTCCTGAGCTTTATAAAAACCTCGTCTTAAACTATGTATGGTTCCCGCCTCCACTATCTCACTTTCTAGGCTATTCCACTTCCTGAAAAATCTATGACTGAAGAAATACTTCCTAACTTCCCTTTGACTATCTGAGTCTTCAACTTCCAATTGTGACACCTTGCTTCTGTATCCCATCTCTGGAACATCCTGTTTTTGTTCATTTTGGGTCTATTCCGCGCAGTATTTTATATGTCCGTTGTCATGTTTCCCCTGACCCCTTCCCCTCCATTGTCGTCAGGCCAAATTTTCCCTTACCCTTTCTTCGTGGGATAATCCCCTTAGCTCTGGGACTAGTCTTGGGTTGCAAACCTTTGAATTTTCTTCCAGTTTCTTGACGTGCTTGACCAGTTGTGGATTCCAACGGGTTTTCTTCATACTCCAGTATGGGCCTGATGTAAAGGGTTTACGATGTCTTGAACGATTCCTCACTAAGGTATCGGAACGCTATCCTTATTTTTCCCCCAGACGCCCATAGCTGCAGCAGTTATCTGATTGATGTGCACCTCAGGAGATGTGCTCGGTGTCATACTCACCCAGGATCTTTTTTCCTTGAGTGAGGTTTGCAGTTTTTGGCCACCTAGACTATATTGTGTCTGCGGTCATTTTGCCCTTCCCCGATCTTCATGACTTTGCATTCTGTCGAAAGAGTTTGAGCTCTCTTGTCACCTTCCTCGGATCAAGCCTGATTTTGTCGAGTTCCCTGTGCATATACTATCCCGGAGGTTTAGCGCTTCCTCAATTATAATTAATCTTCTTGGTCCTGTGATCTACAAGCGATCGCGTTTTAGGTCATGTGATCTACAAGTGAACGGGTTCGGGCCCAGACATCTACAAGCAACATGTCGGGTTTACAATCACAAGCGAGCCACGAAATTTCGCGTAGTCTCTAAATAAAAAAATGTACTATCATTTCGGATGGAATTACAAGAAATGCTAATCCTCCTTCAAATCATTCATTTATAAGCGGGGAACATTAATATTGGTTATATCAACATGAGCCAAATCAGAATTTTTTTTTCCACAGCAATAATTCATATCCAAGTGCATGTAGAATACATAAACAGTATGTTGAAATTAATCTAAACAATGCTTTATTGATGCGTGTGCAGAAATAAATCACGAAAAACATATACGCAGTGATTTGAAACGTGAAAATATGTGTCTGTGTGCATGTATGTAGACGTCGGCTGCAAAATAAAACGTTGACCCACTGAAACTTTAAAAATGTGTGTGTGTGTGTGTGTGAATGTGAGAGTGAGAGGAGAGAGAGGAGAGAGAGAAAAGAGAGAGAGAGAGAGAGGGGAGAGAAGAGAGAGAAGAGAGAGAGAGAGAGGGAGAGAGACTTATACAGGCAAAATGTTGATTTAGTACAGGGCTCCACAAAACATTCTCTGATTTAAACAGGCAAAACCTGTAACTTTATTGCAATAATCTCTCACAGTTAGTAGCTTCAGATGTGGATTTCATTCACTCAATGTGCGCCCCTCTGGTTCCCTCGGCAAACTTTCTATGCGATACTCCAGTTCGGTCCCAGACGCTCTGCAGCATATCTGGAGTTATCATGTGAACTGTTTCAGTGATCGAAATTTTAATTTCCTCCGGGGTTGCAGGTGTGGTGGTACGTAAACTGTACTCTTCACGTATTTCCCCAAAAAAAAGAAGTCACAAACAGTTGGGTTTCTGGTGACCTCTACACGTGGCCTGCGGGGTCACCGGACCTGTTTTGTGACTTCTTTCTTTGGGGGTAGGTGAAGAGCACAGTTTACATACCACTCTACCTGCAACCCTGGAGGAGCTGAAAATTTCGGGTCACTGAAGCAGTTCGCATGATAACACCAGATGTGCTGCAGAGAGTCAGGACCAAACTGGACTATCGAAATCAATGTTTCCCGAGCAACCAGAGGGGTGCACATTGAGTGCCTTAATGCAAACCCTATACAACATGAAACTGAATGAAATCCTGCATCTGAAACTACTAACTGTGAAAGATTATTGCAATAAAGTTACATGTTGTTACATGGCCGTTTCCCCCACCAAGGCAGGGTGGCCCGAAAAAGAAAAACTTTCACCATCATTCACTCCATCACTGTCTTGCCAGAAGGGTGCTTTACACTACAGTTTTTAAACTGCAACATTAACACCCCCCTTCAGAGTGCGGGCACTGTACTTCCCATCTCCAGGACTCAAGTCCACCTCCCGGGTTTCCCTGAATCCCTTCATAAATGTTACTTTGCTCACACACCAACAAGCACGTCAAGTATTAAAAACCATTTGTCTTCATTCACTCCTATCAAACACGCTCACGCATGCCCGTTGGAAAAGTCCAAGCCCCTCGCATACAAAACCTCCTTTACCCCCTCCCTCCAACCTTTCCTACCCGACCCCTACCCCCCCTTTCCTTCCACTACAGACTGATACACTCTTGAAGTCGAAGAATTGAGACACTTATGCAACACATGGGAATCTTTATTGAAGAAAACGTTTCGCCACACGTGGCTTCATCATCCCAATACAAAGTAAAGTGATAAGGAGAGCAGAAGTTTGAGGTAATCAGTCCCTCAACCTGGAATCGAATGTGTTCAGTCCATCACTCTTGTAGGAAGTGCAGCATAGGGCCAAGAGGTGGCTTATATACTGCGGTGAGTGAGTTGAAGCAGGGGAGGCGGGATCACAGTGGGACCTGCCACTAGTGTAAGTAGGTCGTCGCCCAAAAGGGTTTGGGCAAGCGTTAAGTCTTTGAGGACTGATTAGGTTGAGGGACGATTACCTAAAAACTTCTACTCTCCTTATCCACTTCTGCTTTGTATTGGACTGATGAAGCCACTGTGTGGCGAAACGTTTCTTCAATAAAGTTTCCCCATGTGTTGCATAAGTGCCCTCAATCTTCAACTTGTCGGTTTTCAAACCATCGTCACATCTGTCAGACACTGCAACATCATGGGATTTTGGGTACAAAGACTTAACGCTTGCCCAACCTTTGGACGACGCCCCTACTTACACTAGTGGCAGGTCCCACTGTGACCCCGCCTCCTCCTGCTTCAACTCATCTCACCGCAGTATATAAGCCACCTCTCTGGCCTATGCTGCACTTCCTACAAGAGTGATGGACTGAACAATCGATTCCAGGTTGAGAGACTGATTACCTCAAACTCTACTCTCCTTATCCACTTCAAACTTTGTATTGGACTGATGAAGCAACTGTGTGGCGAAACGTTTCTTAAATAAAGATTCCCATTGTTGCATAAGTGTCTCAATCTTCAACTTGTCGGTTTTCAAAACCATTCGTCACTCGTGAAGTCATTCTGTTTCGCTCCATTCTCTCTACATGTCCGAACCACCTCAACAACCTTTCCACACCCTCTGACAACAATTTTGGCAATCCCACACCTCCTCCTAACTTTCCAAACTACGAATTCTCTGCATTATATTCACACCAAAACATTGCCCTCAGACATGACATCTCCACTGCCTCCAGCCTTCTCCTGGCTGCAACATTCATCACCCATGCTACACACATATACAGGGAGCATTGGTAAAACTATACTCTCATACATTCCCCTCTTTGCTTCCAAGACAAAGTTCTTTTGTCTCCACAGACTCCTAAGTGCACCGCTCACCCTTTTCCCTCATCAATCCTATGATTCACCTCATCTTTCATAGACCCATCCGCTGACACGTCCACTCCCAAATATCTGAATTTCATTACACCTCCTCCATACTCTGTCCCTCCATTCTGATGTCCAATCTTTCATCACCTAATCTTTTGTTATCTTTAAACCTTACTCTTTCCTGTATTCACTTTCAATTTTCTTCTTTTACATCCCTAAACCAAATTCACCCCCAACCTCTGCAACTTCTCGTCAGAATCATCCAAGAGCACAGTGTAATCAGCAAAGAGCAACGTGACAACTCCCACTTTATGTGTGATTCTTTATCTTTTAACTCCACAACCTCTGCCAAGACCCTCGCATTTTTCTTCTCTTACAACCCCATCTATAAAAATATTGAACAACCTCGGTGACATCACACATGCTTGTCTAAGGCCTACTTTTACTGGGAAATAATCTCCCCCTTTCCTACATACCTAACTGAGCCTCACTATCCTCGTAAAAACTCTTCACTGCTTTCAGTAACCTCCTACTAACCATACATCTGCAACATCTGCCACATTGCTCCCTTATCCACCCAGTCATACGCCTTTTCCAAATCCATAAATGCCCCAAAACCTCTTTAAGGGCCCTTTTCTAAATACTGTTCACTTATATGTTTTTACTGTAAACAAACCTGGTCCACACACCCCCTACCTTTCCTAAAGCCTCCTTGTTTCATCTGCTATCCTATTCTCCGTCTTACACTTAATTTTTTCATTAATAACTCTACCATACACTTTACCAGGTTATACTCAACAGACTTATCCCCCCATTATTTTTGCACTCTCTTTTGTCCCCTTTGCCTTTATACAAAAAACTATGCATGCTCTCTGCCAATCCCTAGGTACCTTACCCTCTTCCATACATTTTTTAAATAAATAGTACCAACCACTCCAAAACTATATCCCCCCCTGCTTTTAAAATTTCTATCTTTATCCCATCAACCCCCGCTCCTTACCCCCTTTCATTTTACCTACTGCCTCACGAACTTACCCCACAAATCACAACTGGTTCTTCCTCACTCCTACAAGATGTTATTCCTCCTTGCCCTATACACGAAATCACAGCTTCCCTATCTTCATCAACATTCAACAATTCCTCAAAATATTCCCTCCCTCTTCCCAATACCTCTGACTCTCCATTTAATAATCTCCCCCTCCTATTTTAACTGACAAAACCATTTGTTCTCTAGGCTTCCTTAACTTGTTAATCTCACTCCAAAATTTTTTCTTATTTTCAACAAAATTTGTTGATAACATCTCACCCACTCCTCATTTGCTCTCTTTTACATTGCTTCACCACTCTCTTAACCTCTCTCTTTTTCTCCATATTCTCTTCCCTCCTTGCATCACTTTTTACTTTTGTAAAAACTTCTCATATGCTAAAATTTTTCTCCCTTACTACTCTCTTTACATCATCATTCCACCAATCGCTCTTCTTCCCTCCCGCACCCACTTTCCTGTAACCACAAACTTCTACTGAACATTCAAACACACATTTTTAACCCACCCCATACCTCTTCGACCCCATTGCCTATGCTCTCATTAGCCCATCTATCCTCCAATAGTTTTTATATCTTACCCAAACTGCCCCCCTCTTTTAGTTTATTTAAAACCCTTTACCTCTCTTTTACCTGATGCTTCTATTCTCCTTGTATCCATCTACCTTTTACTCTCATGTAGCTACAACTAAAAAGTGATCTGATATATCTGTGGCGCCCTATGAACATGTACATCCTGAAGTCTAGTCAACAGTCTTTTATCTACCAATACATAATCCAACAAACTACTGTCATTTCGCCCTACATCATATCTTGTATACTATTTATCCCTTTTTCATAAAATATGTATTACCTATAACTAAACCCTTTCTATACAAAGTTCAATCAAAGGTTCCCATTTTCATTACACCTAGCACCCCAAACTTTCTTACCACACCCTCTCTAAAAGTTTCTCCTACTTTAGCTTCATGTCCCCTATCACAATTACTCTCTCACTTGGTTCAAAGTTTCCTATACATTCACTTAACATCTCCCAAAATTTCTCTCTCTCCTCTACATTCCTCTCTTCTCCACAATTTCCCTTTAATTTACACATTCATATTCTCTTTTCCCCCTTCCAAAACTGATCATTCAACATTATTGTTACACCCTTCCTTAGCTCTAACTCTCTCAATACTCCAGATTTAATCCATTTTTTTTCTCCCCACCGAAACTCCCATACCCCCTTCAGCTTTGTTTTCGCTTAGGGCCAGGACATCCAAATTCTTTTTATTCATAACATCAGCAATCATGTTTCTTGTCATCCCCCACTACATCCACGCACATTCAAGCATCCCAGTTTCATAAAGTTTTTCTTCTTCTCATTTTTTAGTAAATGTCTACAGGAAAGGGGTTACTAGCCCATTGCTCCCGGGCCATTTAGTCGCCTCATACGACACGCATGGCTTTCGGAGGGAAAAATTCTTTCCACTTCCCCATGGACAATAGAGAAATAAAGAAGAACAAGAGCTATTTAGAAAAAGGAGAAAAAAACTAGATGTATGTATATAATATATGCAAAGTGCTGTCTGTGAATTGTGACAAAAGTGTAAGTAGGGGTAGCAAGATACCCTGTTATCTAGCGTGTTTATGAACAGAAAAAGACCAGCAATCCTACCATCATGCAAAACAGTTACAGGTTTCTGTTTCACATCATCTGGCAGGACGGTAGTAACTTCCCTGGGTGGTTGCTGTCTACCAACCTACACCTATACATGTTATACCTGTTTAAAAATTTAAGGAGTGTTTTGTGGGAACCCTGTATAATTCTTAATTTTCTGGATCTCATTTACGTCTTGTGTAGAGACTGACAAAAAAAAATCATTAAATAGAGAACACATTTCCAGTTCGTTATCCGTCAGATGTCCATCCTTCAATTTTCAGAGGGCCTACTTTTTCCCTCACCTTCGTCATGTACACTTGAAAGAACCCTTTTGGATTAGTCCCTTTTATTCATTAGCAATACAATTTCATATCACGTTTAGCTTTTCTAATCTTTTTTTTTTATTTCTCTTTTAAACTGAACATATTGGTCAATAAGGTTAAACTCTCCCTTTTGATGCGCTGTACAAGAATGGTATACAATACTGACAAGATTAAAACTGAAACACATGTTCAACATCTGGGTATCTTTATTGTAAACGTTTCGCTATCCAGCGGCTTTAACAATACAGATTCTGGACATAATTTGAAGACAGTAGAACTATAACAAAAGATGAGGTAATCAAAACCCTCAGCCCTTGGGGTTGGTGCGAAGACGCCGCAGTCGTGAAGATTTTGGAGCAAGGCAAGGATAAATGTTGCTTATATACTAACGCCAGGTGGATATGGGACGGGTAGCAGACGAGGGCAGTCACTAGTAGGCGGGATTCCCCAGTGTAAATAGGGCATACCTAAAGGGATGGGTAAGTTGTAGTAGGGAAATTGTAGTAGCCGTGAAGAAAGTCATGTAGACCGTCCTTTGAACCAAGATTCCATGATGTTACCAAGATGCTGCACATGTATCTCAGTTTTCATCTTGTTGTATTGTATACCATTCTTTTACAACTTGTCAGACACAGCAACATCATGGGATCTTGGTTCAAAGGAGATCTACATGACCTTCTTCACGACTACTACAACTACTATTTTGGACAACTTTTTCAAGACACTTGGACAACTTTTTCAAGAGAGAATGGTTTGGGTCTGAGAGGGACGTGACCTCTCAGTGATTACATCCTTTCTTCTAACCACTCTGCACCTGTAAAGTAAAAGGACCCTAAGTGCAACTAATGTGACATTTTATATGGCAAAGTTTCGCTTCCTAGGAGCTTTGTCAAGCCCCCTTGCAAGCAGTTTTTACCAAAATATATACACTCTGGGACCTCTCCTGCCGACAGTATATGTTTCCACCTGTCGCTTGTTCTCCAATTGCTTCAGAAAAATGAAACAAAATTCTTCTCCAGGGTGAGGGGCTGAACAACCTCAAAACTACATCTTCAAGGATGATAGACTGATTACATCGTCTTCACACCTCTACTGCTCCTGCCTTTCTTTCTGTACTCGACTGAAAAAGCCTACTGTGTAGGCGAAACGTTCGGAATAAAGATGCCTAAATGTTGCCTATGTGTTTTTACTTACCAAGGACCTGCCCTTTTATGGGCCAACAGGCCTATTGCAGTGTTCCTCATTTCTTATGTTTCTTATGTTCTTAATTCGTGGTCCCTAAAAGTGGCGGGTGCAGTTCATTGTAGATAAATACAAAGTTTTAAAGCTCGGGAATATTCATAACCTTAGCGCCTACCAACTTAAAAAATGTTGAACTTAGCAGTACAGAATGCGAAAAGTACTTGGGGTTATGGTAAACAGCAACTATAAACCAAGACAGCAGTACCTAAGCGTTCGTAATAAGGCAACAGATTTCTGGATTTATATCAAAAAGTGTAAGCAACAGAATCCAGCGGTTATACTACAGCTTTATACAACATTAGTAAAGCCTCACCTAGAATTTCGCGGCTCAGTTATGGTCTCCATTTTACATAATGGATTTTAAAATTCGTTAGAAAACATTCAACGACGAATGACAAAGTTAGTACAGAGCATTTAAAAATTATCCGTATGAAGAAAGATTGAATTCCCTTAAATTACATTCACTTGCAAGACGAAGAATGAGGGGAGACATGATAGAAGTGATGATGGAAGACTGGTATTAACAAAAGGGATATAAATAAGGTCTTGAGGATATCTCTCAAAAAGAGAACCCACAATAATGGATTCAAATTAGGCAAGTTTAGATTTAGAAAGGATCTAAGAAAGTATTGTTTTGGAAATAGGGTAGTTGATGAGTGGAACAGTCTGCCTAATAGAGTTATTGAGGCTAAAACCTTAGGTAGTTTCAAATTTAAGTTGGATAAATACGTGAGTGAGAGGGCTTGGATTTGAGGGTAGCGAAGCTCGAGATACGGCGACTGACTGAGGAAAACAAAAGGATTCATAGTAGTCCTCCTGCTGTGAGTCTTCAGGTCAGGAAGGGAACCTGGGCAGTGGCCGGACAGCATGGAATGAAGTTGAAGATCCAGAAGACGAATGGAGATGTAGAAACGTTGAAGAAGAAAGAGAGTGCTGTGGTAACTTCAAACTTCTTTTCTGTGCTATCAGACGAATGTGAGTCGACTGCTGAGAACGTCACAATGAAGAACAACAAGGAAGGTAAGAATATTTTGCTTGTTGGGGACAGCCAGTTTAGGTACATGGATGGCGCCTTCTGCTTGAAGGATAGGAGTAGGAGACAGAGGGTTTGCTTTCCTGGGGTTGGAATGGAGTGTGTGTGTGTGTGTGAGTGTGTGTGTGTGTGTGTGTCTGAGTACTCACCTAATTGTACTCACCTAATTGTGGTTGCAGGGGTCGAAACTCAGCTCTTGGCCCCGCCTCTTCACTGATCGCTACTAGGTCCTATCCCTCTCTGCTTCCTGAGCTTTGTCATACCTCTTCTTAAAACTATGTATGGTTCCTGCCTCCACTACTTCACTAGCTAGGCTATTCCACTTCCTGACGACTGTATGACTGAAGAAATACTTCCTAACGTCCCTGTGACTCGTCTGAGTCTTCAGCTTCCAGTTGAGACCCCTTGTTTCTGTGCCCCCTCTCTGGAACATCCTATCTGTGTGTGTGTGTGTGTGTGTGTGTGTGTGTGTGTGTGTGTGTGTGTGTGTGTGTGTGTGTGTGTGTGTGTGTGTGTGCGGTGAAGAAAGCAACTCTCCATTATGGCTGGTCGCTCAAAAAATTCCAAAATTATTCAGGGGGTGAACCTAAATATATCCAGGAGAACCAAAATACAATAATTAATTCTAGAAATCCACATTAAAATATTTTCTTATTTATAAAATCTTAAAAGCTCTCAGTTAATCCGGATTACTCAGACTCGAAAATCAAAACCTCAGATTTTTTTTTATTTCATTTCATAAGTTTTTATCTTTTGTCGCTGTCTTTTTTCAATGTAGGAAGATATAACATGTTGAGACGCTCGTGGAAAAAATAGAAAGAAATAAGTGGCAGTCCCCAAGGCAGTGTGTAAATACCAGTAAGGTAAAGTATGTGATCCAAGAGCAGGCAGTGAGGACCGACGACCCACCTGAACCTTCTCTGGTAGTCTTCCAATATCAAACACTTTATAAACTAGTATGTCCACGAAAATAACTTATATATTATATATATATATATATATATATTATATATATATATATTATATATATATATATATATATATATCAATAACAACACTGCATTAGCCAGGGAGTCGAACCCATGGGACCACACATTCCTTAACAATGGTGCATCCAGCCAAGCTAGATGTTGTACCTGCCATTGAAGGTCTTATGGTGGTGTGGACGCCTCTGAGCTTATTTCATTGTACAATGGAACCTCAAATCTCGAACGTATCGCTTATCGAACTCTTCGAAAATAGAACCCTTTTTTCGAAACAACTTTGTCCCTATTATGGATCTCGCCCCTATTTTCGAACCACGGGGAAGGACTTGTTTGGCAGCCCGCTCTGTCCACGTCCCCACGCAGGCGCCGTGAGCCTGTCTGGTTTTGTTGATGCTTGAGTGAGCACTAACCTGCGCCCTCATTCAAACATTTTACGATTATTTTATTGTCTTTAGTGCTTGTGGGACTGTGAAATAAGCTACAATGGGAACAAAGAAACTTGCTAGCTAATGATCTGAAATACCCAAGAAATATAACTGATAAAATCTTTTAAAATTGCTGGAAATACTTTTTACAATCCAAAAAGGGACAAGCAACCTTATTAAACTATAAATATGTTGGTTCTTCCTAACCATGAGAACTTGGTTGATGTGCTTTCTCTTCTTAAGACTTTTAATATCAAAGTTGTATTTAAAAATCTTGATACAGTAAAAAAAAAACTTTTGAGAAAGAATTCCCTCCAAAATGCTGACGGATGTGTCTATAAGATTCCTTGTAAAATTTGCGATAAAGTTTATTACGGTCAAACTGGTAAAAATCTCGAACTAAGATTAAAACAACATAATATAGCATTAGATTCCAATGCTCTACTTATTCATGTGAGAGATTTTAACCAATCCAATTGATTTTCAAAAAGTTGAGAAAGTTGTTTCAAGCAAGTCCATGGTCGACAGGAATATAATTCAATTTTGTTTCATAAAAGCAGTTTTGACAATATTTTGAATATTTCCTTTGGTTTATATAAATTAGATCCATTTATAATTAAAAAATTTGGGAAAAATTTAATTATACCTTGGACAAATAATAAACATTAATTCTTGGATAGAATAGTTTGTTTTGGGTTGTGTGAAGGACCTGTCCAATTGGGCCAGCGGGCCTGCTGCAGTGTTCTCTTTGTTATGAGTCGCACATCAGGTGTTGCTTTGTTGTGGGATGTGATAGTGAGGTGTGGTCTAGACCCTTTATATGCTTTTCCTTTGATGCATCACTTTTATTGTTCCTTGATAATGTGAGTAGTCGCGATAGCGCTTGGAATTTCAATATTCTTTCACAGTGGTTTTTTGCATATATATATATATTATATATATATATATATATATATATAAATATATTTATATATATTATATATATATATATATATATAATATATATATATATATGTATATGTATATATATATATATATAATATATATATATATATATTATATATATATATATATATATATATATATATATATATATATGTATATGGAGGATTGCTTAACACATTCCTCCCTAATAGAGCTAAATGGTTCAGATATGTTGATGATATTTTGTGTCTTATGCCCAAAAATGTAGATATACACCATTTCCTTGGCAAATTAAATAGCTTAGCCCGTTCCATAAACTTTACTGTTGAGTTTGAAGAAAATAACTCATTGCCTTTTCTAGATGTTTTAATTATTAAGGGCAATAATGAATTCGAATTTAAAATTTACAGAAAACCTATAAATAACTGTTCCTATGTTCTATGTTCACTATTATTCTTCGCATCAAGATAGAGTCAAACTGTCTGTTTTCTCATCAATGTTTTTGAGAGCTTTACGAATTTGTAGTCCTGAGTTCATAGATGAGGAAATATCCAAAATTTATGAAATAGGAAATGATTTAAAATGCCCAAGAAATGTAATTGATAAATCTTTTAAAGTTGCTAGAAATACTTTTTACAATCCAAAAAGGGACAACCAGCCTTATTCAACTAAAAATATGTTGGTTCTCCCTTACCATGAAAACTTGGTTGATATGCCTTCTCTTCTTAAGATTTTTAATATTAAAGTTGTATTCAAAAATCTTGATACAGTAAAAAAAACTTTTGATTAAGAATTCCCCCCAAAATGCTGATGGATGTGTCTATAAGATTCCTTGTAAAATTTGAGATAAAGTTTATTACAGTCAAACTGGTAAAAATCTCGAAGATTAAAACAACATAAATATAGCATTAGAACTGGACAAGATTCCAATGCTCTATTTATTCATGTAAGAGATTTTAACCATCCAATTGATTTTCAAAAAGTTGAGAAAGTAGTATCAAGCAGGTCCATGGTCGACAGGAATATAATTGAATCTTGTTTCATAAAAAGCAGTTTTGACAATAATATGAATATTTCCTTTGGTTTATATAAATTAGATCCATTTATAATTAATAGAATTTGGGAAGAATTTAATAATACACTGGACAAATAATAATTTTTAAAATTTCTTATTTCTTTGGTAGAATAGTTTGTTGGTGGGTTGTGCAAAGGACCTGTCCAGTTGGGCCGGCG
>NC_069401.1:68667598-68692951 GCF_026875155.1 Cherax quadricarinatus | reverse complement strand
CACACCCCCACCCAACCCCTCCCTCCCACACAGCCTCCCCCCACTAGAGCCCCCCCCCCAACACCTCCCACCCACACACCTCCCTCCTCAATGATGCTCTCCCATCCCCACACCCCCCCCCCCCCCAACCGGCCCCACCCTACCGATCCCCCATCCCCACAAATCTTCCCACCTCACAAACGACCCCCCCCCAACCCCACTACAAACCTCCCATCCCACACACGCCCCCATCTACTAACCCTCCCATCCTCACACAATGCCCCACCCACTTTTCCCCCACCTAAAACCCCCCAGTCCCCCTCAAACATTCCTCCATCCTCACTCTGATCCTCCCACCTCACACACCCCCACCCAAAAACCCCAGCCCCCCCCCTTCACTACGACCCCCCCCCTCCCACCACCACCCCCCCCCAACCCCAAAGCTCCCCACCTCAACTACTCCCCCCCCACACGATTCCCCCCCACACGACCCCCATCCCTCCCAAACACTCTCCACCTCACTACGATGCTCTCCCCATCCTCACACTGACCTCCCCATCCTCACTACTGATGCTCTCCCACCTCACTACTGATGCTCTCCCATCCTCACTACTGTTTGCTTTTCCCATCCTAAATACTGATGCTCTCCCATCCTTTCACTACTAAAGCTCTCCCATCCTCACTACTGATGCTCTCCCATCCTCACTACTGATGCTCTCCCATCCTCACTACTGATCTCCCCATCCTCACTATGATGCTCTCCCATCCTCACTACTGATCTCTCCCTTCCTCACTTACTGAATGCTTCACCTTTCCTCACTACTGATGCTCTCCCCATCCTCACTACTGATGCTCTCCCATCCTCACTACTGATGCTCTCCCATCCTCACTACTGATGCTCTCCCATCCTCACTACTGATGCTCTCCCATCCTCACTACTGATGCTCTCCCATCCTCACTACTGATGCTCTCCCATCCTCACTACTGATGCTCTCCCATCCCACTACTGATGCCCCTCCCATCCTCACTACTGATTGCTCTCCTCCTCACTACTGATGCCTCCCCATCTTCACTACTGATGCTCTCCATCCTCACTACGATGCTCTCCCACCCTCATATTTGATGCTCCCCATCCTCACTACTGTTTGCTCTCCCATCCTTCACTACTGATGCTCTTGCATCCTCACTACTGATGCTCTCCAATCCTCACTACTGATGCTCTCCCATCCTCACTACTGATGCTCTTGCATCCTCACTACTGATGCTCTCCAATCCTCACTACTGATGCTCTCCCATCCTCACTACTGATGCTCTCCCATCCACACTACTGATGCTCTCCCATCCTCACTACTGATGCTCTCCCATCCTCACTACTGATGCTCTCCCATCCTCTCTACTGATGCTCTCCCATCCTCACTACTGATGCTCTCCCATCCTCACTACTGATGCTCTTGCATCCTCACTACTGATGCTCTCCAATCCTCACTACTGATGCTCTCCCATCCTCACTACTGATGCTCTTGCATCCTCACTACTGATGCTCTCCAATCCTCACTACTGATGCTCTCCCATCCTCACTACTGATGCTCTCCCATCCACACTACTGATGCTCTCCCATCCTCACTACTGATGCTCTCCCATCCTCACTACTGATGCTCTCCCATCCTCTCTACTGATGCTCTCCCATCCTCACTACTGATGCTCTCCCATCCTCACTACTGATGCTCTTGCATCCTCACTACTGATGCTCTCCAATCCTCACTACTGATGCTCTCCCATCCTCACTACTGATGCTCTTGCATCCTCACTACTGATGATCTCCCATCCTCACTACTGATGCTCTCCCATCCTCACTACTGATGCTCTCCATCCTCACTACTGATGCTCTCCCCATCCCACTACTGATGCTCTGCATCCTCACTACTGATGCTCTCCCATCCTCACTACTGATGCTCTCCCATCCTCACTACTGATACTCTCCCATCCTCACTACTGATACTCTCCCATCCTCACTACTGATGCTCTCCCATCCTCACTACTGATGCTCTTGCATCTCACTACTGTTGCTCTCCCATCCTCACTACTGATGCTCTCCATCCTTCATACTGATGCTCTCCCATCCTCACTACTGATACTCTCCCACCCTCAACTACTGATACATCTCCCATCCTCACTACTGAGCTCTCCCATCCTCACTACTGATACTCTCCCATCCTCACTACTGATACTCTCCCATCCTCACTACTGATGCTCTCCCATCCTCACTACTGATACTCTCCCATCCTCACTACTGATACTCTCCATCCTCACTACTGATACTCTCCCATCCTCACTACTGATGCTCTCCCATCCTCACTACTGATACTCTTCCATCCTCACTACTGATACTCTCCCATCCTCACTACTGATTGCTCTCCCATCCTCACTACTGATACTCTCCCATCCTCACTACTGATACTCTCCCATCCTCACTACTGATACTCTCCCATCCTCACTACTGATACTCTCCCATCCTCACTACTGATGCCTCCCATCCTCACTACTGATACTCTCCCATCCCTCACTACTGCTACTCTCCCATCCTCACTACTGATGCTCTCCATCCTCACTACTGATACTCTCCCATCCTCACTACTGATACTCTCCCATCCTCACTACTGATACTCTCCCATCCTCACTACTGATACTCTCCCATCCTCACTACTGATGCTCTCCCATCCTCACTACTGATGCTCTCCCATCCTCACTATTGATGCTCTCCCATCCTCATTACTGATACTCTCCCATCCTCACTACTGATACTCATCCCATCCTCACTACTGATGCTCTCCCATCCTCACTACGATACTCTCCCATCCTCATACTGATGCTCTCGCCCATCCTCACTACTGATACTCTCCCATCCTCACTACTGATACTCTCCCATCCTCACTACTGATACTCTCCCATCCTCACTACTGATACTCTCCCATCCTCACTACTGATACTCTCCCCATCCTCAATACTGATACCCTCCCATCCTCACTACTGATACTCTCCCATCCTCAATACTGATACTCTCCCATCCTCACTACTGATACTCTCCCATCCTCAATACTGATACTCTCCCATCCTCACTACTGATGCTCTCCCATCCTCACTACTGATACTCTCCCATCCTCAATACTGATAACTCTTCCCATCCTCACTACTGATACTCTCCCATCCTCACTACTGATGCTCTCCCATCCTCACTACTGATGCTCTTGCATCCTCACTACTGATGCTTCTCCCATCCTCACTACTGATTCGCTCTCCCATCCTCACTACTGATGCTCCCTCCCATCTCACTACTGATACTCTCCACCCTCACTACTGATACTCTCCCATCCTCACTACTGATGCTCTCCCATCCTCACTACTGATACTCTCCCATCACTCACTACTGATACTCTCCCATCCTCACTTACTGATGCTCTCCATCCTCACTACTGATACTCTCCCATCCTCACTACTGAATACCCTACTCTCCCATCCTCACTACTGATACTCTCCCATCCTCACTACTGATGCTCTCCCATCCTCACTACTGATACTCTTCCATCCTCACTACTGATACTCTCCCATCCTCACTACTGATGCTCTCCCATCCTCACTACTGATACTCTCCCATCCTCACTACTGATACTCTCCCATCCTCACTACTGATACTCTCCCATCCTCACTACTGATACTCTCCCATCCTCACTACTGATGCTCTCCCATCCTCACTACTGATACTCTCCCATACTCACTACTGCTACTCTCCCATCCTCACTACTGATGCTCTCCCATCCTCACTACTGATACTCTCCCATCCTCACTACTGATACTCTCCCTATCCTCACTACTGATACTCTCCCCATCCTCACTACTGATGCTCTCCCATCCTCACTACTGATGCTCTCCCATCCTCACTACTGATGCTCTCCCATCCTCACTACTGATGCTCTCCCATCCTCACTACTGATACTCTCCCATCCTCACTACTGATACTCCCATCCTCACTACTGATGCTCTCCCATCCTCACACTGATACTCTCCCATCCTCACTACTGATACTCTCCCATCCTCAGTACTGATGCTCTCCCATCCTCACTACTGATACTCTCCCATCCTCACTACTGATACTCTCCCATCCTCACTACTGATACTCTCCCATCCTCACTACTGATACTCTCCCATCCTCACTACTGATACTCTCCCATCCTCAATACTGATACTCTCCCATCCTCACTACTGATACTCTCCCATCCTCAATACTGATACTCTCCCATCCTCACTACTGATTACTCTCCCATCCTCAATACTGATACTCTCCCATCCTCACTACTGATACTCTCCCATCCTCAATACTGATACTCTCCCATCCTCACTACTGATACTCTCCCATCCTCAATACTGATACTCTCCCATCCTCACTACTGATACTCTCCCATCCTCAATACTGATACTCTCCCATCCTTACTACTGATACTCTCCATCCTCAATACTGATACTCTCCCATCCTCACTACTGATACTCTCCCATCCTCAATACTGATACTCTCCCATCCTCACTACTGATGCTCTCCCATTCACGTTATGTTCTCCAAAACCGTCATCTTCATAGCAAGAATTTTCACCTTCTGACAGCCTCAGCAGTACGTTGTTTGTTCTCTTCAAGACTCATCAAGGCTCGTAAGATCGTCAAGACTCGTCAAAGATCGTAAGATCCTCAGAAGTCCTTAAAGATCTTGCATTTTCCTGATGACTTTCATTAATTCCATTTATCTGTGTGTGTTTTTTTAACATCGCTATTTGCCCCTAGACGGCCGACTAACCCTCCCCCTCCGCTCTCCCCTCTCTCCCCCCTCTCCCCTCTCCTCTCCCCTCCCTTAATCTGTGTTATTTCTGATACGGAAGTTCTTGTGATTGTTTCTGACTCCAAAGCCACACTATGAGAACTGAGTCAGTATCCAGGAGCGATCCAAGCCAGTGATGTAGATGGTGAGTCAGTGGTGTAGATAGTGAGTCAGTGATGCAGATGGTAAGTCAGTGGTGTAGATAGTGAGTCAGTGATGTAGATGGTAAGTCAGTGGTGTAGATGGTGGGTCTCTGATGGTGATGAAGATGGTGAGTCTGTGATGTAGATGGTGAGTCAGTGGTGTAGATGGTGAGTCAGTGGTGTAGATGGTGAGTCAGTGGTGTAGATAGTGAGTCAGTGATGTAGATGGTATGTCTGTGGTGTAGATGGTGCGTCTCTGATGGTGATGAAGATGGTGAGTCTGTGATGTAGATGGTGAGCCAGTGGTGTAGATGGTGAGTCAGTGATGTAGATGGTTGAGTCAGTGGTGTAGATGGTGAGTCTGTGGTGTAGATGGTGCGTCACAGATGGTGATGTAGATGGTGAGTCTGTGATGTAGATGATTGAGTCAGTGGTGTAGATGGTGAGTCAGTGATGTAGATGGTGAGCCAGTGATGTAGGTGGTGCACCTCTGATGGTGATGAAGATGGTGAGCCTGTGACGTAGATGGTGAGTCAGTGGTGTAGATGGTGAGTCAGTGGTGTAGATAGTGAGTCAGTGATGTAGATGGTAAGTCTGTGGTGTAGATGGTGAGTCTGTGATGTAGATGGTGAGTCAGTGGTGTAGATGGTGAGTCAGTGATGTAGATGGTGAGTCAGTGATGTAGATGGTGAGTCAGTGGTGTAGAAAGTAAATCAGTTGTGTAGATGGTGAGTCTCTAATGGTGATGTAGATGGTGATGTAGATGGTGAGTCTGTGATGTAGATGGTGAGTCAGTGATGTAGATGGTGAGTCAGTGATGTAGATGGTGAGTCAGAGATGTAGATGGTGAGTCAGTGATGTAGATGGTGAGTCAGTGGTGTAGAAAGTAAGTCAGTGGTGTAGATGGTGAGTCTCTAATGGTT
Source organism: Cherax quadricarinatus (assembly GCF_026875155.1). Classification (NCBI taxonomy): domain Eukaryota; kingdom Metazoa; phylum Arthropoda; class Malacostraca; order Decapoda; family Parastacidae; genus Cherax; species Cherax quadricarinatus. Next base: position 68,687,045 of record NC_069401.1, on the reverse strand, counting down.
ATGTAGATGGTGAGTCTGTGATGTAGATGGTGAGTCAGTGGTGTAGATGGTGAGTCTGTGATGTAGATAGTGAGTCAGTGATGCAGATGGTGAGTCAGTGATGTAGATGGTGAGTCAGTGGTGTAGATGGTGAGTCAGTGATGTAGATGGTGAGTCAGTGATGTAGATGGTGAGTCAGTGATGTAGATGGTGAGTCAGTGGTGTAGATGGTGAGTCAGTGATGTAGATGGTGAGTCCAGTGATGTAGAATGGTTGAGTCAGTGAGTAGATGGTGAGTCAGTGATGTAGATGGTGAGTCAGTGGTGTAGATGGTGAGTCAGTGATGTAGATGGTGAGTCAGTGGTGTAGATAGTGAGTCAGTGATGCAGATGGTGAGTCAGTGATGTAGATGGTGAGTCAGTGGTGTAGATGGTGAGTCAGTGATGTAGATGGTGAGTCAGTGATGTAGATGGTGAGTCAGTGATGTAGATGGTGAGTCAGTGGTGTAGATGGTGAGTCAGTGATGTAGATGGTGAGTCAGTGATGTAGATGGTGAGATCAGTGATGTAGATGGTGAGTCAGTGATGTAGATGGTGAGTCAGTGGTGTAGATAGTGAGTCAGTGATGCAGATGGTAAGTCTGTGGTGTAGATGGTGCGTCTCTGATGGTGATGTAGATGGTGAGTCTGTGATGTAGATGGCTGAGTCAGTGGTGTAGATGGTGAGTCAGTGGTGTAGATGGTGAGTCAGTGATGTAGGTGGTGCATCTCTAATGGTAATGAAGATGGTGAGTCTGTGACGTAGATGGTGAGTCAGTGGTGTAGATAGTGAGTCAGTGATATAGATGGCAAGTCTGTGGTGTAGATGGTGAGTCTGTGATGTAGATGGTGAGTCAGTGGTGTAGATGGTGAGTCTGTGATGTAGATGGTGAGTCAGTGGTGTAGATGGTGAGCCAGTGATGTAGATGGTGAGTCAGTGATGTAGATGGTGAGTCAGTGGTGTAGAAAGTAAGTCAGTGGTGTAGATGGTGAGTCTCTAATGGTGATGTAGATGGTGAGTCTGTGATTTAGATGGTGAGTCAGTGATGTAGATGGTGAGTCAGTGATGTAGATGGTGAGTCAGTGGTGTAGATAGTGAGTCAGTGATGTAGATGGTAAGTCTGTGGTGTAGATGGTGCGTCTCTGATGGTGATGAAGATGGTGAGTCTGTGATGTAGATGGTGAGTCAGTGGTGTAGATGGTGAGTCAGTGATGTAGATGGTGAGTCAGTGGTGTAGATAGTGAGTCAGTGATATAGATGGCAAGTGTGTGGTGTAGATGGTGAGTCTGTGATGTAGATGGTGAGTCAGTGATGTAGGTGGTGCATCTCTGATGATGATGAAGATGGTGAGTCTGTGACGTAGATGGTGAGTCAGTGGTGTAGATGGTGAGTCAGTGATGTAGATGGTGAGTCAGTGGTTTAGATAGTGAGTCAGTGATATAGATGGCAAGTGTGTGGTGTAGATGGTGAGTCTGTGATGTAGATGGTGAGTCAGTGGTGTAGATGGTGAGTCTGTGATATAGATGGTGAGTCAGTGGTGTGAAATGTGAGTCAGTGATGTAGATGGTGAGTCAGTGGTGTAGATAGTAAGTCAGTGGTGTAGATGGTGAGTCTCTGATGGTGATGTAGATGGTGAGTCTGTGATGTAGATGGTGAGTCAGTGATGTAGATGGTGAGTCAGCGATGTAGATAGTAAGTCAGTGGTGTAGACGGTGAGTCTCTGATGGTGAGGTAGATGCTGAGTCTCTGATGTAGATGGTGAGTCAGTGGCGTAGATGGTGATTCTCTGATAGTGATGTAGATGGTGAGTCAGTGGTGTAGATAGTGAGTTTGTGATGTAGAGAGTGAGTCAGTGGTGTAGATGGTGAGGCATTGTTGTAGATGGTAAGTCTTTGATGTAGATGGTGAGTCAGTGGTGTAGATTTTGAGTCAGTGCTGTAGATGGTGAGTCAGTTGTGTAGATGGTGAATCAGTGGTGTAGATGATGAGCCATTGGTGTAGGTGGCGAGTCAATAAATAATGATAACCCTCACCTTCCCTCTCCTCCCCTCACCTCTTACCTCCTCCACCTCCCCTCACTTTCCCTTACCTCCCCTCCCTTCCCATACATTCACCCGTTTCTCAGAATGTCTCCTTCCCTCACTCTCCCTCTCATTCGCCTCCCCTCCCTCACTCTTCCCTCATCTGCTCTAACATTTTTCCCCTTCCTCACTTGCTCTCTCGGGTGAGTATATAGTGTCAGCATCAACAGTGTTATACATCTCTCGGGTTAGTGTATAGTGACAGCATCAACAATGTTATACATCTCTCGGGTGAGTATATAGTGTCAGCATCAACAGTGTTATACATCTCTCGGGTGAGTATATAGTGTCAGCATCAACAGTGTTATAAATCTCTCGGGTGACTATATAGTGTCAGCATCAACAATGTTATACATTTCTCGAGTGAGTATATAGTGTCAGCATCAACATTGTTATACATCTCTCGGGTGAGTATATAGTGTCAGCATCAACAGTGTTATAAATCTCTCGGGTGAGTATATAGTGTCAGCATCAACAATGTTATACATTTCTCGAGTGAGTATATAGTGTCAGCATCAACATTGTTATACATCTCTCGGGAGAGTATATAGTGTCAGCATCAACAGTGTTATACATCTCTCGGGAGAGTATATAGTGTCAGCATCAACAATGTTATTCATCTCTCGGGTGAGTATATAGTGTCAGCATCAACAATGTTATACATCTCTCGGGTGAGTATATAGTGTCAGCATCAACAGTGTTATACATCTCTCGGGTGAGTATATAGTGTCAGCATCAACAATGTTATTCATCTCTCGGGTGAGTATATAGTGTCAGCATCAACAATGTTATTCATCTCTCGGGTGAGTATATAGTGTCAGCATCAACAATGTTATTCATCTCTCGGGTGAGTATATAGTGTCAGCATCAACAGTGTTATACACCTCTCGGGAGAGTATATAGTGTCAGCATGAACAGTGTTATACGTCTCTTGGGTGAGTATATAGTGTCAGCATCAACAGTGTTATACATCTCTCGGGTGAGTATATAGTGTCAGCATCAACAATGTTGTACATCTCTCGGGTGAGTAAATAGTGTCAGCATCAACAGTGTTATACATCTCTCGGGTGAGTATATAGTGTCAGCATCAACAATGTTGTACATCTCTCGGGTGAGTAAATAGTGTCAGCATCAACAGTGTTGTACATCTCGCGGGTGAGTATATAGTGTCAGCATCAACAGTGTTATACATCTCTCGGATGAGTATATAGTGTCAGCATCAACAGTGTTATACATCTCTCGGGTGAGTATACAGTGTCAGCATCAACAGTGTTATACATCTCTCGGATGAGTATATAGTGTCAGCATCAACAGTGTTATACATCTCTCGGGTGAGTATACAGTGTCAGCATCAACAGTGTTATACATCTCTCGGGTGAGTATATAGTGTCAGCATCAACAGTGTTATACATCTCTCGGATGAGTATATAGTGTCAGCATCAACAGTGTTATACATCTCTCGGGTGAGTATACAGTGTCAGCATCAACAGTGTTATACATCTCTCGGGTGAGTATATAGTGTCAGCATCAACAGTGTAGTACATCTCTCGGGTGAGTATATAGTGTCAGCATCAACAGTGTTATACATCTCTCGGTTGAGTATATAGTGTCAGCATCAACAGTGTTATACATCTCTCAGGTGAGTATATAGTGTCAGCATCAACAGTGTTATACATCTCTCGGATGAGTATATAGTGTCAGCATCAACAGTGTTATACATCTCTCGGGTGAGTATACAGTGTCAGCATCAACAGTGTTATACATCTCTCGGGTGAGTATATAGTGTCAGCATCAACAGTGTAGTACATCTCTCGGGTGAGTATATAGTGTCAGCATCAACAGTGTTATACATCTCTCGGATGAGTATATAGTGTCAGCATCAACAGTGTTATACATCTCTCGGGTGAGTATACAGTGTCAGCATCAACAGTGTTATACATCTCTCGGGTGAGTATATAGTGTCAGCATCAACAGTGTAGTACATCTCTCGGGTGAGTATATATTGTCAGCATCAACAGTGTAGTACATCTCTCGGTTGAGTATATAGTGTCAGCATCAACAGTGTTATACATCTCTCGGTTGAGTATATAGTGTCAGCATCAACAGTGTTTCACATTTCTCGAGTTAGTGTATAGTGTGAGGATCAACAATATTATACATCTCTTGGGTGAGTATATAGTGTCAGCATCAACAGTGTTATACATCTCTCGGGTGAGAATATAGTGTCAGCATCAACTGTGTTTTACATCTCTCGGGTTGGTGTATAGTGTCAGCATCAACAATATTATACATCTGTCGGTTGAGTATATAGTGTCAGCATCAACAGTGTTATACATCTCTCAGGTCAGTGTATAGTGTCAGCATCAACAATGTTATTCATCTCTCGGGTGAGTATATAGTGTCAGCATCAACAATATTATACATCTGTCGGGTGAATATATCATGTCAGCATCAACAGTGTTATACATCTCTCGGGTTAGTGTATAGTGTCAGCATTAACAATGTTATTCATCTCTCGGGTGAGTATATAGTGTCAGCATCAACTGTGTTATACATCTCTCGGGTGAGTATATAGTGTCAGCATCAACAGTGTTATACATCTCTCGGGTGAGTATATAGTGTCAGCATCAACAGTGTTATACATCTCCTCGGGTGAGTATGATAGTGTCGCATCAACAATGTTATACATCTCTCGGGTGAGTATATAGTGTCAGCATCAACAGTGTTATACATCTCTCGGGTGAGTATATAGTGTCAGCATCAACAGTGTTATACATCTCTCGGGTGAGTATATAGTGTCAGCATCAACAATGTTATACATCTCTCGGGTGAGTATATAGTGTCAGCATCAACAATGTTATACATCTCTCGGGTGAGTATATAGTGTCAGCATCAATAGTGTTTTACATCTCTCGGGTGAGTATATAGTGTCAGCCTCAACAATGTTATTCATCTCTCGGGTGAGTATATAGTGTCAGCATCAACAGTGTTATACATCTCTCGGGTGAGTATATAGTGTCAGCATCAATAGTGTTTTACATCTCTCGGGTGAGTATATAGTGTCAGCATGAACAGTGTTATACATCTCCCGGGTGAGTATATAGTGTCTGCATCAACAATGTTATACATCTCTCGGGTTAGTGTATACTGTCAGCATCAACAGTGTTATGCATCTCTCGGGTGAGTATATAGTGTCAGCATCAACAATGTTATAAATCTCTCGGGTGAGTATATAGTGTCAGCATCAACAGTGTTGTACATCTCTCAGGTAAGTATATAGTGTCAGCATCAACAGTGTTATACATCTCTTGGGTGAGTATATAGTGTCAGCATCAACATGTTTAAATACATCTCTGGGGTGAGTATATAGTGCCAGCATCAACAATGTTATACATCTCTCGGGTGAGTATATAATGTCAGCATCAACAATATTATTCATCTCTCGGGTGAGTATATAGTGTCAGCATCAACAATGTTGTACATCTCTCGGGTGAGTATATAGTGTCAGCATCAACAATATTATTCATCTCTCGGGTGAGTATATAGTGTCAGCATCACAAAAAATTTTTTTATTCATCTCTCGGGTGAGTATATAGTGTCAGCATCAACAATGTTATACATCTCTTGGGTCGGTATATAGTGTCAGCATCAAGGGTGTTATACATCTCTCGGGTGAGTATATAGTGTCAGCATCAACAATATTATTCATCTCTCGGGTGAATATATAGTGTCAGCATCAACAGTGTTATGCATCTCTCGGGTCGGTATATAGTGTCAGCATCAACGGTGTTATACATCTCTCGGGTGAGTATATAGTGTCAGCATCAACGGTGTTATACATCTCTCGGGTGGGTATATAGTGTCAGCATTGTTACAAAAAAGACGATTCTAAAAGCTTAGAGATCTCCAGTGAATACTAGAAAGGACTTCCCTTCTAGCATCCAGCCTGTTACTGGGTTTTTGTAACAAGTAGTCAGTATCCTTGTCCAATTATCCATTAAAATTCAGTATTATTCAATAGTGCTTCAGGATTACAACTGGTAGGCTACTAACTAGAGAAATTAAAATTTATTAAATTTATTAATCATTAAGTTGTTTAGAGGTATATTATCAAATTAAATTAATCACAGCAATCAAAATAAAATCAATCTCTCGAGTTCAATATTATTGTGCTGAAAGCACATATCACATTTATAATTCTTAAGTACCGTCTGGTACATTAACATTTAATAAGATATTACAAATATGTACAAGTGTGTATGTGTGTAAGCGCTCTAAGTAGTTTGCTATGTCTCAAGACTCTACTAGACTTAAACAAGTGACTGACAAAGTCCTCAAACTAACTTCTTGACCGACTGGCAACCAGAACAGTCTGCTTGAACAATGAAAAGAATGCTAAGCCCAATAGCCATATAACAAGCGACTGCGACACAATCAGGTTCAAGGAGATAATATAACGACACTAAGTAGGGACCATCAGCAGATCCTCCACAAAAGTTACAAAACTCCCATACTACTGAATCTAAGTTCAGCATAGGAAAAACCCGACTGTGACAATACACAGAATCCATACAAAATTAGGTCAGAAGCTAAGCTGCTTGCGGGACCTGAGATGCTCCAGAGTGTCTATGTGACTACACAACCTGCAGTACAAACGTCTAATAATCCACTAAGTCGAACTATTAATACAGCGATGTTCTTGTGGGAACAGAGTTCTACATAACTAAACAAAAATAATGAGACAGACAATCTGTCCAAACCCCAATCCAAGTCTAGAGCATACTTCTGAATACTTCAACGTAAGAGGTGAGGACAAACCCCTCCCTCCTCGATCACGTTGATAGCCCTCTGTGGACAGCAACAGCACAGGAGCCGGCAGATAATAACAACAGCGACAAGCTCGATACATTTACAGTAGTTTGACAATCAAGACTTGAACTGAGCACTATATTATGTACATCTCTCAAGATCAACATAAGTCAATAAACAATATAACAGTCAAAATCAAATAATCTAAAGTCAACAATATTTACGATAGTTAGCTATTATCGAAATCATATAAGCAATATAAAGCATTAACATGAAAAGGTTAATCTCTACTTTTAAAATAACATAATAATCATTGTAAACTATTCAGGGTTGCAACACCTCCCCAGACAACAGACAAGCGGGTCGCACTAGGATTGCTTAATGTCTTTCAACATTATTACTGATACTCATATCAATAACAATTTATATAAATATTAACAAGAGTCGACTCTTGTGCAAAGCACCCTACAAATTTCACAGCATTTCCGTCACTAGGTATATGCCCCTAGTAACAAGGGCTCAGTACACAGTATCGTATCTCTGCATATCGTGGTTATATACATTAAGTGTAGAGACAGGATAGTGCTGACATGGAGGGACACGTTGAGGCTCGATCATAGTAGAGGCAGATAGCATTCCATCACTCTTAATGTAGTGGTTGATGGAATGCAGGCAGTATGAACTCTGAGTATGTAAAACAGCTTAAGGTGTGTAGTGAGGGGGGGGGTATGTGACAGGACAGTGTTGGGCGGTCACGCATACATCACCCGCACCACACTAACTCTACTCAACTACATCAGATGGAATGTTACTTGTAGCCTCCTCCTCACACAAACAATAAACTGTTAATAACATAAATAATAATAATTAGACATGACATTGAGTATATATAGTTAAATATGGGCTGGTAGGGATTAAGTTACTTTACGAATTGACATAGGCAAGTAAAACAAAAGTATTTGGCATTAATAATTACTTAATTTAATGTAACTGATAATTTATTAAAAGGACGAGTACAGAGGCTTCAGCAATGACATTACAATGACCACATATGTGTTTTATACTAATATAATAAGGTTGGAATTCTGAGGGCCCACCTCAAGATCCTAGTCATTCTTACACTTCATAGTATTTAATATAGAGTTAGTGGATGTGGTCTGAAAAAAACTTAATTTTAAATGGTGAAGTGCCCAAATACTCGTCAAAATGTTCCAAAGACAACCACAAGATCTAGAGCCTCTTTCGTCAATAGTGTGGCAAATTTTTTCTGGTGTTCGATTAAGCATAGATGAATAGTAATCATATAGGATTGGAGAATATCAGTGGATGTTGCCTGTTGGAGCAATGCACGAGCGCCCACGGCATAACGGACACTCGCATCTATATTGTAAAAAGAAGGGAAGATTGAAATTAAGGGACTCTTACAACCAGGAGACAGAGATAGAGCAAGCGCTTCAACCTTTTGAAACGAGTCTGAAACAATCTCTAGTCCAGGTGAACTGAACTGCTACTAGTAAGCTCAGTGATAGGAGCTGCAATCTGAAAAAGTGTTTTGGACCAGAACCTGCGATAAATATTCGCTGCCATACCCAGGAATCTCTGTACTCCCTTTCTATCCTGGCGATGCCCTGCGGAAATTCAGATAATTCACGAACCTTAGCCGTCAACAGGAGCAACACTCACCTTGGCCGATACAAAAGGCCTAGATAGGGGTAATCTTGGCTTGACCAAAGCTACATTCTCAGGCTAAGTTAAACAGTGAAGTTGTAGTGCGCGGAGTCTCTCAAACAATGCTCTGAGACGCGTCAGTGCTGTTTCCCACTCGTCCAACTTGATTTGGAGTGTATCATCCAAGAGAAGTCGTCAAGGTAGGAGACATTTCTGACTCCTTCTAAGTTTTTGTGGGGGTCCTGAACTCGTTCATTATACGTTGGAATGAGAAGCCGCGTTTACAATATCCGAAGGGGGTGAGCGAGTTAAGTTAACAATCCATCGTTTGAACATAAAGCAGATATTTCTTGAGCACAGTTCAGTAAGCGGGACTTGATAATAGCCTCGTGTGAAGCAAAGAGATCAAAACGACGTGACAAACTGGGACGCTCTGACACATCCGGTCAATAAGTCGTCAATGTCGAGGTAGCGATAACCATCAGGCAAGGTGACAGTAGTTCACTTTTTCCTGTCATCAATTGCACATCCTGAAACTACCGTCAGGGTTGTAGACACTAAAATACAGGGATGAAGCACATGGACTTTTACTGCGCTCAATAAGTCTGTGAGATAACAAAAAATCAACCTCTTTCCTCATGGCTTAAATCTTTGGTTGGACTCATCCTATATGGTGATTGCTTAAATGGGTTGATGCTCCATACATCAACGTCATGTAGCACCCAAGTACAACGTTTATGAACATCACCGAACAATAATGGTCAGGTAAATGCAAATCATGTTTTAATATCACCACACTTCATCAATCCCAAGGTTACTAAGAAAATCGTCTAGTGATTGTAGAGTCACTAATTTTCCTAGAACGAAACCTCTATGCCTCAATAGATTTTGTCAGGTAGACTGACATTTTCTTCCTCTGTCCTAGGAAGAATAGAAGTGATGTTGTGGTATAGGACTAGCGTAATGGTATAGATGGCCTTGACTGGTTAACATGGTACACATGATTAGATTTCTTATTCCAACAGGCATACGTACGCCAAATAAATTATCGCTAAGCTTTTTTCCACTACTTCCAATGGACCATCAATACCTGTGCTTGTAAGAGCATGATCTCCTGGTACAAATTTCCGTAGCCCACCACCTTATCTCGTTAGCTTATAAAGAACGAGAGAGACACAACAGCTTGTCATAATGTTGCTTTCATTCTAGCTTGGGACTCTGAAAAAGCACTAGGTTTTTCGAAGCTAGCTCTCTAGCGGATGCAAATGTTTCCTTGCTTTAAAATGAAGTTGAAGTACTCAATGATGGCTTTGGATTTTTTCCCCTGTCCGACACAAACTTATTTAACACGGTCGAGAGGAACCACGCACATATGGAGTCCGAATATTAAATTCAAACGGACAAATCCGAGACTTTCTTGTTTCACGGATTTCTCTCATAGCGAACAGAAGAAAAGGTATACCCCTCATCCCAGTCTCTAGAAAAATGTTCACAATAAGCTCCTCGATCAATAGACTTCAATGTCGTGATGAAATCTCTCTAGAGCGCACTTGTGACTGTGGAATGATAACTGGGTGAGATAAGTACATGACTTTATTCCTATACAGGTGGGATAATGCTTCTCGAAAGATCTTAGAAAGAAAAAATTTCATCAAGCGACTCTCACAATAGCACGAGCATTAATTTTTTCTCATTGGGATTAGCTTAGGAATAGTGTGTTGCATCGTCCCATAATAGTAAATAAGTAATGGTTCCTATTTGGTTCTAGGCAAAAGGACCCAACAAATCAATAATAAGAGTGAGAATGGTTCAAACCATGCACGGTGGATAGGAATGAGAGGCGCAGTTTGAGGTGAAGTAGCGCGAGAGGCCTTTGCTGCACTTCTGACACTCGTGACGTGGCAACGTCGCAAATGAACAGCTACTGTTTTTCCTTCATCGTTTGGCCAAGTAAAATGTTTTTAGCCAGTTTACCGATTTGTCTTCTTGACACCCAAATGTCCTCCTATGGACTATATTGGGAGCAAAATCAATGCTTGTTTCACGAAATGTAACTGGTTAACATAACGATAATGCTTTGACTGTGGTGGGAAACATCTATCAGCTGACAACTTACATGTATCTTATTTCTCCATCTAGTAACACCGAGTTACAATAAATTAACCCATTATTTGAGATCCTTTGCTTCTCTTCTCAGTAATCTGCTTAAGATCTCTTAGTTTTTCCACCAGTGACTGATACAACAAAACGATACCCCTTGATTAAATCATCATGACAGTAAGAAATTTAACGAAGTCAGTTGTGACCTGACTAGGTTGATGACTGGGGGGAGTCAGTGTTAATGATCCTGGGCGCAGCGTCACTAAACAACATATTCAACCCCAAATCATTGTTCATCCACAAACTCAACAGGAGACAAGGAGGGTTGTTTTGAATTCTGTTGACATTGCTCCCTATTAATTGAGCGCTGAGAGAAATAAAATAGGTTCTCTTTACAAGCTTCATGTCATAATTATTCATTCATAAGTTATTATCAATCACAAGTGGTTCTTTACATATAACCACAATGAAGTATATCGTTCCCATATCAAGACAATTCCACTGACCTGATGGGAAATACACCACTGGATATAACCACTGAGATATATCCAGTATAATAGCTTGTTTCAATAAAAACTTTGTGCAGATGCACTTTTATAACAGTCCCCTCCATATGCTACTAACAATACACTATCTTGCAATAGGTATCGTCAGTTATGGGCAGTACATCATCCTCTTAATTAACGTGGAGATAACTGCCAGTGTCTCTGAAAGATAATTATCATCCTGTTAGATGTGATTCGTCAAAACCTACTGTTATCTCCTCGAAAAGTAAGGACTCTTCGCGGAACGAATCTGAGTTCGGTCAGATTCTCACTTGGTCGTGATTCTAGTCATCATATCCTGAGTAACATTATTCCTAAAACAGTACGAGGATATAGGAGGAATTTACTAGGATTTTTGGTGCCCTTTGTTGCTCGGAAGATGATACGAAACTATGAGTGTCGGTGGCGCCATCCGCACGACTGTTTCTCGTATCTCTTTCTAACTTATAGCAATACTCCTCTAGTATGTCCTTTTTCTGTTACAATAGTCACATTTTAACTTTCTTTCTTATCGCGAAATCAGATTTCTGTCTATCGCTACAGGAGACAGATTCAGGATTGTGAGTTTTCCCTGGTAAAGGTACGTAGAAGTAGAGCAGTAGCAGGTAACAACACAGTGCCACGGCAATGAGCAGTGCTGAATTAGGTTGCCACTTCTAGGACAATCTTTAGTTAACCTTGTTTTCTTCTTTGTGTTTTAGTAACGTACAAGTTTGTGAGAAATCCTCGGTAATGTGTCTGCTAATGCAGCAGGTTTCCAGAATATCTGAGGTAGTAATGATCGGATCAGATTTTCTTGTATGTCAGCAGACATACAGTTGGTTTACAAACTTTTCTCATGTAGTAACACACTGAACAAGACTGGTCGTAGTTGTTACACTTGTGGCAACCTATACCACCTCTGAAATGCAATCTTTTTTCCTCAACTAGCAAACTCTAACACAGAGTTTGACTCTTGTCCGTCGTGTAATGAACGAAATGCTCTTGAATAACTTACAGGTAACAAGGTTATACGGTCTTCTAGAGAAAGTGCTTTGCTTTACAGCGTCATAACTAATGTAATTAGCAACTGGTAAAGCTGCAGTACATTTTGATGCTCTTCCCGTCAAAGCATTATGCAACATGTTCCCAGTGCTTACGTGGCCTTCATAGCACGTCCATGGTTCTCAAACACATCAAAATATGTGTCTAAGTCGCTTTCAAAAAACGTAGGAACCATGGAAGCAGCTTTTCTGCACATTAAATGTGTCCTGTGATCTATCAGTCTGTATCTTAACAGACGAACATTTTCTCTTTGGAAATCTTCTTCATTCAATTTCCTCCTGTGCCTGTATTTGTGCAGTCTGCAACATAAGGAGGCATTCAACCTCTCAAACTGTTCCTGAGAGATAGGACCATGTAATGAGGAGTAGGAAATTAACATGGTCTGGATGGTCCTTATGATCGGACAAATTGGTTCCACCTCCCTAAGAAGTGTCTATCTGTACTAGGAATAAGTAAGATACAGGTGTATCATAACTCTGTACTAGTAAATGGCCAGTGTCATGCTAACCAGCTATGACTCTGTACTATAGTGTCAGTGAGTAGGTAAGGGAGCGGCGAGAACTGAGCTACACTAGGCACAGACCGAGGCTCACTTCTGCCTTAGTTGCTCCTTCGTTCCTAAGTAAATCAAATAGAGTCATACTTCCCAATTGTGACACTATACTTTCTGAATCGTGAATCATAATCAGTGACATCTCTGAATAGCCGGAAACTATATTATTCTTTAGATTAATGCTCTGGTCAGTTTGATCAGGGCAGTGTAATTCCTGGTTATAACGTCACACCGCGATTACTTGCGGCAATTGCCAAACACGTCTGAAGTTTTGAAATGTACTTTAACTCAGACAAAGTCAGAGTATCAATTATCTGTTTCACCATTATTGTGCAACTCACGAAAATAATTGTACTACGAGAGAACAGCGGATTATGGGAAACTATAAACTAATAGAAAATTTTTAGTGTTTGGTTTGTCTTAGACTAGAACTCCCATAAACATGTATTGTCCATCGTCCTTGATGAAGAGCTCAGTCAGGTACATACATCCACCTGCTTATTTGTACAAGACTAAACTCAAAGTCTTCAGATTATGAAAGTACTCAAAGTGTTTGAACATAGATACATTATATGTACAAACTGACATATTTCTCCAACAACCCTTGGAATCAAGAGCACTCCCGGACAGGCCCCCCATTTGTTACAAAAAACGCGATTTCTAAAAGCTTAGAGAATCTCCAGTGAATACTAGAAAGGTACTTTCCCTCTAGCATGCCATCCTGTTACAGTGTAATTTTCGTAACAAGTATTCAGTATCCTTGTCCAATTATCCATTAAAATTCAGTATTATTCATATATTGCTGTCTTCAGGATTCCAAACTGTAGGCTACTAACTAGAGAAATTAAAATTTTAAAAAATTATTACGATCCATTAAATTGTATAGAGGTATAGCTATTTATCAAATTAAATTGAAACACAGCAATCAACAATAAACAATCAATCTCTCGAGTTCAAGATATTAATGTGCAGACTAAGCACATATCACATTTATAATTCTTAAAGTACCTGTCTTGTCTACATTAACATTTAATAAGATATTATCAAATATGTACCAAGTGTGTTATGTGTGTACGTGCTCTAAAGTAGTTTTGCTATGTCCTACAAGACTCTACTACAGAAGTCTTAAACAAGTGACTGACAAAGTCCTCAAAACTAACTTCTTGACCTACTGGCAAACCTAAAACAGTCTGCTTGAACAATGAAAAGAAATGCTAAGCCCAATAGCCCATATAACAAGTCGACTGCGACACAATATGATCAAAGGAGATAAATATAAAGCACACTAAAAGTAGGGACCATTCCGCAGATCCTCCACAAAAGTTACAAAACTCCCATACTACTGAATCTAAGTTCAGCATAGGAAAAACCCCGACTGTTACAATAACACAGAAACCAGTACCAAAATTAGGTCGAAAGCTAATAGTCTCACGGGACCAGAGAGGCTCAGAGTGTCTAATGTGACACAACCGTCGTCCAACGCGACAAATCACTATGTTCTGTGAAACAGAGTTCTACAGAACTAACAAGAATAATGAGACAGACAATCTGTCTCAACCACACAAGCGAGTCAGAGGAACTGAATACTTCATCGAGAGGGGAGATAACACCCCCCCCCTCGAACACGCGTGATAGCCCTGTGGACAGCACAGCTCAGAAGCCGGCAGTATAACGAGCGACAAGCGATAATTACAGTAGTTTGACAATCAAGACTTGAACTGAGCACATATTACGTACATCCTAACAACATAAGTCAAATAACAATATAACAGTCAAATAATAATATAAAGTCATATATTTACGATTTAGCTATTATCGCAAATATAAGCAATATAAAATAAAATGAAAAGGTAATATACATTATATATACATAATAATCATTGTAACCCATTCAGGTGTATAGTGTTAACAGTGTTATACATCTCTCGGGTGAGTATAGTGTCAGCATCAATAGTCTTTTACATCTCTCTGGTGAGTATATAGTGTCAGCATCAACAGTGTTATACATCTCTAGGTTGAGTATATAGTGTCAGCATCAACAGTGTTATACATCTCTCAGGTGAGTGTATAGTGTCAGCATCAACAGTGTTTCACATTTCTCGAGTTAGTGTATAGTGTGAGGATCAACAATATTATACATCTCTTGGGTGAGTATATAGTGTCAGCATCAACAGTGTTATACATCTCTCCGTTGAGTATATAGTGTCAGCATCAACAGTGTTATGCATCTCTCGGGTGAGAATATAGTGTCAGCATCAACTGTGTTTTACATCTCTCGGGTTGGTGAATAGTGTCAGCATCAACAATATTATACATCTGTCGGGTGAGTACATAGTGTCAGCATCAACAGTGTTATACATCTCTCAGGTTAGTGTATAGTGTCAGCATCAACAATGTTATTCATCTCTCGGGTGAGTATATAGTGTCAGCATCAACAGTGTTTTTCATCTCTCGGGTGAGTATATAGTGTCAGCATCAACAGTGTTTTCATTCTCGGGGGTGAGAAATATAGTGTCAGCATCAACAATGTTATACATCTCTGGGGTGAGTATATAGTGTAAGCATCAACAATGATATACATCTCTCGGGTGAGTATATAGTGTAAGCATCAACAATGATATACATCATTCGGGTGAGTATATAGTGTAAGCATCAACAATGATATACATCTCTCGGGTGAGTATATAGTGTAAGCATCAACAATGATATACATCTCTCGGGTGAGTATATAGTGTAAGCATCAACAATGATATACATCTCTCGGGTGAGTATATAGTGTCAGCATCAACAGTGTTATACATCTCTCGGGTGAGTATATAGTGTCAGCATCAACAGTGTTATACATCTCTCGGGTGAGTATATAGTGTAAGCATCAACAATGTTTTTCATCTCTCGGGTGAGTATATAGTGTCAGCATCAACAATGTTATACATCTCTCGGGTTAGTGTATAGTGTCAGCATCAACAATGTTATTCATCTCTCGGGTGAGTATATAGTGTCAGCATCAACAGTGTTATACATCTCTTGGGTGAGTATATAGTGTCAGCATCAACAATGTTATAAATCTCTCGGGTGAGTATATAGTGTCAGCATCAACAGTGTTATACATCTCTTGGGTGAGTATATAGTGACAGCATCAACAATGTTATACATCTCTCGGGTGAGTATATAGTGTCAGCATGAACAGTGTTACACATCTCTTGGGTGAGTATATAGTGTCAGCATCAACAGTGTTATACATCTCTTGGGTGAGTATATAGTGCCCAGCATCAACATGTTATACATCTCCTCGGGTGAGTATATAGTGTCAGCATCAACAATGTTATACATCTCTCGGGTGAGTATATAGTGTCAGCACCAACAGTGTTTTACATCTCTTGGGTGAGTATATAGTGTCAGCATCAACAATGTTATACATCTCTCGGGAGAGTATGTAGTGTCAGCATCAACAATGGTATACATCTCTCAGGGGAGTATATAGTGTCAGCATCATCAATACTATACATCTCTCAGGGGAGTATATAGTGTCACCATCATCAATACTATACATCTCTCATGGGAGTATATAGTGTCAGCATCAACTATGTTATACATCTCTCGGGGGAGTATATAGTGCCAGCATAAACAATGGCATACATCTCTCGGGTGAGTGTATAGTGTCAGCATCAACAATGGTATACATCTCTCGGGTGAGTTTATAGTGTCAGCATCAACAATGTTATACATCTCTCAGGGGAGTATATAGTGTCAGCATCAACAATGTTATACATCTCTCAGGGGAGTATATAGTGTCAGCATCAACAATGGTATACATCTCTCGGGTGAATATATAGTGTCAGCATCAACAATACTATACATCTCTCAGGGGAGTATATAGTGTCAGCATAAACAATGTTATACATCTCTCATGGGAGTATATAGTGTCAGCATCAACAATGGTATACATCTCTCAGGGGAGTATATAGTGTCAGCATCAACAATACAAATTACATCTCTCGGGGAGTATATAGTGTCAGAAATCAACAATGTTATACATCTCCAGGAGTATATAGTGTCAGCATCAACAATGGTATACATCTCTCAGGGGAGTATATAGTGTCAGCATCAACAATGTTATACATCTCTCGGGGGAGTATATAGTGCCAGCATAAACAATGGCATACATCTCTCGGGTGAGTGTATAGTGTCAGCATCAACAATGGTATACATCTCACGGGTGAGTTTATAGTGTCAGCATCAACAATGGCATACATCTCTCGGGTGAGTTTATAGTGTCAGCATCAACAATGGCATACATCTCTCGGGTGAGTGTATAGTGTCAGCATCAACAATAGCATACATCTCTCGGGTGAGTATATAGTGTCAGCATCAACAATGTTATACATCTCACAGGGGAGTATATAGTGTCAGCATCAACAATGTTATACATCTCACAGGGGAGTATATAGTGTCAGCATCAACAATGTTATACATCTCACAGGGGAGTATATAGTGTCAGCATCAACAATGTTATACATCTCACAGGGGAGTATATAGTGTCAGCATCAACGATGTTATATATCTCGCAGGTGAGTGAATAATGTCAGTATCAACAATGTTATACATCTCACAGGGGAGTATATAGTGTCAGCATCAACAATGTTATATATCTCATAGGTGAGTGTATAGTCCCAGCATCATCAGTGTTAAACATCTCCCAGGTGGGTGTATAGTCCGAGCATCAACAGTGTTATACGTCTCTCAGGTGAGTGTATAGTCCCAGCATCAACAATGTTATGCATCTCTCAGGTGAGTGTATAGTCCCAGCATCAACAACGTTACACATCTCTCAGGTGAGTGTATAGTCCCAGCATCAATAGTATTATACACTTCCCACTTCAGTATATAGTCTCAGCATTAACAGTGTTATACATCTCTCAGGTGAGTGTTTAGTGTCATCTACAATAGTATTATACACTTCCCACTTCAGTATATAGTCTCAGCATTAACAGTGTCATAAATTTCCCAGGCGAGTTAAATCATCAACAAAAAAGGCTTCATCAGTGCAACTTTCAATATTCATACTCTCTCTCTCTGTCTGTCTCTGACCCAAAGGTTAAAATAACTTAATATGTAAATTGAAAAAAAAGTGGACACGAGAGTCAAAAATATACGATGAAAATGCATTTATAGAATTTAAATTTAACCTTTCTCTCCCCTCTTCCTTTGTGTGTGCGTGTTTGCGTTTCTGTTTGTGTATGTGTGTATGTGTGTCTGTGTCTGTGTCTGTACTCACCTAATTGTGGTTGCAGGGGTAGGGACTCAGCTCCTAGCCTGTGTGTGTGTGTGTGTGTATGTATGTGTATGTATGTGTGTGAATGTGTGAGTATGTGTGTGTGTGTGCTTGTATGTATGTGTGTGTATGTGTGTGTGTGTGTGTGTGTGTGTGTGTGTGTGTGTGTGTGTGTGTGTGTGTGCGTGTGTGTGTATATGTGTGTGTGTGTGTGTGTGTGTCTGTGTGTGCGTGTGTGTGTGTGTACTCACCTATTTGTCACCTATTTGTGGTTGCAGGGGTCGAGTCCTAGCTCCTGGCCCCGCCTCTTCACCGGTTGCTACTAGGCCCTCTCTCTCCCCGCTCCATGAGCTTTATCAAACCTCGTCTTAAAACTGTGTATGGTTCCTGCCTCCACTACGTCATTTTCTAGGCTATTCCACTGCCTTACAACTCTATGACTGAAGAAATACTTCCTACTATCTCTCTGACTCATTTGTGTCTTCAACTTCCAATTGTGGCCTCTTGTTTCTGTGTCCCCTCCCTGGAACATCCTGTCTTTGTCCACCTTGTCTATTCCACGCAGTATTTTATATGTCGTTATCATGTCTCCCCTGACCCTCCTGTCCTCCAGTGAGGTCAGGCCGATTTCCCATAATCTTTCTTCATAGGACATTCCCCTTAGCTCTGGAACTAACCTTGTCGCAAACCTTTGTACTTTCTCTAGTTTCCTGACGTGCTTTATTAAGTGCGGGTTCCAAACAGGTGCTGCATACTCCAGTATGGGCCTGACATACACGGTGTACAGTGTCTTGAATGATTCCTTACTAAGGTATCGGAATGCTGTTCTCAGGTTTGCCAGGCGCCCATATGCTGCAGCAGTTATCTGATTGATGTGTGCTTCCGGAGACATGCTCGGTGTTATACTCACCCCAAGATCTTTCTCCTTGAGTGAGGTTTGCAGTCTTTGGCCACCTAGCCTATACTCTGTCTGTGGTCTTCTGTGCCCCTCCCCCATCTTCATGACTTTGCATTTGGCAGGATTAAATTCGAGAAGCCATTTGCTGGACCAGGTGTCCAGTCTGTCCAGGTCTCTTTGAAGTCCTGCCTGGTCCTCATCAGATTTAATTCTCCTCATTAACTTCACATCATCTGCAAACAGGGACACTTCTGAGTCTAACCCTTCTGTCATGTCGTTCACATATACCTACACAGCACTGGTCCTAGGACCGACCCCTGTGGGACCCCGCTCGTCACAGGTGCCCACTGTGATACATCATTATGTACCATGACTCGTTGTTGCCTCCCTGTCAGGTATTCTCTGATCCATTGCAGTGCCCTTCCTGTTATATGCGCCTGATGCTCTAGCTTCTGCACTA
>NC_069401.1:68622598-68660098 GCF_026875155.1 Cherax quadricarinatus | reverse complement strand
ATGAGCTTTATCATACCTCATCTTAAAGCTATGTATGGTTCCTGCCTCCACTACATCACTTCCTAGGCTATTCCACTTTCTGACTACTCTATGACTGAAGAAATGCTTCCTAACATCCCTTTGACTCATCTGGGTCTTCAAGTTCCAATTCTGTCCCCTTGTTTCTGTGTCCCATCCCTGGAACATCCTGTCTCTGTTTCTGCCAGGAGCTGTGTGTGTGTGTGTGTGTATGTGTGTGTTAGTTACCATTTAGTCCTAGGCACATGTCGATTAGACACTTAGACACTATGCTGTGTGTGTGTGTGTGTGTGTGTGTGTGTGTGTGTGTGTGTGTGTGTGTGTGTGTGTGTGTGTTACTATTCTATTTGTACCCACCTATTTATGGTTGCAGGGGTCAAGTCATAACTCCTGGCCCCTCCTCTTCACTGACTGCTACTGGGTCCTCTCTCCCCCTGCTCCATGAGCTTTATCAAACCTCGTCTTAAACTATGTATGGTTCCCGCCTCCACTATCTCACTTTCTAGGCTATTCCACTTCCTGACAATTCTATGACTGAAGAAATACTTCCTAACTTCCCTTTGACTCATCTGAGTCTTCAACTTCCAATTGTGACACCTTGCTTCTGTATCCCATCTCTGGAACATCCTGTTTTTGTTCACTTTGTCTATTCCGCGCAGTATTTTATATGTCGTTGTCATGTTTCCCCTGACCCTCTTGCCCTCCATTGTCGTCAGGCCAATTTCCCTTACCCTTTCTTCGTAGGATAATCCCCTTAGCTCTGGGACTAGTCTTGTTGCAAACCTTTGAATTTTCTCCAGTTTCTTGACGTGCTTGACCAGTTGTGGATTCCAAACTGGTTCTTCATACTCCAGTATGGGCCTGATGTAAAGGGTTTACGATGTCTTGAACGATTCCTCACTAAGGTATCGGAACGCTATCCTTAGGTTTCCCAGACGCCCATATGCTGCAGCAGTTATCTGATTGATGTGCACCTCAGGAGATGTGCTCGGTGTCATACTCACCCCAGGATCTTTTTCCTTGAGTGAGGTTTGCAGTTTTTGGCCACCTAGACTATATTGTGTCTGCGGTCATCTTTGCCCTTCCCCGATCTTCATGACTTTGCATTCTGTCGAAAGAGTTTGAGCTCTCTTGTCACCTTCCTCGGATCAAGCCTGATTTTGTCGAGTTCCCTGTGCAGTATACTATCCCGGAGGGTTTAGCGCTTCCTCAATTATAATTAATCTTTCTTGGTCCTGTGATCTACAAGCGATCGCGTTTAGGTCATGTGATCTACAAGTGAACAGGTTCGGGCCCAGACATCTACAAGCAACATGTCGGGGTTTACAATCTACAAGCGAGCCACGAAATTTCTGCGTAGTCTCTAAATAAAAAAATGTACTATCATTTCGGCATGGAATTACATAGCAATGCTAATCCTCCTTCAAATCATTCATTTATAAGCAGGGAACATTAATATTGGTTATATCAACATGAGCCAAATCAGAATATTTTTTTCCACAGCAATATTCATATCCAAGTGCATGTAGAATACATAAACAGTATGTTGAAATTAATCTAAACAATGCTTTATTGATGCGTGTGCAGAAATAATCACGAGAACATATACGCAGTGATTTGAAACGTGAAAATATGTGTCTGTGTGCATGTATGTAGACGTCGGCTGCAAAATAAAACGTTGACCCACTGAAACATTAAATGTGTGTGTGTGTGTGTGTGAATGTGAGAGTGAGAGAGAGAGAGAGAGAGAGAGAGAGAGAGAGAGAGAGAGAGAGAGAGAGAGAGAGAGAGAGAGAGAGAGAGAGAGAGAGAGAGAGAGAGAGAGGGAGAGAGACTTATACAGGCAAAATGTTGATTTAGTACAGGGCTCCCACAAAACATTCTCTGATTTTAAACAGGCATAACCTGTAACTTTATTGCAATAATCTCTCACAGTTAGTAGCTTCAGATGTAGGATTTCATTCACTCAATGTGCGCCCCTCTGGTTGCTCGGCAAACATCTATGCGATACTCCAGTTCGGTCCAGACGCTCTGCAGCATATCTGGAGTTATCATGTGAACTGCTTCAGTGATCGAAATTTTAATTTCCTCCAGGGTTGCAGGTAGTGGTGGTACGTAAACTGTACTCTTCACGTACTTCCAAAGAAAGAAGTCACAAACAGTTAGGTCTGGTGACCTCTACACGTGGCCTGCGAGGTCACCGGACCTGTTTGTGACTTCTTTCTTTGGGGGTAGGTGAAGAGCACAGTTTACATACCAGCTCTACCTGCAACCCTGGAGGAGCTGAAAATTTCGGTCACTGAAGCAGTTCGCATGATAACACCAGATGTGCTGCAGAGAGTCAGGACCAAACTGGACTATCGCATCAATGTTTGCCGAGCAACCAGAGGGGTGCACATTGAGTGCCTTAATGCTACCCTATACAACATGAAACTGAATGAAATCCTGCATCTGAAACTACTAACTGTGAAAGATTATTGCAATAAAGTTACATGTTGTTACATGGCCGATTCCCACCAAGGCAGGGTGGCCCGAAAAAGAAAAACTTTCACCATCATTCACTCCATCACTGTCTTGCCAGAAGGGTGCTTTACACTACAGTTTTTAAACTGCAACATTAACACCCCTCCTTCAGAGTGCAGGCACTGTACTTCCCATCTCCAGGACTCAAGTCCAGCCTGCCGGTTTCCCTGAATCCCTTCATAAATGTTACTTTGCTCACACACCAACAGCACGTCAAGTATTAAAAACCATTTGTCTTCATTCACTCCTATCAAACACGCTCACGCATGCCCGTTGGAAGTCCAAGCCCCTCGCATACAAAACCTCCTTTACCCCCTCCCTCCAACCTTTCCTAGGCCGACCCCTACCCCGCCTTCCTTCCACTACAGACTGATACACTCTTGAAGTCGAAGAATTGAGACACTTATGCAACACATGGGAATCTTTATTGAAGAAACGTTTCGCCACACTGTGGCTTCATCAGTCCAATACAAAGTAGAAGTGGATAAGGAGAGCAGAAGTTTGAGGTAATCAGTCCCTCAACCTGGAATCGATGTGTTCAGTCCATCACTCTTGTAGGAAGTGCAGCATAGGGCCAGAGAGGTGGCTTATATACTGCGGTGAGATGAGTTGAAGCAGGAGGAGGCGGGATCACAGTGGGACCTGCCACTAGTGTAAGTAGGTCGTCGTCCAAAGGTTGGGCAAGCGTTAAGTCTTTGAGGACTGATTAGGTTGAGGGACTGATTACCTCAAACTTCTACTCTCCTTATCCACTTCTGCTTTGTATTGGACTGATGAAGCCACTGTGTGGCGAAACGTTTCTTCAATAAAGATTCCCATGTGTTGCATAAGTGTCTCAATTCTTCAACTTGTCGGTTTTCAAAACCATTCGTCACATCTGTCAGACACTGCAACATCATGGGATCTTGGTACAAAGACTTAACGCTTGCCCAACCTTTGGACGACGACCTACTTACACTAGTGGCAGGTCCCACTGTGATCCCGCCTCCTCCTGCTTCAACTCATCTCACCGCAGTATATAAGCCACCTCTCTGGCCCTATGCTGCACTTCCTACAAGAGTGATGGACTGAACACATCGATTCCAGGTTGAGAGACTGATTACCTCAAACTTCTACTCTCCTTATCCACTTCTACTTTGTATTGGACTGATGAAGCAACTGTGTGGCGAAACGTTTCTTCAATAAAGATTCCCATGTGTTGCATAAGTGTCTCAATTCTTCAACTTGTCGGTTTTCAAAACCATTCGTCACTCGTGAAGTCATTCTGTTTCGCTCCATTCTCTCTACATGTCCGAACCACCTCAACAACCTTTCCACAGCCCTCTGGACAACAATTTTGGCAATCCCACACCTCCTCCTAACTTCCAAACTACGAATTCTCTGCATTATATTCACACCACACATTGCCCTCAGACATGACATCTCCACTGCCTCCAGCCTTCTCCTGGCTGCAACATTCATCACCCATGCTACACACATATACAGGAGCATTGGTAAAACTATACTCTCATACATTCCCCTCTTTGCTTCCAAGGACAAAGTTCTTTGTCTCCACAGACTCCTAAGTGCACCGCTCACCCTTTTCCCCTCATCAATCCTATGATTCACCTCATCTTTCATAGACCCATCCGCTGACACGTCCACTCCCAAATATCTGAATACATTCACCTCCTCCATACTCTGTCCCTCCATTCTGATGTCCAATCTTTCATCACCTAATCTTTTTGTTATCTTTATAACCTTACTCTTTCCTGTATTCACTTTCAATTTTCTTCTTTTACATACCCTACCAAATTCATCCACCAACCTCTGCAACTTCTCGTCAGAATCATCCAAGAGCACAGTGTAATCAGCAAAGAGCAACTGTGACAACTCCCACTTTATGTGTGATTCTTTATCTTTTAACTCCACACCTCTTGCCAAGACCCTCGCATTTACTTCTCTTACAACCCCATCTATAAATATATTGAACAACCTCGGTGACATCACACATGCTTGTCTAAGGCCTACTTTTACTGGGAAATAATCTCCCTCTTTCCTACATACTCTAACTTGAGCCTCACTATCCTCGTAAAAACTCTTCACTGCTTTCAGTAACCTACCTACTATACCATACATCTGCAACATCTGCCACATTGCTCCCTTATCCACCCAGTCATACGCCTTTTCCAAATCCATAAATGCCACAAAAACCTCTTTAGCCTTATCTAAATACTGTTCACTTATATGTTTCACTGTAAACACCTGGTCCACACACCCCCTACCTTTCCTAAAGCCTCCTTGTTCATCTGCTATCCTATTCTCCGTCTTACACTTAATTTTTTCATTAATAACTCTACCATACACTTTACCAGGTATACTCAACAGACTTATCCCCTATTATTTTTGCACTCTCTTTTGTCCCCTTTGCCTTTATACAAAAGAACTATGCATGCTCTCTGCCAATCCCTAGGTACCTTACCCTCTTCCATACATTTATTAAATAATAGTACCAACCACTCCAAAACTATATCCCCACCTGCTTTTAACATTTCTATCTTTATCCCATCAACCCCAGCTGCCTTACCCCCTTTCATTTTACCTACTGCCTCACGAACTTACCCCACACTCACAACTGGTTCTTCCTCACTCCTACAAGATGTTATTCCTCCTTGCCCTATACACGAAATCACAGCTTCCCTATCTTCATCAACATTCAACAATTCCTCAAAATATTCCCTCCATCTTCCCAATACCTCTGACTCTCCATTTAATAACTCTCCTCTCCTATTTTTAACTGACAAATCCATTTGTTCTCTAGGCTTCCTTAACTTGTTAATCTCACTCCAAAACTTTTTCTTATTTTCAACAAAATTTGTTGATAACATCTCACCCACTCTCTCATTTGCTCTCTTTTTACATTGCTTCACCACTCTCTTAACCTCTCTCTTTTTCTCCATATTCTCTTCCCTCCTTGCATCACTTCTACTTCGTAAAAACTTCTCATATGCTAACTTTTTCTCCCTTACTACTCTCTTTACATCATCATTCCACCAATCGCTCTTCTTCCCTCCCGCACCCACTTTCCTGTAACCACAAACTTCTACTGAACATTCAAACACTACATTTTTAAACCTACCCCATACCTCTTCGACCCCATTGCCTATGCTCTCATTAGCCCATCTATCCTCCAATAGTTGTTTATATCTTACCCAAACTGCCTCCTCTTTTAGTTTATAAACCTTCACCTCTCTTTTACCTGATGCTTCTATTCTCCTTGTATCCCATCTACCTTTTACTCTCAGTGTAGCTACAACTAAAAAGTGATCTGATATATCTGTGGCGCCTCTATGAACATGTACATCCTGAAGTCTAGTCAACAGTCTTTTATCTACCAATACATAATCCAACAAACTACTGTCATTTCGCCCTACATCATATCTTGTATACTTATTTATCCTCTTTTTCATAAAATATGTATTACCTATAACTAAACCCCTTTCTATACAAAGTTCAATCAAAGGGTTCCCATTATCATTTACACCTAGCACCCCAAACTTACTTACCACACCCTCTCTAAAAGTTTCTCCTACTTTAGCATTCATGTCCCCTATCACAATTACTCTCTCACTTGGTTCAAAGTTTCCTATACATTCACTTAACATCTCCCAAAATTTCTCTCTCTCCTCTACATTCCTCTCTTCTCCACATAATCCTTGAATTTACACATTCATATTCTCTTTTCTCCTTCCATAACTGATCATTCAACATTATTGTTACCCCTTCCTTAGCTCTAACTCTCTCAGATACTCCAGATTTAATCCATTTATTTCTCCCCACCGAAACTCCCATACCCCCTTCAGCTTTGTTTCGCTTAGGGCCAGGACATCCAACTTCTTTTTATTCATAACATCAGCAATCATGTTTCTTGTCATCCGCACTACATCCACGCACATTCAAGCATCCCAGTTTCATAAAGTTTTTCTTCTTCTCATTTTTAGTAAATGTCTACAGGAGAAGGGGTTACTAGCCCATTGCTCCCGGCATTTTAGTCGCCTCATACGACACGCATGGCTTTCGGAGGAAAGATTCTTTTCCACTTCCCCATGGACAATAGAAGAAATAAAGAAGAACAAGAGCTATTTAGAAAAAGGAGAAAAAAACTAGATGTATGTATATATATATGCATGTGCGTGTCTGTGAATTGTGACAAAAGTGTAAGTAGGAGTAGCAAGATATCCCTGTTATCTAGCGTGTTTATGAGACAGAAAAAGACACCAGCAATCCTACCATCATGCAAAACAGTTACAGGTTTCTGTTTCACAGTCATCTGGCAGGACGGTAGTACTTCCCTGGGTGGTTGCTGTCTACCAACCTACTACCTATACATGTTATACCTGTTTAAAATCAGGGAGTGTTTTTGTGGGAACCCTGTATAATTCTTAATTTCTGGAATCTCATTTACGTCTTGTGTAGAGACTGACAAAAAAAAATCATTAAATAGAGAACACATTTCCAGTTCGTTATCCGTCAGATGTCCATCCTTCAATTTTCAGAGGTCCTACTTTTTCCCTCACCTTCGTCATGTACACTTGAAAGAACCCTTTTGGATTAGTCTTTGATTCATTAGCAATACTAATTTCATAGTCACGTTTAGCTTTTCTAATCTTCTTTTTTATTTCTCTTTTAAACTGAACATATTGGTCAATAAGGTTAATCTCTCCTCTTTTGATGCGCTGTACAAGAATGGTATACAATACTGACAAGATTAAAACTGAAACACATGTTCAACATCTGGGTATCTTTATTGTAAACGTTTCGCTATCCAGCGGCTTTAACAATACAGATTCTAGGACATAATTTGAAGACAGTAGAACTATATACAAAAGATGAGGTAATCAGACCCTCAGCCTTGGAGTTGGTGCGAAGAGCGCCGCAGTCGTGAAGATTTTGGAGCAGAGGCAAGGATACTGTTGCTTATATACTAACGCCAGGTGGATTGGGACGGGGTAGCAGACGAGGGCAGTCACTAGTAGGCGGGATTCCCCAGTGTAAATAGGTCATACCTAAAGGGATGGGTAAGTTGTAGTAGAAGTTGTAGTAGCCGTGAAGAAAGTCATGTAGACGTCCTTTGAACCAAGATTCCATGATGTTACCAAGATGCTGCACATGTATCTCAGTTTTCATCTTGTTGGTATTGTATACCATTCTTGTACAACTTGTCAGACACAGCAACATCATGGGATCTTGGTTCAAAGGAGATCTACATGACCTTCTTCACGACTACTACAACTACTATTTTGGACAACTTTTTCAAGACACTTTGGACAACTTTTTCAAGAGAGAATGGTTGGATCTGAGAGGGACGTGACCTCTCAGTGATTACATCCTTTCTTCTACCACTCTGCACCTGTAAAGTAAAAGGACATAAGTGCAACTAATGTGACATTTTATATGGCAACGTTTCGCTTCCTAGGAGCTTTGTCAAGCCATTGCAAGCAGTATTACCAAAATATATACACTCTGCACCTCTCCTGCCGACAGTATATGTTTCCACGCTGTCGCTTGTTCTCCACATTGCTTCAGACAATGAAACAAAATTCTTCTCCAGGCTGAGGGACTGACAACCTCAAATCTACATCTTCAAGGATGATAGACTGATTACATCGTCTTCACACCTCTACTGCTCCTGCCTACTTTCTGTACTCGACTGAAGAAGCCTACTGTGTAGGCGAAACGTTTCGGAATAAAGATGCCTAAATGTTGCCTATGTGTTTTACTTACCAAGGACCTGCCTTGTATGGGCCAACAGGCCTATTGCAGTGTTCCTCATTTCTTATGTTCTTATGTTCTTAATTCGTGGTCATAAAAGTGGCGGATGCAGTTCATTGTAGATAAATACAAAGTTTTAAAGCTCGGGAATATTCATAACCTTAGCGCCTACCAACTTAATAATGTTGAACTTAGCAGTACAGAATGCGAAAAGTACTTGGGGGTTATGGTAAACAGCAACTATAAACCAAGACAGCAGTACCTAAGCGTTCGTAATAAGGCAGACAGATTACTGGGATTTATATCAAGAAGTGTAAGCAACAGAAGTCCAGCGGTTATACTACAGCTTTATACAACATTAGTAAAGCCTCACCTAGATTACGCGGCTCAGTTATGGTCTCCATTTTACATAATGGATATAAATTCGTTAGAAAACATTCAACGACGAATGACAAAGTTAGTACAGAGCATTAAAAATTATCCGTATGAAGAAAGATTGAATTCCCTTAAATTACATTCACTTGCAAGACGAAGAATGAGGGGAGACATGATAGAAGTGTATGAGTGGAAGACTGGTATTAACAAAAGGGATATAAATAAGGTCTTGAGGATATCTCTCAAAAAGAGAACCCACAATAATGGATTCAAATTAGGCAAGTTTAGATTTAGAAAGGATCTAAGAAAGTATTGTTTTGGAAATAGGGTAGTTGATGAGTGGAACAGTCTGCCTAATAGAGTTATTGAGGCTAAAACCTTAGGTAGTTTCAAATTTAAGTTGGATAAATACGTGAGTGAGAGGGCTTGGATTTGAGGGTAGCGAAGCTCGAGATACGGCGACTGACTGAGGAAAACAAAAGGATTCATAGTAGTCCTCCTGCTGTGAGTCTTCAGGTCAGGAAGGGAACCTGGGCAGTGGCCGGACAGCATGGAATGAAGTTGAAGATCCAGAAGACGAATGGAGATGTAGAAACGTTGAAGAAGAAAGAGAGTGCTGTGGTAACTTCAAACTTCTTTTCTGTGCTATCAGACGAATGTGAGTCGACTGCTGAGAACGTCACAATGAAGAACAACAAGGAAGGTAAGAATATTTTGCTTGTTGGGGACAGCCAGTTTAGGTACATGGATGGCGCCTTCTGCTTGAAGGATAGGAGTAGGAGACAGAGGGTTTGCTTTCCTGGGGTTGGAATGGAGTGTGTGTGTGTGTGTGAGTGTGTGTGTGTGTGTGTGTCTGAGTACTCACCTAATTGTACTCACCTAATTGTGGTTGCAGGGGTCGAAACTCAGCTCTTGGCCCCGCCTCTTCACTGATCGCTACTAGGTCCTATCCCTCTCTGCTTCCTGAGCTTTGTCATACCTCTTCTTAAAACTATGTATGGTTCCTGCCTCCACTACTTCACTAGCTAGGCTATTCCACTTCCTGACGACTGTATGACTGAAGAAATACTTCCTAACGTCCCTGTGACTCGTCTGAGTCTTCAGCTTCCAGTTGAGACCCCTTGTTTCTGTGCCCCCTCTCTGGAACATCCTATCTGTGTGTGTGTGTGTGTGTGTGTGTGTGTGTGTGTGTGGTGTGTGTGTGTGTGTGTGTGTGTGTGTGTGTTGTGTGTGTGTGCGGTGAAGAAAGCAACTCTCCATTATGGCTGGTCGCTCAAAAAATTCCAAAATTATTCAGGGGGTGAACCTAAATATATCCAGGAGAACCAAAATACAATAATTAATTCTAGAAATCCACATTAAAATATTTTCTTATTTATAAAATCTTAAAAGCTCTCAGTTAATCCGGATTACTCAGACTCGAAAATCAAAACCTCAGATTTTTTTTTATTTCATTTCATAAGTTTTTATCTTTTGTCGCTGTCTTTTTTCAATGTAGGAAGATATAACATGTTGAGACGCTCGTGGAAAAAATAGAAAGAAATAAGTGGCAGTCCCCAAGGCAGTGTGTAAATACCAGTAAGGTAAAGTATGTGATCCAAGAGCAGGCAGTGAGGACCGACGACCCACCTGAACCTTCTCTGGTAGTCTTCCAATATCAAACACTTTATAAACTAGTATGTCCACGAAAATAACTTATATATATATATATATATATATATATATATATATTATATATATATATATATATATATATATATATATCAATAACAACACTGCATTAGCCAGGGAGTCGAACCCATGGGACCACACATTCCTTAACAATGGTGCATCCAGCCAAGCTAGATGTTGTACCTGCCATTGAAGGTCTTATGGTGGTGTGGACGCCTCTGAGCTTATTTCATTGTACAATGGAACCTCAAATCTCGAACGTATCGCTTATCGAACTCTTCGAAAATAGAACCCTTTTTTCGAAACAACTTTGTCCCTATTATGGATCTCGCCCCTATTTTCGAACCACCGGGGAAGGACTTGTTTGGCAGCCCGCTCTGTCCACGTCCCCACGCAGGCGCCGTGAGCCTGTCTGGTTTTGTTGATGCTTGAGTGAGCACTAACCTGCGCCCTCATTCAAACATTTTACGATTATTTTATTGTCTTTAGTGCTTGTGGGACTGTGAAATAAGCTACAATGGGAACAAAGAAACTTGCTAGCTAATGATCTGAAATACCCAAGAAATATAACTGATAAATCTTTTAAAATTGCTGGAAATACTTTTTACAATCCAAAAAGGGACAAGCAACCTTATTAAACTATAAATATGTTGGTTCTTCCTAACCATGAGAACTTGGTTGATGTGCTTTCTCTTCTTAAGACTTTTAATATCAAAGTTGTATTTAAAAATCTTGATACAGTAAAAAAAAACTTTTGAGAAAGAATTCCCTCCAAAATGCTGACGGATGTGTCTATAAGATTCCTTGTAAAATTTGCGATAAAGTTTATTACGGTCAAACTGGTAAAAATCTCGAACTAAGATTAAAACAACATAAATATAGCATTAGATTCCAATGCTCTACTTATTCATGTGAGAGATTTTAACCATCCAATTGATTTTCAAAAAGTTGAGAAAGTTGTTTCAAGCAAGTCCATGGTCGACAGGAATATAATTCAATTTTGTTTCATAAAAAGCAGTTTTGACAATATTTTGAATATTTCCTTTGGTTTATATAAATTAGATCCATTTATAATTAAAAGAATTTGGGAAAAATTTAATTATACCTTGGACAAATAATAAACATTAATTCTTGGATAGAATAGTTTGTTTTGGGTTGTGTGAAGGACCTGTCCAATTGGGCCAGCGGGCCTGCTGCAGTGTTCTCTTTGTTATGAGTCGCACATCAGGTGTTGCTTTGTTGTGGGATGTGATAGTGAGGTGTGGTCTAGACCCTTTATATGCTTTCCTTTGATGCATCACTTTTATTGTTCCTTGATAATGTGAGTAGTCGCGATAGCGCTTGGAATTTCAATATTCTTTCACAGTGGTTTTTTGCATATATATATATATATATATATAATATATATATATATAATATATTATATATATATATATATATATATATATATATTATATATATATGTATATGTATATATATATATATATATATATAATATATATATATATATATATATATATATATATATATATATATATATATATATATGTATATGGAGGATTGCTTAACACATTCCTCCCTAATAGAGCTAAATGGTTCAGATATGTTGATGATATTTTGTGTCTTATGCCCAAAAATGTAGATATACACCATTTCCTTGGCAAATTAAATAGCTTAGCCCGTTCCATAAACTTTACTGTTGAGTTTGAAGAAAATAACTCATTGCCTTTTCTAGATGTTTTAATTATAAGGGCAATAATGAATTCGAATTTAAAATTTACAGAAAACCTATAAATAACTGTTCCTATGTTCTATGTTCACTATTATTCTTCGCATCAAGATAGAGTCAAACTGTCTGTTTTCTCATCAATGTTTTTGAGAGCTTTACGAATTTGTAGTCCTGAGTTCATAGATGAGGAAATATCCAAAATTTATGAAATAGGAAATGATTTAAAATGCCCAAGAAATGTAATTGATAAACTTTTAAAGTTGCTAGAAATACTTTTTACAACCCAAAAAGGACAACCAGCCTTATTCAACTAAAAATAGTTGGTTCTCCCTTACCATGAAAACTTGGTTGATATGCCTTCTCTTCTTAAGATTTTTAATATTAAAGTTGTATTCAAAAATCTTGATACAGTAAAAAAAACTTTTGATTAAGAATTTCCCCCCAAAATGCTGATGGATGTGTCTATAAGTTTCCTTGTAAAATTTGAGATAAAGTTTATTACAGTCAAACTGGTAAAAATCTCGAAGATTAAAAAAAACATAAATATAGCATTAGAACTGGACAAGTTTTCACATGCCCCTATTTATTAGTAAGAGATTTTAACATCCCAATTGATTTCAAAAAGTTGAGAAAGTAGTATCAAGCAGTCCATGGTCGACAGAATAAATTGAATCTTGTTTATAAAAAGCAGTTTTGGACATAATATGAATATTTCCTTTGGTTTATATAAATTAGATCCATTTATAATTAATAGAATTTGGGAAGAATTTAATAATACACTGGACAAAAAATAATTTTTAAAAATTTTTTTTTCTTTGGTAGAATAGTTTGTTGGTGGGTTGTGCAAAGGACCTGTCCAGTTGGGCCGGCGCGCGTCAGGTGTTTAACTGCTGTGGGATCTGATAGTGGAGGTGTTGGCCAGATCCCTTATGTACCTTCCTTGGATGCTTTACTTTCATAGTTCCTTGATAAGTGTGAGTAGTCACGAACGCACTTGAAATTTCTCTATTCTTTCACAGTGGTTGTTTTGCATATATATATTATATATATATATATATATATATATATATACTATATATTATATATATATTATATATATATATATATATATATATATATATATTATATATAAATATATATATAATTTATATATATATATATATATATATATATATATTTATATATATATATATATATATATATATTTATAAGTATATATAAGTATATATAAGTATGTATGTATGTTGGTAAGTAAAAAATATCTACTTTATCGTATAAGGCCAAGAAATATATATTCGCTAAAATTTACGAAGTCCCGCGAAGTCAGAGAGGCGCCAAAAACAGAGGAAGGTTTTGAGTGGCGCGTGACGGCGGGAGAAATGTAAAAAACATTTTGACAGCAGCCGAAACTGGTGATAACAACGTGGCCGTAGGAGCAAATATTTACCTCCAGCACGTACCTGGCGGCGAGTGGCTCACTGCAATAACCTCGCTACAAAGAAACTTCTTTTATATCCAAAAGTTTGATGGGGCCACTGGTGTCCGGCCACCGTGGGCCCCGCTGTTGTCTGTGTACCTTCTGCCAGGCCAAAATCTCCTCGCCTGCTTTCATATGTATTATTCATCCTCTCGTCCAGTTTCCATCACTGAATATTTATTATTTGTGCCTGAGTCCCGCCTTTCAATTTTAATGGGAGTACAACAAATATAGATGTTTATATAAATAAATGAATTTTATATGATATATATATATATATATATATTATATATATATATATATTATATATATATATATGTGTGTGTGTGTGTGTGTGTGTGTGTGTGTGTGTGTGTGTGTGTGTGGTGTGTGTGTGTGTGTGTGTGTGTGTGTGTGTGTGTGTGTGTGCGTCGTGCCAAATAAGCAAAACTGGTCAATTTGCAAGATCTCATTTAAAATTAAGTCATTTCTAAATTTTCTCTAATACATATAAACATATATCTTTTTAATTTATTTTAATATATAAATTAATGATTTTGTACCAAATGACCTTAGAAAACTTATTTAACCTTATTATAAAAAGCGCAATTTAATTTAGCCTTAATATTTTTTTTCTTTAGACTCTGAATGATTTTTACGAAATTATTGCATACACAAATATTCGTTTGCCCTATTGGCAAGGAGTTCGCTGGTGTTTAAGACAATATCGCAAGTTTTAATTATTCGGGACGACCTTTGTGTGTGTGTGTGTATATATATGTATATATATATATATATATATATATATATTTATATATATATATATATTTATATATATATATATATATATATATATATATATATATACATAATATAATATATATATATATATATATATATATATATATTATATATATATATATGTATATATATTGTATGTAGTGTGGTGTGTGTGTGTGTGAGTGTGTGTGTGTGTGTGTGTGTGTGTGTGTGTGTGTGTGTGTGTGTGTGTGTGTGTGTGTGTGTGTGTGTGTGTGTGTGCGTGTGCGTGTGTGTGTGTAAAACAAGCATGGGGGATGGAGAGAATACGACAAGAGCAACAGAGCAATGGTAGACACACTTGTCGAAGTGGGCAGAAGGCCTCACATGGTGAGAGCAAAGTTACTAGTTATGGGTGATTTCAGTCACAAGGAGATTAACTGGAAAAACCTGGAGTCCAATGGGGGGGTCCCGAATCATGGAGAGCCAAGATGATGGATGTGGTACTGGAAAACCTCATGCATCAACATGTTAGAGACACTACCAGAGAGAGAGGAGAGGATGATCAAGCAAGACTGGACTTAATATTCACTCTGAGGAGGTGGGACATCGAGGATATCATATACGAAATGCCCCTTGAAGCTTGTGATAACGTTGGTCTGTGCTTTGCTTATATAGTAGCAGGAACAGGAAAGAAAAAAACAAACTACAAAACGGGAACTATATAGGCATGAGGAACTTTCTACAAGACGTTCAATGGGAAAACCAGTAAAACAAATGATGGACTATGTGACAACAAAATGCAAGGAGGCAGAGGAGAGGTTTGTTCCCAAGGGAAACATAAATAATGGGAAGAACAACAAGAGAACTTGATTCACCCAGAAGTGTAGGGAGGCAAAAATTAAGTGCAAAAAAGATTGGAGAAAGCACAGAAGACAAAGGACCCATGAAAATAAAGAGATTAGCGGAGGAGCCAGAAGCAAATATGCACAGATAAGAAGGGAGGCTCAGCGACAACACGAAAATGGCATACCATCGAAAGTCAAGTCTGAAACGAAATTGTTGTATAGCTACACCAGGAGGAAAAGAACAGTCAAGGACCAAGTAATCAGGCTGAGGAAGGAAGGTGGGGAGTTCACAAGAAACGAACAAGAGGTAAGTGAGGAGCTCAACATGAGATTTAAAGAAGTATTCACAGTGGAGACAGGAAAGACTACAGGAATTCAGAACCGTGAGGTACCCTAACAAGTGCTGGATGAAATACACACAACCAAGGGGGAGGTGAGGAAGTTGCTGTGTGAACATGATACCTCAAAGGCAGTGGGACCAGACAACATCTCTCCATGGGTCCTTAGAGAGGGAGCAGAGATGCTGTGTGTACCACTAACAAATATCTTCAACACATCCATTGAACCTGGGTAACTCCCTGAGGTACGGAAGATGGCAAATGTAGACCCAATTTTTAAAAAAGGATACAGACACGAGGCATTAAACTACAGACCTGTGTCACTAACGTGTATAGTATGCAGAGTCATGGAGAAGATCATCAGGAGGAGAGTGGTGGAGCACATGGAAAGAAACAAGTGTATAATCGACAACCAGCACGGTTTCAGTGAAGGAAAATCCTGTGTCACAAACCTACTGGAGTTTTCTGACAAGGTGACAGAAGTAAGACAAGAGAGAGAGGGGTGGATAGACTATATTTCTTGGACTGCAAGAAGGCCTTCGACACAGTTCCTCACAAGAGGTTACTGCAAAATCTAGAGGATAAGGGACACACAACTGGAAAGGCACTGCAATGGATCAGAAAATACCTGACAGGGAGGGAACAACAAGTCATGTTACGTGACGAGATGTCAGAGTGGGCTACTGTGACAAGCTGGGTTCCACAGGGGTCAGTCCTACGACCTGTGCTGTTTTTTGGTATATGAGAATGACATAACGGAAGGGATAGACTCAGAAGTGTCCTTGTTTGTAGATGATGTGAAGTTAATGAGGAGAATCAAGTCGGTCGAGGATCAGGCAGGACTGCAAAGAGACCTGGACAGGCTACAAGCCAGGTCCAGCAACTGGCTCCTTGAATTTAACCCTGCCAAATGCAAAGTCATGAAGATTGGGGAAGTGCAAAGAAGACCGCAGACACAGTATAGTCTAGGTGGCCAAAGACTGCTAACCTCACTCAAGGAAAAAGATCTAGGGGTGAGTATAACACCGAGCACATCTCTGGAGGCGCACATCAATCAGATAACTGCTGCAGCGTACGGGCGTCTGGCAAACCTAAGGATAGCGTTCCGATACCTCAGTAAGGAATCGTTCAAGACTCTGTACACCATTTACGTCAGGCCCATTCTGGAATATGCAGCACCAGTTTGGAATCCACACCTGGTCAAGCACGTCAAGAAATTAGAGAAAGTGCAAAGGTTTGCAACAAGACTAGTCCCAGAGCTACGGGGATTGTCCTACGAAGAAAGGTTAAGGAAAATCGGCCTGACGACACTGGAGGATAGGAGGGTCAGGGGAGACATGATAACGACATAAAATACTGCACAGAATAGACAAGGTGCACAAAGACAGGATGTTCCAGAGATGGAACACAGAAACATAAGGTCACAATTGGAATTTAAAGACTCAGATGAATCAAAGGGATATTAGGAAGTATTTCTTCAGTCATAGAGTTGTCAGGCAGTGGAATAGGCTAGAAAGTGACGTAGTGGGGGGGAAAACCATAATAGTTTTAAGACAAATTTTGTTTAAAAGTCAGGGAAAACAGGGAGGAGTGGACTAGTAGCAATCGGGAAAAGAGGCGGGCCCCGAGCTATGATAACCCCCTGTAATCACAAAATGGTACAAAAGGGAGTACAACACACCAACACACCACAGAAAAAACACAGACCCCAAAACCACATAACACACATACACACACACAAACACACACAGCACACACACACACACAACACCACCACACACAACACACACACACACACACCACACACCACCACACAACACACACACACTACACCCACACCTGAAAAATGCTAAGTCATAAAGATGGAAAAGGGTAAAGAAGACCGAAAACGAGTATAGGTTTGGGGGGCCAACTGCTGCAAACCTCGTAAGGAGAAAGTTGGGGCGTGAGTATAACAAGAACCTTTCCCCGGAAGCCCACATAACCAGATAACTGCTGCGCATTGGGCGCTGGAAAACCCTGAGATTGAATTCCGATACCTAAGTAGGTCTTTCAAGCACTGTACACGTGACGTCAGCCCCATAGGGAGTAGCAGCCCACTTTGGTCCACAGCGGGTCACACAACACACACATATGACACACAAAACACACACACACACACACCACACACACCACCACAACACACAACACCATGGCAGAGTGGCCAGAAGAGCTAGCATGCGGCAAAGCCCCTGATCATAGTGACTTTAACCAAAAGGAGTCGATTGGGGAACTTGGGGCCACATGGGGGCCAAGATACATGGGGGCAAAGAGTGGAGTGGTATGGAGAACTTCATGTACCAACACGAAAGGGACACTACAAGAGAGAGAGGGAGGATGAACCAGAAGGCTGGATTTAGTATTCACCTTCAGTAGTGCAGATATCGGGACATCCAAAATGAAAGACCCCCTTTGGGGGCCCGTGACATGTGGTTTTTTAAACTTCGAATACACTAGAGTCAAAGTGGAGGGAGAAAAACGGAAGGCCCGGACGAAAGAAAACCAAACTACAAGAAAGGGGGACTAACCCGGGAAAGAGGAACTATGAACGGGGTTCAGTGGGACAGAGAAAATGGCAGGGGAAACCGTTAATGAGTGATGGAAAAATTTAAGAACAAAAAAGCAAGGGGGAGGAGAGATTTGTACCCAAAAAGGGAACGGTTAATGAAAAAAAAAGGTGGCCATGGTTTACCCCAAAAATGCAGGGGGGGCAAAAAAAAAAAGGGGTAGGAAGGAAGAAATATGAAGCAAAGGACCCCGGAGAATAAGGGGGAACAGTGTAGAAGGGAAAAGAATATGCAAGTAAGAAGGGGGCCCAAAAACAATATGAAAAAGAATAGCATGAAGCCAAATCTGACCGAAATGTTGTACAGCCAACAGGAGGAAAAACAGGGCAAGGACCCGGTTCAGGCAAGGAAAAGGAAAGGGGAGAGACAACAAGAAAAAGACGTGAAGTATGTGAGAACTCAACAAGAGATTCAAAGAAGTGTTCACAGAGGAGAAAGAAGGGACTCCAGAAAGACGGAGAGGTGGGGCACACCACCAAGTGCTGGACACAGTGCACACAACCGAGGAAGAAGTGAAGAGGCTTCTGAGTGAGCTAGATACCTCAAAGGCAATGGGGCCAGATAACATCTCCCCATGGGTATTGAGAGAGGGAGCAGAGGCGCTATGTGTACCCCTAACAACAATATTCAATACATCTATCGAAACGGGGAGATTGCCTGAGGCATGGAAGACAGCAAATGTAGTCCCAATCTTTAAAAAAGGAGACAGACATGAAGCATTAAACTACAGACCAGTGTCACTGACATGTATAGTATGAAAAAATCATGGAGAAGATTATCAGGAGAAGAGTGGTGGAACACCTAGAAAGGAATGATCTCATCAACAGCAGCCAACATGGTTTCAGGGACGGGAAATCCTGTGTAAACAAACCTACTGGAGTTCTATGACATGGTGACAGCAGTAAGACAAGAGAGAGAGGGGGTGGGTGGATTGCATTTTCTTGGACTGCAAGAAGGCGTTTTGACACAGTTCCACACAAGAGATTGGTGCAAAAACTGGAGGACCAAGCAGGGATAACAGGGAAGGCACTACAATGGATCAGGGAATACTTGTCAGGAAGACAGCAGCGAGTCATGGTACGTGGCGAGGTGTCAGAGTGGGCACCTGTGACCAGCGGGGTCCCGCAGGGGTCAGTCCTAGGACCAGTGCTGTTTCTGGTATTTGTGAACGACATGACGGAAGGAATAGACTCTGAGGTGTCCCTGTTTGCAGATGACGTGAAGTTGATGAGAAGAATACACTCGATCGAAGACCAGGCAGAACTACAAAGGATCTGGACAGGCTGCAGACCTGGTCCAGCAATTGGCTCCTGGAGTTCAATCCCACCAAGTGCAAAGTCATGAAGATTGGGGAAGGGCAAAGAAGGCCGCAGACGGAGTACAGTCTAGGGGGTCAGAGACTACAAACCTCACTCAAGGAAAAAGATCTTGGGGTGAGTATAACACCAGGCACATCTCCTGAAGCGCACATCAACCAAATAACTGCTGCAGCATATGGGCGCCTAGCAAACCCCAGAACAGCATTCCGACATCTTAATAAGGAATCATTCAGGACCCTGTACACCGTGTATGTTAGGCCCATATTGGAGTATGCGGCACCAGTTTTGGAACCCACACCTAGCCAAGCACGTGAAGAAACTAGAGAAAGTGCAAAGGTTTGCAACAAGACTAGTCCCAGAGCTAAAGAGTATGTCCCACGAGGAGAGGTTAAGGGAAATCAACCTGACGACACTGGAGGACAGGAGAGATAGGGGGGACATGATAACGACATACAAAATACTGAGAGGAATTGACAAAGGTGGACAAAGACAGGATGTTCCAGAGATTGGACACAGTAACAAGGGGACACAGTTGGAAGCTGAAGACACAGATAAATCACAGGGATGTTAGGAAGTATTTCTTCAGCCACAGAGTATCAGTAAGTGGAATAGTTTGGGAAGCGTTTGTAGTGGAGGCAGGATCCATACATAGCTTTAAGCAGGGGTTTATGATAAAGCTCACGGCTCAGGGAGAGTGACCTAGTAGCGATCAGTGAAGAGGCGGGCCAGGAGCTCGGACTCGACCTCCGCAACCTCAACTAGGTGAGTACAACAGGTGAGTACACACACACACACACTCACTCACACACACACACCACACAACACACACACACACACACACAACACACACCCCACACACACACACACAAAACACACACACGCACACACGGAAATAGGTGAACATAAGAACATAAGAACATAAGAACGAAGGAACACTGCAGAAGCCTACTGGCCCATGCGAGGCAGGTCCCAAGTCCCTCCCGGCTTAAGCCAATGCACCCAACCTAGTCAGGTCAGGTCACATTGACTTAAGGGAGGAACACGGCAACCGACCTGTTAGCACAAGCTATCAGGTCTAACTCACACCACCCACATCTACTCATGTATTTATCCAACCTATTTTAAAGCTACACAACGTTCTGGCCCCCTATAACGGTACTTGGAGGGTTTTTTCCATCATCCACAACTCTATTACCAAACCAGTACTTTCCTATATCCTTCCTGAATCTGAATTTTTCCAACTTAAAACCATTGCTGCGAGTCCTGTCTAGGCTAGATATTTTCAGCACACTATTTACATCCCCTTTATTTATTCCTGTCTTCCACTTATTTCACCTCAATCATATCCCCCTAATTCTACGTCTTTTTAGAGAGTGCAGTTTCAGGGCCCTTAGTCTATCCATAGGGAAGGTTTCTGATACATGGGATCATCTTGTCATCCTCCTTTGTACATTTTCCAGAGAATTTATATCCATTTCGTAATACGGTGACCAAAACTGTGCAGCATAATCTAAATGAGGCCTAACCAAGGATGTATAGAGTTGAAGAACAACCTGAGGACTCCTATTATTTATGCTTCTTGATATGAAGCCAAGGATTCTATTAGCTTTATTGCGAACACTTATGCACTGTTGTCTTGGTTTCAGATTACTGCTAACCAGAACTCCTAAATCTTTTTCGCAATCCGTAATATTAAGATCTACATTATTTAGTTTATATGTGGCATGGTTATTGTCCTGTCCAACATTTAGAACGAGATTGTAAATTTTCAGAGAATAGGGGGGTACTCGAAGGGGAGAAACCGACCAATCAAGCTGATTCTCAGGACGGAAACAGTGCGGAACAGGATCCTCCAAGAGAAACCACGATTGAAATACTCGGAAGAGTACAAGAGGGTGTTCCTAGACAGAGACAGAACACAATCAGAACGACAGCAGCTGAGGGAGATTACAAAAAAGCGAAAGGAGCTAGGAAAAGAGACAAGGATGGAACCAGCAGAGGTCAGTCAGAGCAGAACAGAACAGCAAGTGCAAGCACACATACAACTATTCTCAGAACCCCTCAACCTATCACACCATCCCAACACACACTACAATCCATACCCACAGCCTCCACCCAACACCGAGCTATAGAATCCCACAGTATGCTACCAGGTCTCCCACCCTCACAGGCTCCCCAAACCAGTGTTGGAAAGAAAACTGAAGGTATGGTACACAAATGCTGATGGAATAACAA
The DNA here is from genome assembly GCF_026875155.1 of Cherax quadricarinatus. Lineage (NCBI taxonomy): Eukaryota > Metazoa > Arthropoda > Malacostraca > Decapoda > Parastacidae > Cherax > Cherax quadricarinatus. The sequence goes on along the minus strand of NC_069401.1, from coordinate 68,638,470 downwards.
ATAAGTGGGAGGACTGGCATGAAAGAGTCAAAGAGGCATCACCGGACATCATAGCTCTCACAGAAACCAAGCTTACAGGTATGATAACAGATGCCATCTTTCCAACGGGATACCAAATCCTGAGGAAAGAGAGAGGGAACAGGGGGGTGGAGGAGTGGCATTGCTGTTCAAAAATCGCTGGAATTTTGATGAGCTGGAGAGAAAGGGGGACAGGGGAGAAGAAAGTGATTACATAGCGGGAACGCTTCACTCTGGAGGTCCCAATGTGGTAATAGCAGTGACGTATAACCCACCACAGAACAGCAGGAGGCCAAGACAAGAGTACGACGAGAGCAATAGAGCGATGGTTGACACACTGGCTAGAGTGGCCAGAAGAGCTCATGCATGCAGGGCAAAGCTCCTGATCATGGGTGACTTTAATCTCAAGGAGATCGATTGGGAGAACTTGGACCCGCATGGGGGCCAAGATACATGGAGGGCTAAGCTGATGGAGGTTGTACTGGAAAACTTCATGTACCAACACGTAAGGGACACTACAAGAGAGAGAGAGGAGAGGATGAACCATCAAGGCTGGACTTAGTATTCACCTTGAGTAGTGCAGATATCGAGGACATCACATATGAAAGACCCCTTGGGGCCAGTGACCATGTGGTTTTAAGCTTCGAAAACACAATAGAGCTACAAGTGGGGGGAGAAGCAGGAAGGCCAGGACGAATGAAAACCAAACTACAAGAAAAGGGACTACACAGGAATTTAGGAACTTCCTGAACGGGGTTCAGTGGGACAGAAACTGGCAGGGAAACCCGTTAATGAGATGATGGAATATGTAGCAACAAGACGCAAAGGGGGCTGAGGAGAGGGTTTGTACCCAAGGGTAACAGGAATAATGAAAAAGCCAGGATGAGCCCATGGTTTACCCAAAGGTGCAGGGAGGCAAAAACTAAGTGTGCTAGGAAAATGAAAGGAAATATAGGAGGCAAAGGACCCCGGAGAATAAGGAGAGGGAGTCGTAGAGCCAGAAACGAATATGCACAGATAAGAAGGGAGGCACAAAGACAATATGAAAATGACATAGCAGCGAAAGCCAGATCTGACCGAAACTGTTGTACAGCCACAACAGAGGAAAACAACAGTCAAGGACCAGGTAATCAGGCTAAGGAAGGGAAAGGGGAGAAAACAACAAGAAATGACCGTGAAGTATGTGAGGAACTCAACAAGAGATTCAAAGAAGTGTTAACAGAGGAGACAGAAGGGGCTCCAGAAAGACGGAGAGGTGGGGCACACCACCATGTGTTGGACACAGTGCACACAACCGAGGAAGAAGTGAAGAGGCTTCTGAGTGAGCTAGATACCTCAAAGACAATGGGGCCAGATAACATCTCCCCATGGGTATTGAGAGAGGGAGCAGAGGCGCTATGTGTACCCCTAACAACAATATTCAATACATCTATCGAAACAGGGAGATTGCCTGAGGCATGGAAGACAGCAAATGTAGTCCCAATCTTTAAAAAAGGAGACAGACATGAAATATTAAACTACAGACCAGTGTCACTGACATGTATAGTATGCAAAATCATGGAGAAGATTGTCAGAAGAAGAGTGGTGGAACACCTAGAAAGGAATGATCTCATCAACAGCAGCCAACATGGGTTCATTGACGGGAAATCCTGTGTCACAAACCTATTGGAGTTCTATGACATGGTGACAGCAGTAAGACAAGAGAGAGAGGGGTGGGTGGATTGCATATTCTTGGACTGCAAGAAGGCGTTTGACACAGTTCCACACAAGAGATTGGTGCAAAAACTGGAGGACCAAGCAGGGATAACAGGGAAGGCACTACAATGGATCAGGGAATATTTGTCAGGAAGACAGCAGCGAGTCATGGTACGTGGCGAGGTGTCAGAGTGGGCCCCTGTGACCAGCGGGGTCCCACAGGGGTCAGTCCTAGGACCAGTGCTGTTTCTGGTATTTGTGAACGACATGACGGAAGGAATAGACTCTGAGGTGTCCCTGTTTGCGGATGACGTGAAGTTGATGAGAAGAATTCACTCGATCGAAGACCAGGCAGAACTACAAAGAGATCTGGACAGGCTGCAGACCTGGTCCAGCAATTGGCTCCTGGAGTTCAATCCCACCAAGTGCAAAGTCATGAAGATTGGGGAAGGGCAAAGAAGACCGCAGACGGAGTACAGTGTAGGGGGCCAGAGACTACAAACCTCACTCAAGGAAAAAGATCTTGGGGTGAGTATAACACCAGGCACATCTCCTGAAGCGCACATCAATCAAATAACTGCTGCAGCATATGGGCGCCTAGCAAACCTCAGAACAGCATTCCGACATCTTAATAAGGAATCGTTCAGGACGCTGTACACCGTGTATGTTAGGCCCATATTGGAGTATGCGGCACCAGTTTGGAACCCACACCTAGCCAAGCACGTAAAGAAACTAGAGAAAGTGCAAAGGTTTGCAACAAGACTAGTCCCAGAGCTAAGAGGTATGTCCTACGAGGAGAGGTTAAGGGAAATCAACCTGACGACACTGGAAGACAGGAGAGATAGGGGGGACATGATAACGACATACAAAATACTGAGAGGAATTGACAAGGTGGAAAAGACAGGATGTTCCAGAGATTGGACACAGTAACAAGGGGACACAGTTGGAAGCTGAAGACACAGATGAATCACAGGGATGTTAGGAAGTATTTCTTCAGCCACAGAGTAGTTAGTAAGTGGAATAGTTTGGGAAGCGATGTAGTGGAGGCAGGATCCATACATAGCTTTAAGCAGAGGTATGATAAAGCTCACGGTTCAGAGAGAGCGACCTAGTAGCGACCAGTGAAGAGGCGGGGCCAGGAGCTCGGACTCGACCCCCGCAACCTCAACTAGGTGAGTACAACTAGGTTAGTACACACACACACACACACACACACACACACACACACACACACACACACACACACACATTTCAATTTCTACTCAACCACTATTCATCTGGAATATTTTTACCTCCTCCTTTTCCACCATTTTTCTCAAACCAGAAAAGGAAATATTAGCTTTTTTTATTAGTTTCAACTGGCACTCTGGTGCTAACAAGTCTATTTTACCCGAAGTGTCATCATTAACGACTTTCTCGTCACTAATGAAGAAGTCGAAATTGGTAAATAAGAAGAAGAGGGAAGATAGATAGATAGATAGATAGAGAGAGAGAGAGAGAGAGAGAGAGAGAGAGAGAGAGAGAGAGAGAGAGAGAGAGAGAGAGAGAGAGAGAGAGAGAGAGAGAGAGCAGACGACTGTACTCTGACATTTACTTATCCATGAAAAGAAATGGGAGCTGCTCTAAGCTACATCAATCACCAACTATGTCAGCTATATCAGCTTGGGGAAACCGATGGCAAGTAACATTTGCACTTGAGAAAACACAAATGATGATGGTTTCTAGACACCATGTTGGTAATGCTGGTGCAGTAGTAAGTATGAATGGGAGAGTGTTGGTACCTGGGGAAGAAGTTGATATCCTTTGGGTGAAAAACCATGAAGAACCATGCTGTAAATCTTGCAAACAAGGCAGCCAGGAAGCTTACAGCACTTCGCCGTATCTCGCATCTGCTTGACAGTAGGGCTGCAAGATTCTGTATGAGGCACAAGTACGCTCACACCTTGAGTATGCTCCACTTTCTTGGTTTGCCTGCCCCCCCCCCTCTCATCTGCGACTGCTTGACAGAGTAGAGAACAGAGCAAGACGTCTCCATCTCTGGTCTGGACCCATCCTGGATAGATCTGTCATTTCAGCAAAGCCTTCAACACAGGAGGGATGTGGGTGGCCTTACTGTTATGTACAAGGCCAACATTGTCAAAGTACCACACTTGGCTCCACTTTGAGGACAGTGAGAAGTAAGCTTCTATACCACAAGACGGGCAGAAAGCAGCACCTTCACTCTGGCTGTACCTTCTCCAGAACGTCACTTCATCTGAGATCATTTATCCCCTGGATGACTCGAGTATGGAACACATTCGTACAGCATTATCATGTCAATGAGATAAAGTCAGTTGATCAAATGAAAATGCTGGCCCACAGATGGTTCCAACTTCATCCTGTTCCTTACTTGTATGTTTCATAACAATAAAAATGCTTTCAAATGAGCTGATGTAGGTAACAGTTCCTAGCTTGTCAATAAAGTTAGGAATCCTTAACCCGTAAATACGTAGCTTTTCAATAAAGCTAGGGATCCTTAACCTTGTCAAACCCTGTGCAAAAAAAAGTGAGAGAGGGAGAGTGAGAGAGAAAAAGAAAGAGAGAAAGGAAGAGAGAGAAAGAGAGAGAGAGAGAGAGAGAGAGAGAGAGAGAGAGAGAGAGAGAGAGAGAGAGAGAGGAGAGAGAGAGGAGAGAGAGAGAGAGAGAGTAGGGGGTAGGAGCAACAATGTACAAAGGCCAGACCGTGATTGTGAAGATAAAAGGAATACTGAGTAGAAGTAGGAAAAAAAGGCTGAGGAGGAGGAGGAGGAGGAGGTAGACGAGGAGGAGAATGAAAGAAAGGAAGAGGTAGAAGATGAAGAAAAGAAGGACAATGGAAGAAAATGATGAAGAGGACGGGAAAGAATTGAAAGAGCACATGGTGATCCATGGTGATCCACGGTGATCCATGGTGCTCCACGGTGCTCCCTGGTGCTCGATGGTGTTTCACGTTGATCCGGTTGTCCTGGAGAAGTTCCAGAACTAAAGCCAGAGTTTCAGTGTCCAGAGCCAGTCCTCTCAGCGTACTTGAACCCAAAATCTACACAGAGTACTTGCTAATAGATTATTAAATGACTATTGATATTGCTACTGCAACTACAGGAATCAATAACTTTGTTAATTAATACTGTGCTTATTGTTATTATTTTGAAAAAACTGAATCAATTTACACTGGAAATGGTTTTTCTAGTTTGAGTTTTCGATGAGATTTCGTTGCCTATTTCTTTTTCTAAGGAAGAATGAGTTAAGTGCTGAGTCTTTTATGAGATGAATGGTTCTTTCATAAAAAAAATACTATGTGTGTTACCCTTCTCTGTAAAAAGACTTCGTACTGATGTAACTCCTGAGTAAACTGGAGAGCATATTCAAGGTACAGTTTGAGAAATGTTTTTGTTGTTTTATATTCTAAATTTCTAGATATGAAAATTAGAACTCTGGTGAGTTTGCTTGATGCAGAAGCATTAGAAGGGGAGGAGGGAGGAAGAGGAAAAGGGAATAGGAGGGACGAGAAGAAGGAAGAAGAGCATGGAAATAAAAATAGAAGAAAGCAGTCCTTGCCTCAAGAGACCTCGCAAAATAACAGACAAGTTGACGCTTAAAACTTAGCTCTTCTTGGGAAGGACAGAGAGTGAGGGGAATTGGTAGGGGGTAAAGGAGGATGGAGAGGAAGGGGTAAGAGAGTGTTGGAAACGAAAATGGGAGTGAGGTGAAGGTTAAACCACTATTCGCAACTTCAATATGAAGGTGGGGAAACTTGGGGGTCGAGATGTTATCTCCAGTAGGGGTGCGTGAGGGAAAGTCGGGAGGGAAGACGAGAGGAAAAAAAGAGAAGGGTATAAGAAAAGTAAGGTCCAGACTTTTCTTTATTTAAAAAAAATAATGAGCACACATCATGTTAGCTCGACAGTAGAGCTCTGTGAAGACCTGTTTGTGTGCTCTCTGTGAATCTGAACTAAGATGCCCTCTCTTGAGCAACTTTACCAGCAACTGAAAGAAGAGCTTAGGGTTGCTCTGCTGGAGATACGGCGATTAACGGAGGAGAACAAGAGGATACGTAGTAATCCTCCTGTTGTGAGTCCCCAGGTTAAGAGGGGAGCTTGGTCAGTGGTCGGGCAACATGGAACCAAGCTGAGGATCACGAAGACTGTTGGAGAGGCAGAAACAACGAGAAACCAAAGATTACTGTGGAAACTACCAACCCAATTTCTGTGCTACCTGACGAATGTGGGTGTTCTACTGGAATGCCACAACGAGCTCCAAGGAAGGATTGGCAGACGTGAATGAGACATCCCTAGAAACCCCAACGAAGACCATCGAGAACGTCTTAACGAATTCCACAAGAGAAGGTGTAGTGCTACCTAACGAATGTGAGCCGACTACTGGGAACATCACAACGGACGTCACCAAGTAATGTAAAAACATTGTTATTGTTGGGGATAGCCAGATTAGGTACATGGATAGGGCATTCTGCTTGAAAGATGGGAGTAGGAGGCAGAGAGTGTGTTTTCCTGGGGCTGGGATGAAGGATATTGTTAGTCGTCTGGATGACATTATGAGAGGTAATGGGAGCAATCCTAGTATCTGTCTCAGTGCTGGAGGCAACGATGTTGGCAGACGTAGGAGTGAGGACCTGATTAGCAGGTATAGGTCAGCAATAGAGATAATTAGGAGTAAGGGTGGAAGCCCTGTCATATGTGGTATTTTGCCAAGGAGAGGAGTTGGAAATGAATGGTTGTCCAGGGCAATTGGTGTCAATTGCTGGCTGGACAAATACTGTAAGGAAAATGCTGTAACATTTATTGACAACTGGGACCTCTTCTATGGCAGAAATGACATGTATGCCAGGGATGGGGTTCACTTATCTAGGTTTGGGGTGGGGGCACTGGCAAATGCAGTGGAGGGAGCTATTAGGTCTTTAAACTAGGAACAGTTAGTGGTATGGGTTTTGGCGGTAAAACAGTGAAGTCCCAGTGTAGTAATATGAGTTCTAGGAGAACTAATAATAGGCAAAACGAGGTGGATACTGGAAAGCCAGTGGCACTAGGTGACAAGGACAGTAAGAGGTTTAGTGAAATAACAGAAAGGAGCAGGAAGGGTAAAGAGAAAGGAGAGTCTTTAAATACATATTACACAAATAGTCGTAGTGCTAGGAATAAGATGGACGAGTTGAGACTAGTTGCTAGTGCAGGTAACATTGATGTATTTGCCTTAACTGAGACGTGGTTCAATACAAAAAATCGGGACATGCCTGCTGAATGTCACATACAGGGTTTTAAATTGTTGCAAGTAGACAGAAGTGTCGGGAAGGGGGGTGGGGTGGCATTGTATGTCCGAGATCGCTTGAACTGTTGCATAAAAACGGGTAGTAAGTGTGAAATAACACATACAGTCTGTTTGGATAGAATTTTCAGAGGGGCATGAAAAATTTATTTTAGGTGTGATATACCGTCCCCCAAACTTAGACAGGGACCAGGGAAGACTGCTATGGGAGGAAATTGTTAAGGCCACAAGGCACGATAACGTAGAAATTCTAGGAGACTTTAACTTTAGTCATATTGATTGGAATTTCTTGACTGGGAATTTAGAATCAAGCGACTTTTTAGAAGTAGTTCAGGATTGTTTTTTGAAGCAGTTTGTGACAGAGCCTATAAGGAAAAATAGCCTGTTTGACTTGGTTTTGGCAAACAAGGGAACACTTGTTAATAATTTAGAAATTACAGAGGAACTCGGTGCAAGCGATCACAATTGAATTACCTGTATCATTGAATGGAAGTATGATAGTAGGGATAATTCAGTACTGGTCGCAGATTTTTACTTTGCAGATTACAATGGGCTTAGAGAACACTTATCATCTGTGGACTGGGGTAACGAAGAGAGCTATCAGTATGACAGCTTTCTTAACACAATGCATGCTGCCGAAAGGACATTTATCCCATATAAGGAAATTAGATCGAATAGAAATGACCCCAAATGGATGAATAATAGGCTCAGATATCTTTTAGGACAGAAAAAAGGAATTTATAGTCGTTTCAAAAGAGGTGAGGGTCATCTTATGAATCAGTATATTGACATTAAGAGGGACGTTAAAAAGGGGATAAGAAAAGCTAACCGGGACTATGAAATTAAAGTTGCTAGGGATTCGAAAACTAACCCAAATTTTTTTTCCAGGTTTATAGAACAAAAGTTAGAAATAAGATAGGTCCCCTTAAAAATAACTCTGGGCATCTCACTGACAAGGAGAATGAAATGTGCTCCATTCTTAATAATTATTTTCTCTCGGTTTTCACTCATGAAGACGCTAACAATATCCCAGTAATTGATTTTTATTGTGGGCCTGAAGATGATAAATTATGCAACATCACAGTCACTACCGAATTGGTTATCAAACAGATAGACCAGTTAAAGAAAAATAAATCCCTGGGCCCTGATGAACTTTTTCAAGGGTTCTTAAAGAGTGTAAAATGGAACTTTGTGAACCATTGACTAATATTTTTAATATTTCTCTTCAAACAGGTGTAGTGTCTAATATGTGGAAGATGGCTAATGTAATTCCTATTTTTAAAGCAGTGGACAAGTCGTTACCGTCAAATTACCGCCCAATAAGCCTAACCTCAATTGTAGGCAAATTACTAGAGTCAGTTATAGCTGATAATATAAGAAGCCATCTCGATACGCACAGCTTGATTAATGATACTCAGCATGGATTCACGAGGGGCCGTTCCTGCCTAACTAATTTATTAACCTTCTTCAGTAAAGCTTTTGAGGCCGTTGATCATGGTAAAGAATTCGATATTGTTTATTTCGATTTTAGTAAGGCTTTTGATAGAGTACCGCACCAGAGACTGTTAAAAAAGTGGCCGCTCATGGCACTGGGGGAAAAGTGCTCTCGTGGATCGAGTCATGGCTCACTAATAGGAAGCAGAGAGTATGCTTAAATGGGGTTAAATCCGAGTGGGGATCTGTAACAAGTGGCGTACCTCAGGGATCAGTCTTAGGCCCGTTGTTGTTTATAATATATATCAATGACCTTGATGAAGGTATTACTAGTGATATGAGCAAATTCGCCGATGACACAAAGATAGGTAGGATGATTGATTCAAACGTAGATGTTTGGGAACTTCAGGGGGATTTAGACAAACTCTATTCTTGGTCAGAAAAGTGGCAGATGCAGTTCATTGTAGATAAACGCAAGGTTCTGAAGCTCGGGAGTGTCCATAATCCTAGCACTTATAAGTTAAATAATGTAGAACTTAGCCAGAGGAAATGCCTGCAGCATTCTGGGCACACGGCCCACCGCCGGGGAGCTGGACGAAGTATTCGAGATGTAGCTCTGAGTTACCTATGTTGTTTTACTTTCTATTGTATCTTTGTGAATGTTTTGTCAATGTATTTTGTCTTTAAATGAAATATATATTAATTAAATATAGGGGGTGATAGGAGAAAATTCTCAAACAGCTTCAGGGAGAACCTTGAGCTTTCCATGAAGCAAGTTTATTCTTTTCTCTGATGATGAGGGTCCCTAGGACAGTTCCCAAGGTGGTACCCCCCCTATTTTTAAATATATATATATATAAAAATATATATATATATATATATATATATATATATATAAAATATATATATATATATATAAAAGGGAATTCGCGAGAGCATGCGAAATATACACAAACACTGATTTTCTGGCTGAAGGAGACTCAAACCCTACAACTAGGACAAGGTACGCAGTGCTTTACCAATCTACCCACACTGGGCCAATACCTGCTACACGCCAAGGTATTGGTCCAGTGTGGGTAGATTGGTAAAGCACTGCGTACCTTGTCCTAAGGTTCGTAGGTTCGAGTCTCCTTCAGCCAGAGATCAGTGTTTGTGTATATTTCGCTTATTCTCACGAATTCCTTGCCTTGTTCAAATCTCTAGTAAGGCTGATGCATGCAGGGGATGAGATGAAAAGCTATAAGCCTTCTCCCTGAAAGCTGGCTGTCTTGGATCAAACGTGTAGCGGATGCTACACGCCAAGGTATTGGTCCAGTGTGGGTAGATTGGTAAAGCACTGCGTACCTTGTCCTAAGGTTCGTAGGTTCGAGTCTCCTTCAGCCAGAGATCAGTGTTTGTGTATATTTCGCATGCTCTCGCGAATTCCTTGCATTGTTCAAATCTCTAGTAAGGCTGATGCATGCAGGGGATGACATGAAAAGCGAAAAGCCTTCTCCCTGAAAGCTGGCTGCCTTGGATCAAACGTGTACGGATGCTACACGCCAAGGTATTGGTCCAATGTGGTAGATTGGTAAGCACTGCGAAACCTTGTCCTAAGGTTCGTAGGTTCGAGTCTCCTTCAGCCAGAGATCAGTGTTTGTGTAATTTCGCATGCTCTCGCGAATTCCTTGCATTGTTCAAATCTCTAGTAGGCTGATGCATGCAGGGGATGACTTTGAAAAGCTGTAAGCCTTCCCCCTAAAGCTGGCTGCCTTGGATCAAACGTGTAGCGGATGCTACACGCCAAGGTTTTGGGTCCAGTGTGGGTAGATTGGTAAACCCACTGCGTACCTTGTCCTAAGGGTTTTCATAGGTTCGAGTCTCCTTCAGCCAGAGATCAGTGTTTGTGTATATTTCGCATGCTCTCGCGAATTCCTTGCATTGTTCAAATCTCTAGTAAGGCTGATGCATGCAGGGGATGAGATGAAAAGCTGTAAGCCTTCTGCCTGAAAGCTGGCTGCCTTGGATCAAACGTGTAGCGGATGCTACAAGCCAAGGTATTGGTCCAGTGTGGGTAGATTGGTAAAGCACTGCGTACCTTGTCCTAAGGTTCGTAGGTTCGAGTCTCCTTCAGCCAGAGATCAGTATTTGTGTATATTTCGCATGCTCTCGCGAATTCCTTGCATTGTTCAAATCTCTAGTAAGGCTGATGCATGCAGGGGATGACATGAAAAGCTGTAAGCCTTCTCCCTGAAAGCTGGCTGCCTTGGATCAAACGTGTAGCGGATGCTACACGCCAAGGTATTGGTCCAATGTGGGTAGATTGGTAAAGCACTGCGTACCTTGTCCTAAGGTTCGTAGGTTCGAGTCTCCTTCAGCCAGAGATCAGTGTTTGTGTATATTTCGCATGCTCTCGCGAATTCCTTGCATTGTTCAAATCTCTGGTAAGGCTGATGCATGCAGGGGATGAGATGAAAAGCTGTAAGCCTTCTCCCTGAAAGCTGGCTGCCTTGGATCAAACGTGTAGCGGATGCTACACGCCAAGGTATTGGTCCAGTGTGGGTAGATTGGTAAAGCACTGCGTACCTTATCCTAAGGTTCATAGGTTCGAGTCTCCTTCAGCCAGAGATCAGTGTTTGTGTGTATTTCGCATGCTCTCGCGAATTCCTTGCATTGTTCAAATCTCTAGTAAGGCTGATGCATGCGGGGGATGAGATGAAAAGCTGTAAGCCTTCTCCCTGAAAGCTGGCTGCCTTGGATCAAACGTGTAGGGATGCTACACGCCAGGTATTGGTCCAGTGGGGGTAGATTGTAAAGCACTGCGTACCTGGTCCTAAGGTTCGTAGGTTCAAATCTCCTTCAGCCAGAGATCAGTGTTTGTGTATATTTCGCATGCTCTCGCGAATTCCTTGCATTGTTCAAATCTCTAGTAAGGCTGATGCATGCAGGGGATGAGATGAAAAGCTGTAAGCCTTCTGCCTGAAAGCTGGCTGCCTTGGATCAAACGTGTAGCGGATGCTACAAGCCAAGGTATTGGTCCAGTGTGGGTAGATTGGTAAAGCACTGCGTACCTTGTCCTAAGGTTCGTAGGTTCGAGTCTCCTTCAGCCAGAGATCAGTTATTTGTGTATATTCGCATGCTCTCGCGAATTCCTTGCATTGTTCAAATCTCTAGTAAGGCTGATGCATGCAGGGGATGACATGAAAAGCTGTAAGCCTTCTCCCTGAAAGCTGGCTGCCTTGGATCAAACGGTAGCGGATGCTACACGCCAAGGTATTGGTCCAATGTGGGTAATTGGTAAAGCCTGCGTACCTTGTCCTAAGGTTCGTAGGTTCGAGTCTCCTTCAGCCAGAGATCAGTGTTTGTGTATATTTCGCATGCCTCGCGAATTCCTTGCATTGTTCAAATCTCTGGTAAGGCTGATGCATGCAGGGGATGAATGAAAAGCTGAAAGCCTTCTCCCTGAAAGCTGGCTCCCTTTGGATCAAACGTGTAGCGGATGCTACACGCCAAGTATTGGCCAGTGTGGGTAGATTGGTTAAAGCACTGCGTACCTTATCCTAAGGTTCATAGGTTCGAGTCTCCTTCAGCCAGAGATCAGTGTTTGTGTGTATTTCGCATGCTCTCGCGAATTCCTTGCATTGTTCAAATCTCTAGTAAGGCTGATGCATGCAGGGGATGAGATAAAAAGCTGTAAGCCTTCCTCCCTGAAAGCTGGCTGCCTTGGATCAAACGTGTAGCGGATGCTACACGCCAAGGTATTGGTCCCAGTGTGGGTAATTGGAAAAGCACTGCGTACCTGGTCCTAAGGTTCGTAGGTTCGAGTCTCCTTCAACCAAGATCAGTGTTTGTGTATATTTCGCATGCCCCTCGCGATTCCTTGCATTGTTCAAATCTCTAGTAAGGCGGGATGCATGCGGGGGATGAGATGAAAAGCTGTAAGCCTTCTGCCTAAAAAGCGGGCTGCGTTGGATCAAACGTGTAGCGGATGCTAACCCAAGGGTTTATTGGTCCAGGTGTGGTAATTGGTAAAGCACTGCGTACCTTTGTCCTAAGGTTCGTAGGTTCGAGTCTCCTTCATCCAGAGATCAGTGTTTATATATAAATATATATAAATATAAAAATATATATATATATATATATTTTATATATATATATATATATTTTAATTTACAACAAGTCGGTCGTCTCCCACCGAGGCAGGGTGACCCAAAAAAGAAAGAAAATCCCCAAAAAGAAAATACTTTCATCATCATTCAACACTTTCAACCACACTCACACATTATAACTGCTTTTGCAGAGGTGCTCAGAATACAACAGTTTAGAAGCATATACGTATAAAGATACACAACATATCCCTCCAAACTGCCAATATCCCAAACCACTCCTTTAAAGTGCAGGCATTGTACTTCCCATTTCCAGGACTCAAGTCCGACTATATGAAAAATAACCGGTTTCCCTGAATCCCTTCACTAAATATTACCCTGCTCACACTCCAACAGATCGTCAGGTCCCAAGTATCATTCGTCTCCATTCACTCCTATCTAACACGCTCATGCACGCTTGCTGGAGTCCAAGCCCTCGCCCACAAAACCTCCTTTACCCCTCTTTCCAACCCTTTCGAGGACGACCCCTACCCCTCTTTTCCTTCCCCTATAGATTTAATATGCTTTCCATGTCATTCTACTTTGATCCATTCTCTCTAAATGACCCAAACCACCTCAACAACCCCTCTTCTGCCCTCTGACTAATGCTTTTATTAACTCCACACCTGCTCCTAATTTCCACACTCCGAATTTTCTGCATAATATTTACACCACACATTGCCCTTTGACAGGACATCTCCACTGCCTCCTACCGTCTCCTCGCTGCTGCATTTACCACCCAAGCTTCACATCCATATAAGAGTGTTGGTACTACTATACTTTCATACATTCCCTTCTTTGCCTCCTTAGATAACGTTTTTTGACTCCACATATACCTCAACGCACCACTCACCTTTTTTCCCTCATCAATTCTATGATTAACCTCATCCTTCATAAATCCATCCGCCGACACGTCAACTCCCAAGTATCTGAAACATTCACTTCTTCCATACCCTCCTCCCCAATTTGATATCCAATTTTTCTTTATCTAAATCATTTGATACCCTCATCACCTTACTCTTTTCTATGTTCACTTTCAACTTTCTACCTTATACACACATTCTTAAACTCATCCACTAACCTTTGCAATTTTTCTTTAGAATCTCCCATAAGCACAGTATCATCAGCAAAAGTAACTGTGTCAATTCCCTTTTTTGAATTTGTTTCCCCATAATTTAATCCCACCCCTCTCCCGAACACCCTAGCATTTACTTCTTTTACAACCCCATCTATAAATATATTAAACAACCATGGTGACATTACACATCCCTGTCTAAGACCTATTTTTAAACCGGGGAAGTATTCTCCCTCTCTTCTACACACCTAACCTGAGCCTCACTATCCTCATAAAAGCTTTTTACAGCATTTAGTAACTTACCACCTAGTCCATAAACTTGCAACATCTGCCACATTGCTCCTCTATCCACTCAAATCATATGCCTTTTCTAAATCCATAAATGCAATAAAAATTCCCTACCTTTATGTAAATACTGTTCACATATATGCTTCAATGTAAACACTTGATCTACACATCCCCTACCCACTCTGAACCCTCCTTGCTCATCCGCAATTCTACATTCTGTCTTACCTCTAATTCTTTCAATTATAACCCTACCGTATACTTTTCCTGGTATACTCAGTAAACTTATTCCTCTATAATTTTTACAATCTCTTTTGTCCCCTTTCCCTTTATATAAAGGGACTATACATGCTCTCTGCCAATCCCTAGGTACCTTCCCCTCTTTCATACATTTATTAAACAAAAGTACCAACCACTCTATTACAACCCAGGATTCCAAATGGCCTGTTACCCCGGGTGTAATGGGAGCAAATAAACACAGTAGAAAAAGTATAGACTTATATTATCCTTCACCAATTTATAACAGCAATATGTACACTATGTACAGTGATAAGTATAGTGCACTCCACGGTAAGCAAAGCAGAAATAGAAGCCACAAGATAGCAGACCGTGCTTCAACCAGCTCTAGAATGGGAATGACAAGGGCAGACAGGAGAGCGGTACCCACATAACCTCTGCGATTGCCAAAACCATCTTCTTATTGGCTAGAACCTGGTCACTAGTTTTAACGACGGGCCCCATCATCAACTCTTAGCAACCTGGTTCGCTGGTTGGGGAGATAGCCTGTAAAATGAGGGTGTGTACGTGCGCCGAATAAAGGTTACGTACTCTTTTCATGCCACCACTCCAAACACATATCCCCCCTGCTTTTAACATTTCTGTCATGATCCCATCAGTTCCAGCTGCTTTACCCCCCTTTCATTCTACGTAATGCCTCACGTACCTCCACCACACTTACATTCCGCTCTCTTCACTCCTAAAAGATGGGATAAACCCCCCTGGCCAGTGCATGAAATTACCCCCCTCCCTTTCTTTCCTCAACATTTAAAAGTTCCTCAAAATTATTCTCGCCATCTACCTAATACCTCCCTCTCCCCATCTACTAACTCCCCTACTCTGTTTTTAACGGGCAAATCCATACTTTCCCTAGGCTTTCTTTAACTTGTTTAACTCACTCCAAATTTTTTTCTTATTTTCATTAAAATTTCTTGATATATATATATATATATATACATATATATATATATATAATATATTATAAAATATATATATATATATATATTATATATATATATATATATATATATATATATATATATATATATTCTCCTACTACCCCGTATATTCCATAATCTATGTTGTTTGTTTTTTAAGAGAAAAAACATTAACAAAAATACAATAGAGAGTAGAACAACATAGATAACATCTCAGAGCTACATCTCGAATACTTCGTTTCCCGCTCCCCGGGAGTGGCCGCGTGCCCAGAATGCTGCAGGCATATTCTCTCTGGATCGCAAAAACTGAGTCCTGAAAGAGGAAGCTGGCCCTCTGTGATCCTTATTTTCTATGATGAGTTTTTCAGCCAGCTCTTTGAGGAACTTTTAGAGCACACTTGCTCCATTCTCTAAGAGTCTCCAACCCAATTGGGAAGAATTTATTAGCAAGGGGCAAGGAATTCACATCAGCGGTTCTTCTGGGTCTCACCTGTAGGCTGGTGGCTCCACCCCCTGCACTTATGGAGTGAGGCCAAGTAGGCGTCCTGCCGTGTGGCGGCACAGTAGTAGTCCCAGGGCAATCTCCTTACCATACTTCCAGGGTAGCATATGGGCTCCATCCGGAATTCCTTTGACTTCGTCAGACCTCTGCAACTTGGGGTTCCCGTTGAGCTTGGCAACTGCTGTGGCAAGGTTTCTCTTTATGATTAGTTGACCTCATGGTCTATC
>NC_069401.1:68612598-68617598 GCF_026875155.1 Cherax quadricarinatus | reverse complement strand
CTGCTCCCTCTCTCAATACCCATGGGGAGATGTTATCTGGCCCCATTGCCTTTGAGGTATCTAGCTCACTCAGAAGCCTCTTCACTTCTTCCTCGGTTGCGTGCACTGTGTCCAGCACTTGGTGGTGTGCCCCACCTCTCGTCTTTCTGGAGTCCCTTCTGTCTCCTCTGTGAACACTTCTTTGAATCTCTTGTTGAGTTCTTCACATACTTCACGGTCATTTCTTGTTGTGTCTCCTCCTTCCTTCCTTAGCCTGATTACCTGGTCCTTGACTGTTGTTTTCCTCCTGATGTGGCTGTACAACAGTTTCGGGTCAGATTTGGCTTCGCTGCTATGTCATTTTCATATTGTCTTTGGGCCTCCCTTCTTATCTGTGCATATTCGTTTCTGGCTCTACGCACTGTTCTCCTTATTCTCCTGGGTCCTTTGCCTTCTATATTCTTCCATTCCCTAGCACACTTGGTTTTTGCCTCCCTGCACCTTTGGGTAAACCATGGGCTCATCCTGGCTTTTTCATTAATCCTGTTACCCTTGGGTACAAACCTCTCCTCAGCCTCCTTGCATTTTGTTGCTACATATTCCATCATCTCATTAACTGGCTTCCCTGCCAGTTCTCTGTCCCACTGAACCCCGTTCAGGTAGTTCCTCATTCCTGTGTAGTCCCCTTTCTTGTAGTTTGGCTTCATTAGTCCTGGCCTTCCTGCTTCTCCCTCCACTTGTAGCTCTACTGTGTATTCGAAGCTTAAAACCACATGGTCACTGGCCCCAAGGGGTCTTTCATATGAGATGTCCTCGATATATGCACTACTCAAGGTGAATACTAAGTCCAGCCTTGCTGGTTCATCCTCTCCTCTCTCTCTTGTAGTGTCCCTTACGTGTTGGACATGAAGTTTTCCAGTACCACCTCCATCATCTTAGCCTCCATGTATCTTGGCCCCCATGTGGGTCCAAGTTCTCCCAATCGATCTCCTTGTGGTTAAAGTCACCCATGATCAGGAGCTTTACCCTGCATGCATGAGCTCTTCTGGCCACTCTAGCCAGTGTGTAACCATCGCTCTATTGCTCTCGTTCGTACTCTTGCCTTGGCCTCCTGCTGTTCTGTGGTGGGTTATACATCACTGCTATTACCACCTTGGGACCTCCAGAGTGAAGTGTTCCCGCTATGTAATCACTTTCTACTCCGCTGTCTCCTCTCTCCAGCTCATCAAAATTCCAGCGATTTTTGATCAGCAACGCCACTCCTCCACCCCCCCTGTTCCCTCTGTCTTTCCTCAGGATTTGGTATCCCGTTGGAAAGATGGCATCTGTTATCATACCTGTAAGCTTGGTTTCTGTGAGAGCTATGATGTCCGGTGATGCTTCTTTGACTCTTTCATGCCACTCCTCCCACTTATTTGTTATTCCATCAGCGTTTGTGTACCATACCTTCAGTTTCCTTTCCAACACTGTGGTTTGGGGGGCCTGTGAGGGTGGGAGACCTGTGTGTGTGTGTGTGTGTGTGTGAGAGAGAAAGAGAGAGCTCAGAGTGTGTGTGTGTGAGTGTATGTACTCACCTATTTGTACTCACTTATTTGTGGTTGCAGGGATCGAGTAAAGCTCGGGCCCAGACTCTTCGCGGGATTTTTAAACTAGGCCCTCTCTCCCCCTGCCCCACGAGTCTACCCTCCCAAATCTTTAAAAACTATGTATGGTTCCCCTCCCTACGTCATTTCTAGGCTATTCCACGGCCTGCCCTACTTTTAGACAAAGAAAAATTTCCCTTTAACACCCCTTTGTTTTCTCTGAGCTTCAATTTCCCAATTGTAAACCTCTTGTGTCTGTGCCCCTTCTCGGGAACATCCGTCTTTGTCCCCCTTGTCTTTTCCCGGGCCACAGTATTTTATATGTCGTTATCATGTCCCCCCTGCCCCCTTATGGCCCCCAGTGTCGTCAGGCCGATTTCCTAAACCCTTTTTTCTTTGGAAAACCCCCGTAGTTTCTGGGATAGTCTTGTTGAAAACCCTTTGCACTTTTTTTAATTTTTTTGTCGTGCTTGACTAGGTGTGGTTTCCCCAAACGGGTGCTCCCATACCCCAGAAGGGCCCGTGACGTAAAGGGTATACAGAGTCTTAAAAATCCTTCCCTGGGTATGGGAAACCCGTTTAACTGTAGGTTTCCCAGGCCCCCGGTATGCTCCCAGCAGTTATTTGATTAATGTGCGCCTCAGGAGAAAATTGAAGGTGTTATATCACCCCCAACCTTTTCCTTGAGTGGGGTTTTTGCAGTCTTTGGGGCCCTTTAAATTTATTGTGTCTGCGGTCTTTTTTTACTTCCCCAATCTTATGATTTGATTTTGGGAGGGTTAAAAATTTAAGGAAACCAGTTGTGGACCCGGCTTGTAGCCTGTCCAGGGGGTTTTTTGTAGTCCTCCCGATCCTATCTTTATTTGTTTTTTCAAAAAACTTCGAAACATCTGCAAACAAGGACACTTCTGAGTCTTTCCCTTCAGTTATGTCGTTCACATATACCAAGAACAGCACAGGTCCTAGGACTGACCCCTGTGGAACCCCGCTTGTCACAGGCGCCCACTTTGACACCTCGTAGCGTACCATGACTCTTTGTTGCCTCCCTGTCAGGTATTCTCTGATCTATTGCAGTGCCTTTCCTGTTATGTGTGCCTGATCCTCTAGCTTTTGCAGTAACCTCTTGTGAGGAACTGTGTCGAAGGCCTTCTTGCAGTCCAAAAATATGCAGTCGATCCACCCCTCTTTCTCTTGTCTTACTTCTGTCACCTTGTCATAAAACTCTAGTAGGTTTGTGACACAGGATTTTCCTTCCCTGAAACCATGCTGGTTGTCAACTATACACTTGTTTCTTTCCAGGTGCTCCACCACTCTCCTCCTGATGATCTTCTCCATGACCTTGCATACTATACACGTTAGTGATACAGGTCTGTAGTTTAGTGCCTCAGGTCTGTCTCCCTTTTTAAAAATTGGGACTACATTTGCCATTTTCCATACTTCAGGGAGTTGCCCAGTTTCAAATGATGTATTGAAGATCTTTGTTAATGGCTCACACTATATCTCTGCTCCCTCTTTAAGGACCCATGGAGAGATGTTGTCTGGTCCCACCGCCTTTGAGGTGTCAAGTTCGCATAGCAGCTTCTTCACCTCCTCCTTGGTTATATGTACCTCATCCAGCACTTGCTGGTGTACCCCCCTGTTCTGATTTCCTGGAGTCCTACTGGTTTCCACTGTAAATACCTCTTTAAATCTTTTGTTGAGATCTTGACATACCTCTCGGTCGTTTCTTGTGAAATCCCCATCACCCTTCCTCAGTCTGATTACCTGGTCCTTGACTGTTGTTTTCCTCCCGATGTGGCTGTACAACAGCTTCGGGTCAGTCTTTACTTTTGATGCTATGTCATTTTCATATTGTCTCTGAGCCTCCCTTCTTATCTGTGCATATTCGTTTCTGGCTCTACGGCTAATCTCTTTATTTTCCTGAGTTCTCTGTCTTCTGTACCTTTTCCATTCTCTAGTACACCTAGTTTTTGCCTCCCTACACCTTTGGGTGAACCAAGGACTCGTTCTGTTCCTCCCATTATTTATGTTTCCCTTGGGAACAAACCTCTCCTCTGCCTCCTTGCATTTTGTTGCCACATAGTCCATCATTTCTTGTACTGGTTTTCCTGTCAGTTCCCTCTCCCAATGAATGTCTCGAAGGAAGTTCCTCATGCCTGAGTAGTTCCCCCTTTTGTAGTTTGGTTTTTCCCAGCCTATTCCTGCTACTCTCTAGACTTGGAGCTCAACTATGTAGTCGAAGCATAGAACCTCATGGTCACTAGCTCCCAGGGGCCTTTCATACATGATACCCTCGATGTCCGAACTTCTCAAGGTGAATACAAGGTCCAGTCTTGCTGGTTCATCCTCTCCTCTCTCTCTGGTAGTGTCTCTAACATGTTGATGCATGAGGTTTTCCAGTACCACATCCATCATCTTGGCTCTCCATGTTTCGGGACCCCCATGGGGCTCCAGGTTTTCCCAGTCAATCTCCTTGTGATTGAAATCACCCATAACTAGTAACTTTGCTCCCCCCATGTGTGCTCTCCTGGCCACCTCGGCTAGTGTGTCGATCATTGCTCTGTTGCTCTCATCGTATTCTTCTCTTGGCCTCCTGCAGTTCTGTGGTGGGTTGTACATTACTGCAATTATCACCTTATGTCCCTCAGACTTTATTGTTCCTAGTAAGTAGTCCCTTTCGCCCGTGCCATCCATTCCTTCCATTTTCTCAAAACCCCACTGGTTTTTAATGAGCAGTGCAACTCCTCCTCCCCCTCTCCTCCCTCTGTCTTTCCTGAGGATTTGATATCCGGATGGAAAGATTGAATCTGTTATTATTCTGATGAGTTTTGTTTCCGTGAGTGCTATTATGTCTGGGGATGTCTCCTTGATTCTTTCGTGCCAGTCCACATACTTGTTTGTTATTCCATCTGCATTTGTTTACCACACCTTCAACTTCTTTTCTAAGACTGTGGTCTGGGAGGTATATTGGTGTTGGGGAAGTGGGAGACCTGGTAAGGAACTATGGGTTGTTGCTGTGGGGGTGGAGTTTGTAATGTATTGGGTGGGGACATTGGATGTGGCATGGGTGTTTTGATTTAGAGTGTTTGGTTGCACTGGGGTTGACCTGGTTGGGAGGCTTCTATAGGAAGTTGTGAGGGAGGCTGTATTTGATCTTCTTCCTGGGTCTGGGATCTCCGGTCTGTCTTCTCCATCCCTTCTCTCTTTCCTCCTTTCGCGTTTGTACCATCTCTCTCAGTTTCTGCCTTTCTTCTTGTGTTCTGTCGCGATGTGTGTGTGTGTGTGTGTGTGCGTGTGTGTGTGTGTGTGTGTGTGTGTGTGTGTGTGTGTGGTGTGTGTGTGTGTGTGTGTGTGTACTCACCTAGTTGTACTCACCTAGTTGGGGTTGCGGGGTCGATCCGAGTTCCGGGCCCCGCCTTTTCACTGATCGCTACTAGT
>NC_069401.1:68605098-68607598 GCF_026875155.1 Cherax quadricarinatus | reverse complement strand
GACCCATGGAGAGATGTTTTCTGGCCCCATTGCCTTTGAGGTGTGTGTGTGAGTGTGTGTGTGTGTGTGTGTGTGTGTGTGTGTGTGTGTGTGTGTGTGTGTGTGTGTGTGTGTGTGTGTGTGTGTGTGTGCGTGTGTGTGTGTGTGTATGTGTGTGTGTGTGTGTGTGTGTGTGTGTGTCTGTATGTGTGTGTGTGTGTGTGTGTGTGTGTGTGTGTGTGTGAGTGTTTGTGAGTGTGTGTGTGTGTGTGTGTGTGTGTGTGTGTGTGTGTGTGTGTGTGTGTGTGTGTGTACTCACCTAATTGTACTCACCTAATTGTGGTTGCATGGGTCGAGACTCGGCTCCTGGCCCCGACTCTTCACTGATCGTTACTACGTCCTCCCCCTCTCTGCTTCCTGAGCTTTGTCATATCTCTTCTTAAAACTATGCATGGTTCCTGCCTCCACTACTTCACTTGCTAGGCTATTCCACTTCCTGACGACTCTGTGACTGAAGGAATACTTCCTAACGTCCCTGTGACTCGTCTGAATCTTCAGCTTCCAATTGTGACCCCTTGTTTCTGTGCCCCCTCTCTGGAACATCCTGTCTGTGTCCACCTTTTCTATTCCCCGCAGTATCTTGTATGTCGTTATCATGTCTCCCCTGACCCTTCTGTCCTCCAGTGTCGTCAGTCCTATTTCCTTCAACCTTTCCTCGTACGACATTCCCCTGAGCTCTGGAACTAGCCTTGTTGCAAACCTTTGTACTTTCTCTAATTTCTTGACGTGCTTGACCAGGTGTGGGTTCCAGACTGGTGCTGCATACTCCAGTATGGGCCTAACATACACTGTGTACAGTGTCTTGAACGATTCCTTATTTAGGTATCGGAACGCTATTCTCAGGTTTTACAGGTGCCCGTATGCTGCAGCAGTTATTTGGTTGATGTGTGCCTCCGGTGACGTGCTCGGTGTTATGGTCACCCCAAGATCTTTCTCCCTAGCCTATACCTAGCCTATACTCTGCCTGCAGTCTTCTTTGCACCTCCCCAATCTTCATGACTTTGCATTTGGCGGGATGATTTCGAGAAGCCAGGTTCTGGACCATGTGTCCTGCCTGTCCAGGTCTCTTTGCAGTCCTGCCTCATCCACATCCGATTTAATTCTTCTCATCAGCTTCACATCATCTGCGAACAGGGACACTTCAGAGTCTATTCCTTCCATCATGTCGTTCGCATATATCAAAAATAGCACTGGTCCTAGAACTGACCCTTGTGGGACCCCGCTCGTCACAGGCGCCCACTGTGATGCCTCTTCACGTACCATGACTCGTTGTTGCCTCCCTGTCAGGTATTCCCTGATCCATTGCAGTGCCCTCCCTGTTATATGCGCCTGATCCTCCAACTTCTGCACTAATCTCTTGTGAGGAACTGTGTCAAAGGCCTTCCTGCAAGCTAGGAAAATGCAATCAACCCACCCCTCTCTCTCGTGTCTTACTTCTGTTACCTTGTCATAAAACTCCAGAAGGTTTGTGACACAGGATTTGCCTTCCATAAATCCATGCTGGATTTCATTTATAATCTTGTTCCGTTACAGGTGTTCCACCACTCTCCCCCTGATAATCGTCTCCATGACTTTGCATACTATACATGTTAGAGACACAGGTCTGTAGTTTAGTACCTCGTTTCTGTCTCCTTTCTTAAATATGGGGACTACATTTGCCATCTTCCATACCTCAGGTAGTTGCCCAGTTTCAAAGGATGTGTTGAAAACTGTTGTTAGGGGCACACGCAGCATCTCTGCTCCTTCTCTAAGGACGCACTGAGAGATGTCCGGTCCCTTCGCCTTTGAGGTATCAAGGTCACTTAGCATCTTCTGCACCTTCTCCTCGGTTGTTCGTATGTCATCCAACACTTGTTTGTATGTTCCCTCTTGATGTTCCTTTCTGTGCTGTCTTCCCAGAGCCCTTCCTGTCTCTACTGTAAAAACTTCCTTAAATCTCCCGTTTAGCTCCTCTCATACCTCCTGATCATTTCTTGTGAGTTCTCAACCTTCTGTCCTCAGTCTGATCACCTGGTATTTGACTGTTGTCTTCCTCCTGATGTGGCTATACAACAGTTTCGGGTCAGTCTTGACTTTCGATGCTATGTTATTTTCATACTGTCCCTGGGCCTCCCTCCTTACCTGTGCATACTCGTTCCTGGCTCTGCGACCAATCTCCTTATTTTCATGTGTTCTCTGCCTTCTGTACTTTTTCCATTCTCTATTGCACTTTGTTTTTGCCTCCTTACACCGTCGGGTAAACCAGGGGCTCGTTCTGGTCTTCCCATTGTTTCTGTGCCCTTGGGAATAAACCTTTCCACTGCTTCCTTGCATTTTTTGTTACAAATTCCATCATTTCATTTACTGGCTTTCCTGCCAGTTCTCTGTCCCACGGAACCTCCTGCAGGAAGTTCCTCAAACCTTTGTAGTCCCCTCTTGTATAGTCTGGCTTTTCCCATTCAACTCCTGTTACTCTCTCTAC
>NC_069401.1:68597598-68600098 GCF_026875155.1 Cherax quadricarinatus | reverse complement strand
AGTAATACCAGTAGTAATACCAGTAGTAATACCAGTAGTAATACCAGTAGTAACACCAGTAGTAATACCAGTAGTAATACCAGTAGTAACACCAGTAGTAACACCAGTAGTAACACCAGTAGTAATACCAGTTGTAATACCAGTAGTAATACCAGTAGTAATACCAGTAGTAATACCAGAAGTAACACCAGTAGTAATACCAGTAGTAATACCAGTAGTAACACCAGTAGTAATACCAGTAGTAATACCAGTAGTAATACCAGTAGTAATACCAGTAGTAATACCAGTAGTAACACCAGTAGTAACACCATAGTAACACCAGTAGTAATACCAGTAGTAATACCAGTAGTAATACCAGTAGTAATACCAGTAGTAATACCAGTAGTAACACCAGTAGTAACACCAGTAGTAATACCAGTAGTAATACCAGTAGTAACACCAGTAGTAACACCAGTAGTAATACCAGTAGTAATACCAGTAGTAATACCAGTAGTAATACCAGTAGTAATACCAGTAGTAACACCAGTAGTAACACCAGTAGTAACACCAGTAGTAATACCAGTAGTAATACCAGTAGTAATACCAGTAGTAATACCAGTAATAATACCAGTAGTAATACCAGTAGTAACACCAGTAGTAATACCAGTAATTCTAAACCTTACCAACAGTACTTCTAACACTTAACAATTCTGCTTATTAAATTAGAAAGTAACTTGGTTGTAAAATTTAGCTTCTGGGAGTGTCTACGTCACCCTCGCTAGACTGCCCCTCGCTAGACTGCCCCTCGCTAGACTGCCCCTCGCTAGGCTGCCCCTCGCTAGGCTGCCCCTCGCTAGACTGCCCCTCGCTAGACTGCCCCTCGCTAGGCTGCCCCTCGCTAGACTGCCCTTCATTAGGCTGCCCCTCGCTAGGCTGCCCCTCACTAGGCTGCCCCTCGCTAGACTGCCCCTCGCTAGACTGCCCCTCGCTAGACTGCCCCTCGCTAGACTGCCCCTCGCTAGGCTGCCCCTCGCTAGGCTGCCCCTCGCTAGACTGCCCCTCGCTAGACTGCCCCTCGCTAGGCTGCCCCTCGCTAGGCTGCCCCTCGCTAGACTGCCTCTCGCTAGGCTGCCCCTCGCTAGACTGCCCCTCGCTAGACTGCCCCTCGCTAGGCTGCCTCTCGCTAGACTGCCCCTCGCTAGATTGCCCCTCGCTAGGCTGCCCCTCGCTAGGCTGCCCCTCGCTAGACTGCCCCTCGCTAGACTGCCCCTCGCTAGACTGCCCCTCGCTAGACTGCCCCTCGCTAGACTGCCCCTCGCTAGGCTGCCCCTCGCTAGACTGCCCCTCGCTAGGCTGCCCCTCGCTAGACTGCCCCTCATTAGGCTGCCCCTCGCTAGACTGCCCCTCGCTAGACTGCCCCTCGCTAGACTGCCCCTCGCTAGACTGCCCCTCGCTAGACTGCCCCTCGCTAGACTGCCCCTCGCTAGGCTGCCCCTCGCTAGACTGCCCCTCGCTAGACTGCCCCTCGCTAGACTGCCCCTCATTAGGCTGCCCCTCGCTAGGCTGCCCCTCACTAGGCTGCCCCTCACTAGGCTGCCCCTCGCTAGGCTGCCCCTCACTAGGCTGCCCCTCGCTAGGCTGCCCCTCGCTAGGCTGCCCCTCGCTAGACTGCCCCTCGCTAGGCTGCCCCTCGCTAGGCTTCCCCTCGCTAAGCTGTCCTTCGATAGGCTGCCCCTAGCTAGGCTGCCCCTCACTAGGCTGCCCCTCGCTAGACTGCCCCTCGCTAGGCTGCCCCTCGCTAGGCTGCCCCCCGCTAGGCTGCCCCACGCCAGACTGCCCCTCGCTAGACTGCCCCTCGCTAGGCTGCCCTTCGCCAGACTGCCCCTCGCTAGACTGCCCCTCGCTAGGCTGCCCCTCGCTAGACTGCCCCTCGCTAGGCTGCCGCTCGCTAGACTGCCCCTCGCTAGACTGCCCCTCGTTAGGCTGCCCCTCGCTAGACTGCCCCTCGCTAGACTGCCCCTCGCTGGCCTGCCCCTCGCTAGGCTGCCCCTCGCTAGACTGCCCCTCGCTAGACTGCCCCTCGCTAGGCTGCCCCCCGCTAGGCTGCCCCTCGCCAGACTGCCCCTCGCTAGACTGCCCCTCGCTAGGCTGCCCTTCGCCAGACTGCCCCTCGCTAGACTGCCCCTCGCTAGGCTGCCCCTCGCTAGACTGCCCCTCGCTAGGCTGCCGCTCGCTAGACTGCCCCTCGCTAGACTGCCCCTCGTTAGGCTGCCCCTCACTAGACTGCCCCTCGCTAGACTGCCCCTCGCTGGCCTGCCCCTCGCTAGACTGCCCCTCGCTAGGCTGCCCCTCGCTAGGCTGCCCCTCGCTAGACTGCCCCTCGCTAGACTGCCCCTCGCTAGACTGCCCCTCGCTAGGCTGCCCCTCGCTAGGCTGCCCCTCGCTAGACTGCCCCTTGCTAGACTGCCCCTCGCTAGACTGCCCCTTGCTAGACTGCCCCTCGCTAGACTGCCCCTCGCTA
>NC_069401.1:68537598-68592598 GCF_026875155.1 Cherax quadricarinatus | reverse complement strand
CGGCTAGTGTGTCTACCATTGATTTGTTTCTCTCGTCGTATTCTTCTCTTCGCCTCCTGCAGTTCTTTGGCGGGTTGTACATTACTGCAATTACCACCTTATTGCCCTCAGACTGGATTGTTCCTATATGGAGTTTGTACTCACCTATTTGTACTCACCTATTTGTGGTTGCAGGGGTCGAGTCACAGCTCCTGGCCCCGCCTCTTCGCTGATTGCTACTAGGTCCTCTATCTCCCTGCCCCATGAGCTCTATCATACCTCGCCTTAAAACTATGTATGGTTCCCGCCTCCACTACGTCACTTTCTAGGCTATTCCACGGCCTGACTACTCTATGACTGAAGAAATACTTCCTAACATCCCTTTGATTCATCTGAGTCTTCAACTTCCAATTGTGACCTCTTGTGTCTGTGTCCCTTCTCTGGAACATCCCGTCTTTGTCCACCCTGTCTATTCCGCGCAGTATTTTATATGTCGTTATCATGTCTCCCCTGACCCTTATGGCCTCCAGTGTCGTCAGGCCGATTTCCCTCAACCTTTCTTCGTAGGACAATCCCCGTAGCTCTGGGACTAGTCTTCTTGCAAACCTTTGCACTTTCTCTAATTTCTTGACGTGCTTGACTAGGTGTGGATTCCAAACTGGTGCTGCATACTCCAGTATGGGCCTGACATAAATGGTATACAGAGTCTTAAACGAATCCTTACTGAGGTATCGGAACGCTATCCGTAGGTTTGCCAGGCGCCCGTATGCTGCAGCAGTTATCTGATTGATGTGCGCCTCAGGAGATATGCTCGGTGTTATACTCACCCCCAGGTCTTTTTCCTTGAGTGAGGTTTGCAGTCTTTGGCCATCTAAACTATATTGTGTCTGCGGTCTTCTTTGCCCTTCCCCAATCTTCATGACTTTGCATTTGGCAGGGTTAAATTCAAGGAGCCAGTTGCTGGACCAGGCTTGTAGCCTGTCCAGGTCTTTTTGTAGTCCTGCCTGATACTCATCCGATTTGATTCTTCTCATTAACTTCGCATCATCTGCAAACAAGGACACTTCTGAGTCTATCCCTTCAGTTATGTCGTTCACATATACCAAGAACAGCACAGGTCCTAGGACTGACCCCTGTGGAACCCCGCTTGTCACAAGCGCCCACTCTGACACCTCGTCGCGTACCATGACTCGTTGTTGCCTCCCTGACAGGTATTCTCTGATCCATTGCAGTGCCTTTCCTGTTATGTGTGCCTGATCCTCTAGCTTTTGCAGTAACCTCTTGTGAGGAACTGTGTGGAAGGCCTTCTTGCAGTCCAAAAATATGCAGTCGATCCACCCCTCTCTCTCTTGTCTTACTTCTGTCACCTTGTCATAAAACTCTAGTAGGTTTGTGACACAGGATTTTCCTTCCCTGAAACCGTGCTGGTTGTCAATTATACACTTGTTTCTTTCCAGGTGCCCCACCACTCTCCTCCTGATGATCTTCTCCATGACCTTGCATACTATACACGTTAATGATACAGGTCTGTAGTTTAGTGCCTCATGTCTGTCTCCCTTTTTAAAAATTGGGACTACATTTGCCATTTTCCATACCTCAGGGAGTTGCCCAGTTTCAAGTGATGTGTTGAAGATCTTTGTTAATGGCTCACACAATGTCTCTGCTCCCTCTTTAAGGACCCATGGAGAGATGTTGTCTGGTCCCACCGCCTTTGAGGTGTCAAGTTCGCATAGCAGCTTCTTCACCTCCTCCTTGGTTATATGTACCTCAACCAGCACTTGCGGGTGTGCCCCCCTGTTCTGATTTCCTGGAGTCCTACTGTGTTCCACTGTAAATACCTCTTTAAATCTTGTGTTGAGCTCCTGACATACCTCTTCGTCGTTTCTTGTGAATTCCCCGTCACCCTTCCTCAGTCTGATTACCTGGTCCTTGACTGTTGTTTTCCTCCTGATGTGGCTGTACAACAGCTTCGGGACAGTCTTTACTTTTGATGCTATGTCATTTTCATATTGTCTCTGAGCCTCCCTTCTTATCTGTGCATATTCGTTTCTGGCTCTTCGGCTGATTTCTTTATTTTCCTGAGTTCTCTGTCTTCTGTACCTTTTCCATTCTCTAGTACACCTAGTTCTTGCCTCCCTACACCTTTGGGTGAACCAAGGACTCGTTATGTTCTTCCCATTATTTCTGTTTCACTTTGGAACAAACCTCTCCTATGCCTCCTTGCATTTTGTTGCTACATAGTCCATACTAGTTTCTAAAACTTAGACTCTCTGAACTTCTACAAGTGTCTACACTTGTGTATGTGTGTGTGTGTGTGTCTAACGGTTACCCGTCGCTAGCTATACTACTTCCCTCTCCTCACGCCCTCATCAAACCTATCTCCACCTTATCTACGTGTTTCTACTCTAATTATAGTAATGTATGTGTGTGTGTATGTGTGTGTGTGTGTGTGTGTGTGTGTTGTGTGTGTGTGTGTGTGTGTGTGTGTGTGTGTGTGTGTGTGTGTACTCACCTAGTTGTACTCACCTAGTTGAGGTTGCAGGGGTCGAGTCCGAGCTCCTGGCCCCGCCTCTTCACTGTGTGTGTACGTGTGCATGTGTGTGTGTGTGTACTCACCTAGTTGTACTCACCTAGTTGAGGTTGCGGGGGTCGAGTCCGAGCTCCTGGCCCCGCCTCTTCACTGATCGCTACTAGGTCACTCTCCCTGAGCCGTGAGCTTTATCATACCTCTGCTTAAAGCTATGTATGGATCCTGCCTCCACTACATCGCTTCCCAAACTATTCCACTTACTGACTACTCTGTGGCTGAAGAAATACTACCTAACATCCCTGTGATTCATCTGTGTCTTCAGCTTCCAACTGTGTCCCCTTGTTACTGTGTCCAATCTCTGGAACATCCTGTCTTTGTCCATCTTGTCAATTCCTCTCAGTATTTTGTATGTCGTTATCATGTCCCCCCATCTCTCCTGTCCTCCAGTGTCGTCAGGTTGATTTCCCTTAACCTCTCCTCGTAGGACATACCTCTTAGCTCTGGGACTAGTCTTGTTCCAAACCTTTGCACTTTCTCTAGTTTCTTCACGTGCTTGGCTAGGTGTGGGTTCCAAACTGGTGCCGCATACTCCAATATGGGCCTAACGTACAAGGTGTACAGGGTCCTGAATGATTCCTTATTAAGATGTCGGAATGCTGTTCTGAGGTTTGCTAGGCGCCCATATGCTGCAGCAGTTATTTGGTTGATGTGCGCTTCAGGAGATGTGCCTGGTGTTATACTCACCCCAAGATCTTTTTCCTTGAATGAGGTTTGTAGTCTCTGACCCCCTAGATTGTACTCAGTCTGCGGCCTTCTTTGCCCTTCCCCAATCTTCATGACTTTGCACTTGGTGGGATTGAACTCCAGGAGCCAATTCCTGGACCAGGTCTGCAGCCTGTCCAGATCCCTTTGTAGTTCTGCCTGGTCTTCGATCGAGTGAATTCTTCTCATCAACTTCACGTCATCTGTAAACAGGGACACCTCAGAGTCTATTCCTTCCGTCATGTCGTTCACAAATACCAGAAACAGCACTGGTCCTAGGACTGACCCCTGCGGGACCCCGCTGGTCACAGGTGCCCACTCTGACACCTCGCCACGTACCGTGACTCGCTGCTGTCTTCCTGACAAGTATTCCCTGATCCATTGTAGTGCCTTCCCTGTTATTCCTGCTTGGTCCTCCAGTTTTTGCACCAATCTCTTGTGTGGAACTGTGTCAAACGCCTTCTTGCAGTCCAAGAAAATGCAATCCACCCACCCCTCTCTCTCTTGTCTTACTGCTGTCACCATGTCATAGAACTCCATTAGGTTTGTGACACAAGATTTCCCGTCCCTGAAACCATGTTGGCTGCTGTTGATGAGATCGTTCCTTTCTAGGTGTTCCACCACTCTTCTCCTGATAATCTTCTCCATGATTTTGCATACTATACATGTCAGTGACACTGGTCTGTAGTTTAATGCTTCATGTCTGTCTCCTTTTTTAAAGATTGGGACTACATTTGCTGTCTTCCATGCCTCAGACAATCTCCCTGTTTCGATAGATGTATTGAATATTGTTGTTAGGGGTACACATAGCGCCTCTGCTCCCTCTCTCAATACCCATGGGGAGATGTTATCTGGCCCCATTGCCTTTGAGGTATCTAGCTCACTCAGAAGCCTCTTCACTTCTTCCTCGGTTGTGTGCACTGTGTCCAGCACTTGGTGGTGTGCCCCACCTCTCCGTCTTTCTGGAGTCCCTTCTGTCTCCTCTGTGAACACTTCTTTGAATCTCTTGTTGAGTTCTTCACATACTTCACGGTCATTTCTTGTTGTCTCTCCTCCTTCCTTCCTTAGCCTGATTACCTGGTCCTTGACTGTTGTTTTCCTCCTGATGTGGCTGTACAACAGTTTCGGGTCAGATTTGGCTTTCGCTGCTATGTCATTTTCATATTGTCTTTGGGCCTCCCTTCTTATCTGTGCATATTCGTTTCTGGCTCTACGACTGTTCTCCTTATTCTCCTGGGTCCTTTGCCTTCTATATTTCTTCCATTCCCTAGCACACTTGGTTTTTGCCTCCCTGCACCTTTGGGTAAACCATGGGCTCATCCTGGCTTTTTCATTATTCCTGTTACCCTTGGGTACAAACCTCTCCTCAGCCTCCTTGCATTTTGTTGCTACATATTCCATCATCTCATTAACTGGCTTCCCTGCCAGTTCTCTGTCCCACTGAACCCCGTTCAGGTAGTTCCTCATTCCTGTGTAGTCCCCTTTCTTGTAGTTTGGCTTCATTCGTCCTGGCCTTCCTGCTTCTCCCTCCACTTGTAGCTCTACTGTGTATTCGAAGCTTAAAACCACATGGTCACTGGCCCCAAGGGGTCTTTCATATGTGATGTCCTCGATATCTGCACTACTCAAGGTGAATACTAAGTC
The DNA here is from genome assembly GCF_026875155.1 of Cherax quadricarinatus. NCBI lineage: Eukaryota > Metazoa > Arthropoda > Malacostraca > Decapoda > Parastacidae > Cherax > Cherax quadricarinatus. The sequence continues at coordinate 68,587,683 of NC_069401.1, read as the reverse complement.
CAGCCTTGCTGGTTCATCCTCTCCTCTCTCTCTTGTAGTGTCCCTTACGTGTTGGCACATGAAGTTTTCCAGTACCACCTCCATCATCTTAGCCCTCCATGTATCTTGGCCCCCATGTGGGTCCAAGTTCTCCCAATCGATCTCCTTGTGGTTAAAGTCACCCATGATCAGGAGCTTTGCCCTGCATGCATGAGCTCTTCTGGCCACTCTAGCCAGTGTGTCAACCATCGCTCTATTGCTCTCGTCGTACTCTTGCCTTGGCCTCCTGCTGTTCTGTGTGTGTGTGTGTGTGTGTGTGTGTGTGTGTGTGTGTGTGTGTGTGTGTGTGTGTGTGTGTGTGTGTGTGTATGTGTGTGTGTGTGTGTATGTGTGTGTGTGTGTGTGTGTGTGTGTGTGTGTGTGTTCGTGTGTGTGTGTGTGTGTGTGTGTGGTGTGTGTGTGTGTGTGTGTGTGTGTGTGTTTGTGTGTGTGTGTGTGTGTGTGTACTCTTCTATTTGTGGTTGTAGGGGTCGATTCATATCTCCTGGCCCTCCACATATAAACTAAATAATGTAGATCTTAATATTACGGATTGTGAAAAGTATATAGGAATTCTGGTTAGCAGTAATATAAAACCAAGACAACAGTTCATAAGTGCTCACAATAAAGCTAATAGAATCCTTGGTTTCATAGCAAGAAGTACAAATAATAGAAGTCCTCAGGTTGTTCTTCAACTCTATATATCCTTGGTTAGGCCTCATTTAGACTATGCTGCTCAGTTCTGGTCACCGTATTGCAGAATGGATATAAATGCTCTGGAAAACGTACAGAGGAGGATGACAAAGATGATCCCATGTATCAGAAATCTTCCCTATGAGGATAGACTGAGGGCCCTGAATCTGCGCTCTCTCGAAAGGTGTAGAATTAACGGGGATATGATTGAGGTGTCTAAATATAAAGCAGGAATTAATAAAAAGGGTGTGAATAACATACCAAAAATATCTAATATAGACAGGACTCGCAGCAATGGTCTTAAATTGGAAAAATTCAGATTCAGGAAGGATATAGGAAAGCACTGGTTTGGTAATAGAGTTGTAGATGAGTGGAACAAACTCCCGAGTACCGTCATAGAAGCTAGGGCGTTGTACTCACCTATTTGTGGTTGAAGGGGTCGAGTCATAGCTCCTGGCCCCGCCTCTTCACTGATTGCTACTAGGTCCTCTCTCTCCCTGTTCCATGAGCTTTATCAAACCTTGTCTTAAAACTATGTATGGTTCCCGCCTCCACTACGTCAATGTCTAGGCTATTCCACTTCCTGACTACTCTATGACTGAAGAAATACTTCCTAACATCCCTTTGATTCATCTGTGTCTTCAACTTCCAATTGTGACCTCTTGCGTCTGTGTTCCATCTCTGGAACCTCCTGCTTTTTTCCAACTTGTCTATTCAGTATTTTATATGTCGTTGTCATGTCTCCCCTGACCCTCCTATCCTCCAGTGTCGTCAGGCCGATTTCCCTTAACTTCTCTTCGTAGGACAATCCTCTTAGCTCTGAGACTAGTCTTATTGCAAACCTTTGCACTTTCTCTAATTTCTTGATGTGCTTGACCAGGTGTGGATTCCAAACTGGTGCTGCATACACCAGTTTGGGCCTGACGTAAATGGTGTACAGAGTCTTGAACGATTCCTTACTGAGGTATCGGAACGCTATATTTAAGTTTGCCAGACGCCCGTACACTGCAGCAGTTATCTGATTGATGTTCGCCTCAGGAGATGTGCTCGGTGTTATAGTCAACCCTAGATATTTTTCCTTGAGTGAGGTTTGCAGTCTTTGGCCACCTAGACTATACTGTGTCTGCGGTTTTCTTTGCCCTTCCCCAATCTTCATGACTTTGCATTTGGCAGGGTTAAACTCAAGGAGCCAGTTGCTGGACCAGGATTGTAGCCTGTCCAGGTCTCTTTGTAGTCCTGCCTGATCCTCGACCGATTTGATTCTTCTCATTAACTTCACATCATCTGTAAACAAGGACACTTCTGAGTTTGTCTCTTCCGTTATGTCATTCACATATACCAAAAACAGCACAGGTCGTAGGACTGACCCCTGTGGAACCCGGCTTGTCAAAGGCGCCCACTCTGACACCTCGTCTCATACCATGACTCGTTGTTGCCTCCCTGTCAGGCATTCTCTGATTCATTTCAGTGCCATTCCTGTTATGTGTGTCTGATCCTCTAAGTGATTATCAAATGGTATACAATACCGACATGTTGGTAGATAAGACACATAGGCAACATTTAGGCAACTTTATTCCGAAACGTTTCGGCTACACAGTAGGCTTCTTCAGTCGAGTACAGAAAGTAGGCATGAGCAGTAGAGATGTGAAGATGTAATCAGTCCATCACCCTTGAAGTCGTAGATTTGAGGTTGTCAGTCCCTCAGCCTGGAGAAGTTCTGTTCCAAAGTCTGGAACTAACTGAAGATCAAGCGACAGTGTTGAGACTTAAATACTGTCGGAAGGAGAGGCGCAGAGAAGTAGTAGGGAGAATGTAGCCACTGAGAGGTCACGTCCCTCTCACATCAAACAATTCTCACTTGAAAAAGTTGTCCAAGGTGTTTTCTCTTCTGTACCAAGATACCATTGTGTTGCAGAAGAGAAAACACCTTTGACAACTTTTTCAAGTGAGAATTGTTTGATCTGAGAGGGACATGACCTCCCAGTGGCTACATTCTCACTACTACTACTCTGCACCTCTCCTTCCGACAGTATTTAAGTCTCAACACTGTCGTTTGATCTTCAGTTAGTTCCAGACTTTGGAACAGAACTTCCCCAAGCTGAGGGGCTGACAACCTCAAATCTACGACTTCAAGGGTGATGGACTGATTACATCTTCACATCTCTACTGCTCCTGCCTACTTTCTGTACTCGACTGAAGAAGCCTACTGTGTAGGCGAAACGTTTCGGAATAAAGGGTCAACAGGAAGGGTAGAGGAGTAGCGATGAATGTCAGAGACAATTTAAATTGATGTGTTAGACAAGATATAAAATTAGAAGCGTCAGCCACTGAATCTGTTCGGTTACAGCTTCTCGAAGGCCGTGAAAAACTAATTTTGGATGTGATTTACAGGGCCCCAAATCTTGATAGGAAGTGCAGTAAACTTCTATGGGACGAAATTCGTTAGGCATCTACATACAGAAATCTTGTGCTAATGGAAGATTTCAACTATAGACAGACAGACTGGAGCATTTTGACAGGAAATTTAGAGTCAGGTGACTTTCTTGATACGATTCAGGATTGTTTTTTAAAACAGTTTGTGACAGAACCAACTGGAGGAAATAACCTCCTTGACTTGGTTCTTGCCAGTAGGGAAACGCTAATTAATAATCTTGAGGTTAATGATGAACTTGGGGAAAGTGATCACAAATCACTCAGTTTTAATATATCATGGAATTAATAATAAAAAATGGTTATAAAAGACCATAATTTTTAAAGGGGTGGACCGGTAAGCCAGCAGAAGGCCTCGGTCAGATGACCAAAAGCTCCAAAGGCGGGTCATCATCTGACTAAGACCCATGTCAGGAAACACTTGTCCTGTTTCCTGACGAACCTTACCTAACTTAAGCATCATGGAATTCCCCTAATAATGGCAATCAAGTCTCCATCCCTGACTTTCGCTTGGCTGATTTCATAGGACTGAAAAATTACTTAGGTGGGCTGAACTGGAATGACCTGACTAAGGGTCAGGTAGGTGGTGATGATTCCCGATATGACGTTTTCCAGGGCATAGTTCTAGCTGCTCAGACAATTTATGTTCCAAATAGGGAAATCAGATCAAACAAAAATGATCCTAAATGGATGAACAATAGATTAATACATCTAATTGGTCAAAAAACAGGCACATATAGGCAAATCAAAAGAGGAGAGGGGCAAAATAAAAAATCAATATATTCAGTTAAAGAGAGAAATAAAAAAGGGAATAAGAAAAGCAAAAAAAGATTATGAGGTTAAAGTTGCAAGAGAATAGAAGACTAACCCAAAAGGATTATTTCAGGAATACAGAAGTAAGATCAGGGACAAGATAGGCCCACTCAAAAGCTACTCGGGTCTGCTAATGGACAGTGATAAGGAAATGTGTAGAATTGTTAACTCATACTTCCTATCAATTTTTACACACGAAGATACTAGCGATATTCCAGAAATAATAAATTATGTAGAACAGGACGATAATAAACTATGCACGATTAGGGTCACAAGTGACATGGTCCTTAGGCAAATAGATAAATTAAAAACCTAACAAATCCCCAGGTCCTCACGAACTGTATGCAAGGGTTCTAAAGGAATGTAAAGAGGAGCTTAGCAAACCTTTGGCTTATCTTTTGAACATATCACTACTAACTGGCATGTTGCCAGATAAGTGGAAAAAAGCAGGTGACAGGTCCTTAGCTTCGGACTATAGACCAGTAAGCCTAACCTCCATAGTGGGAAAATTTATTGAATCAATAATTGCCGAGGCAGTTCATAGCCACCTTGAAAAGCACAAATTAATCAACGAATCTCAGCATGGTTTGACAAAGGGGCGTTCCTGCGACTTTCAGCAATGGTTTTAAGTTGGAAAAATTCAGATTCAAGATGGATATAGGAAAGCACTGGTTTGGTAATAGAGTTGTGGATGAGTGGAACAAACTCCCAAGTACAGTTATAGAGGCTAGAACGTTGTGTAGTTTTAAAAATAGTTTAGATAAATACATGAGTGGGTGTGGCTTTAGTTCACTGACCTAGTGACCCTAAGCTCACTGACCGTCTGACCTCACTGACTTAGTGAGGTCAGACGGTCAGTGAGACTTGGACCTGCCTCACATGGGCCAGTAGGCCTTCTGCAGTGTTCCTTCGTTCTTATGTTCTTATGAGTGGGTGTGGGTGGCTGTGAGATGGACCTAAGTGACGTGTCTGACCTCACTAAGTCAGTGAGGTCAGACGGTCAGTGAGCTTAGGGTCACTAGGTCAGTGAACTAAAGCCGGTAGGGTAATTGGACTTGTTTCGCATAGACCAGTAGGCCTGTGGCAGTGTTCTTTCTTTCTTATGTTCTTATGTTCTCTCTTCCTGCTTCATGAGCTTTATCAAACATCGTCTTAAAACTGTGTATGGTTCCTCTCTCAGTTACTTGTGTATGTGTGCATGTGTGTTCTAACTGTAGTTGCCTCGTGAATTAAACTTATTTCTTGGTATTCTGTGACGTCATAAAGCCGTGTGGGTCAGTCAGTACAAGACATGATGAAGGATCGATCCTCCGTGAATCAATCTTTAGACGGTTTAGGCAAAATTAAAGAGAAGCCGAAGAACTGAAGATCTTGAAGCATAAACTTAAAAATCTGAAGGGAATAAATAACATGAAGATCTAAGAGGAATAATATGAAGATCTCAAAGCAAAACAATAACCGAAAGAAACAAAATGCAGGATTTTTTTTTCATGATAATCGGCTCGATTACCCTGGCACACAGAACATCAAAATGTCCAGAAACGAACACCAAGAAAAGGATTTTAAGCCAGAATAAGCACAGATTACAAAACAACGCTAACTGATAAAAATATTGATTAAAGTACTTGTTGGCAACCTTGTTATACGAGTCAAGATATTATATTAAACTCTCAACAATCTCAATAGAATAGAACCATGAGATAATATTTACAGAGTCACATTAGAAGACTGCAGAGCAGAATTAAAAATCGTAATAATAATATTTCTACTAGCTATTGAAATTACAACAAAGTAAAAAGAATGGTGAAAAACAGTGCCTTTGTATATTGCAAAGCCAGTCTTTCTTATTAAGAAATTGGCCGTGTCCCACCATGTCAAGGTGACCTGAAAAGAAAAACGAAAGATTTTTATTTTTAAATTTAGTAATTTTTACAGGAGAAGGGGTTACCAGCCCCTTGTTCCCGGCACTTTAGTCGCAGTTTGTAGATGAATGGTTCGGAGAACCGACATGTTGTCGAATTAGACACATGTGCAACTCTTGAGTATCTTTATTGAGAAAACGTTTCGCCACACAGTGGCTTCATCAATCCATACAAAGGAGAAACTTGGACTGATGAAGCCACTGTGTGGCGAAACGTTTCCACAATAAAGATACTCAAGAGTTGCACATATGTCTAATTCGACAACATGTCGGTTCTCCGAACCATTCATCTACAATCCTGTCAGACACTGCTACTTCTTGGGATCTTAATACTTGGGAATTCTTCACTTGCCTAACCCTTGGGCACGACCTACTTCCAAATTGGACAAATGTGACACCACCTACGACTGCTTCACCTCTCCTGTCTACGGTTTATAAGCTGCTTCTCCGCTCATATTCCTCATTCTATTCAAGACTGATGGACTGAACACATCGACTCAAGGCTGAGGGACTGATTACCTCATTCTTCTCCTGTTCTTCAAGTTTCTCCTTTGTATGGACTGATGAAGCCACTGTGTGGCGAAACGTTTCCTCAATAAAGATACTCAAGAGTTGACCATATGTTTAATTCAACAGTCGCAGTTTACCACACGCATGGCTTACGGAGGAAAAATTCTATTCCACTTGCCTATGCAATATATAGTGAATTCACATTCACAAAAAAAATTTATATACATGAGATACAAAAAATATCCCAGTGAACAATATTTAAGCAAACAAGAGAGTCAGCTGTGAGAAAACAGAGAGAATACTAGAAAGAAATTTTCATTTCAAATAATCTGACAGGAAAGTTTTGAGACAGGAGTACTTGAGAAATGACAAACTAAACGCCTCACTGAGTCCATTTTTGAGACATTGTCTCATGATAGGGTGACAAAGAATGAAATACATTCACTATCGTTCATTCATTGGTTGTGTTACCACAAGTGCGCGGATATTACGTCTCGTAATTTATAACATTCCTCGTCACACATCAAAAAATCCATTGTTGTTGTGCTCTAACAACCTCACATTGTCACCACTCTGCTCTAACAACCTCACATTGTCACCACTCTGCTCTAACAACCTCACATTGTCAACCACTCTGCTCTAACAACCTCACATTGTCACCACTCTGCTCTAACAACCTCACATTGTCACCACTCTGCTCTAACAACCTCACATTGTCACCACTCTGCTCTAACAACCTCACATTGTCACCACTCTGCTCTAACAACCTCACATTGTCACCACTCTGCTCTAACAACCTCATATTGTCACCACTCTGCTCTAACAACCTCACATTGTCACCACTCTGCTCTAACAACCTCACATTGTCACCACTCTGCTCTACACAACCTCACATTGTCACCACTCTGCTCTAACAACCTCACATTGTCACCACTCTGCTCTAACAACCTCACATTGTCACCACTCTGCTCTAACAACCTCACATTGTCACCACTCTGTTCAAAACAACCTCACATTGTCACCACTCTGCTCTAACAACCTCACATGTCACCACTCTGCTCTAAACAACCTCATATTGTCACCACTCTGCTCTAACAACCTCACATTGTCACCACTCTGCTCTAACAACCTCACATTGTCACCACTCTGCTCTAACAACCTCACATTGTCACCACTCTGCTCTAACAACCTCACATTGTCACCACTCTGCTCTAACAACATCACATTGTCACCACTCTGCTCTAACAACCTCACATTGTCACCACTCTGCTCTTAACAACCTCACTTTTGTCCACCACTCTGCTCTAACAACCTCACATTGTCACCACTGTGCTCTAACAACATCACATTGTCACCACTCTGCTCTAACAACCTCACATTGTCACCACTCTGCTCTAACAACCTCACATTGTCACCACTCTGCTCTAACAACCTCACATTGTCACCACTCTGCTCTAACAACCTCACATTGTCACCACTCTGCTCTAACAACCTCACATTGTCACCACTCTGCTCTAACAACCTCATATTGTCACCACTCTGCTCTAACAACCTCACATTGTCACCACTCTGCTCTAACAACCTCACATTGTCACCACTCTGCTCTAACAACCTCACATTGTCACCACTCTGCTCTAACAACCTCACATTGTCACCACTCTGCTCTAACAACATCACATTGTCACCACTCTGCTCTAACAACCTCACATTGTCACCACTCTGCTCTAACAACCTCACATTGTCACCACTCTGCTCTAACAACCTCACATTGTCACCACTCTGCTCTAACAACCTCACATTGTCACCACTCTGCTCTAACAACCTCACATTGTCTCCACTCTGCTCTAACAACCTCACATTGTCACCACTCTGCTCTAACAACCTCACATTGTCACCACTCTGCTCTAACAACCTCACATTGTCACCACTCTGTTCTAACAACCTCACATTGTCACCACTCTGCTCTAACAACCTCATTGTCACCACTCTGCTCTAACAACCTCATATTGTCACCACTCTGCTCTAACAACCTCACATTGTCACCACTCTGCTCTAACAACCTCACATTGTCACCACTCTGCTCTAACAACCTCACATTGTCACCACTCTGCTCTAACAACCTCACATTGTCACCACCCTGCTCTAACAACCTCATATTGTCACCACTCTGCTCTAACAACCTCACATTGTCACCACTCTGCTCTAACAACCTCACATTGTCACCACTCTGCTCTAACAACCTCACATTGTCACCACTCTGCTCTAACAACCTCACATTGTCACCACTCTGCTCTAACAACCTCACATTGTCACCACTCTGTTCTAACAACCTCACATTGTCACCACTCTGCTCTAACAACCTCACATTGTCACCACTTTTGCTCTAACAACCTCATATTGTTACCACTCTGCTCTAACAACCTCACATTGTCACCACTCTGCTCTAACAACCTCACATTGTCACCACTCTGCTCTAACAACCTCACATTGTCACCACTCTGCTCTAACAACCCACATTGTCCCACTCTGCTCTAACAACCTCATATTGTCACCACTCTGCTCTAACAACCTCACATTGTCACCACTCTGCTCTAACAACCTCACATTGTCACCACTCTGCTCTAAGAACCTCACATTGTCACCACTCTGCTCTAACAACCTCAAATTGTCACCACTCTGCTCTAACAACATCACATTGTCACCACTCTGCTCTAACAACCTCACATTGTCACCACTCTGCTCTAACAACCTCACATTGTCACCACTCTGCTCTAACACCCTCACATTGTCACCACTCTGCTCTAACAACCTCACATTGTCACCACTCTGCTCTAACAACCTCACATTGTCACCAATCTTCTCTAACAACCTCACATTGTCACCACTATGCTCTAACAACCTCACACTGTCACCACTCTGCTCTAACAACCTCACATTGTCACCACTCTGCTCTAACAACCTCACATTGTCACCACTCTGCTCTAACAACCTCATATTGTCACCACTCTGCTCTAACAACCTCACATTGTCACCACTCTGCTCTAACAACCTCACATTGTCACCACTCTGCTCTAACAACCTCACATTGTCAAGACTCTGCTCTAACAACCCCACATTGTCACCACTTTGCTCTAACAACCTCTCATTGTCACCACTCTGCTCTAACAACCTCACATTGTCACCACTCTGCTCTAATAACCTCACATTGTCACCACTCTGCTCTAACACTCACACACTGTCGTCACTCTCCTCTAACAACCTTACATTGTCACCACTCTGCTTTAACAACCTTACATTGTCACCACTCTGCTTTAACAACCTCACATTGTCACCACTCTGCTTTAACAACCTCATATTGTCGCCACTCTGCTCTAACAACCTCGCTTTGACACCACTTTGCTCTAACTTCCTCACATTGTCACTACTCTGTTCTAACAACCTCACATTGTCACCACTTTGCTCTAACACCCTCATATTGTCACCATTCTGCTCTAACAACCTCGCTATGTCACAACTTTCACTAACAACCTCACATTATCACCATTCTGCTCTAACAACATCACATTCTCGCCACTCTGCTCTGACACCTTCACATTGTCACCATTCTGCTCTAACAACCTCACTTTGTCACCACTTTGCTCTAACAAACTCACTTTGTCACTACTTTGCTCTAACAACCTCACATTGTCACCACTCTGCTCTAACAACCTCACATTGTCACCACTCTGCTCTAACAACCTCACATTGTCACCACTCTGCTCTAAAAACCTCACACTTTTACCTCTTTGTTGTAACAACATCACACTTTCGCAATTCTGCTCTAACAACCTCACATTTTCAACACTGCTCTAACAACCCATTGTAACCACTCTGCTCTAACAACCTTTACGTTGTCGCCAGTGTGCTGTAACAATCTCACATTGTCACCACTCTGCTCTAACAACCTCACATTGTAGCCACTCTGCTCTAACAACCTCACATTGTCACCACTTTGCTCTAACAATCTCACATTGTCATCATTCTGCTCTAACAACCTCACATTGTCACCACTTTGCTCTAACAATCTCACATTGTCACCACTCTGCTCTAACAACCTCACATTGTAGCCACTCTGTTCTAAAAACCTCACATTGTCACCGCTCTACTCTAACAACTTCACTTTGTCGCCACTCTGCTCTAACAATCTCACATTATCACCACTCTGCTCTAAAAACCTCACATTGTCACCACTCTGCTCTAAAAACCTCACATTGTCACCGCTTTGCTCTAACAACCTCACCTTGTCACTACTCTGCTCTAACAACATCACATTGCTGTCACTCTGCTCTAACGGCCTCATATTCTTGCCACTCTGTTCTAACATCGTCCCATTATCATCACTCTCCTCTAATAATTTCACATTGTCACCATTCTGCTCTAACAACCTCACGTTATCATCACTCTGCTCTAACAATTTTACAATGTCACCTTTCTGCTCTAACAATCTCACTTTTTTTTTCCATTGTTTAAAACATTCCATTGTTACCATTGTTTAAAAAACCCTCACTTGTCACTATTTCCCCTCTAAACCTCCATTGTCCCCATTTTGCTGTAGCAAAACATCACATTTGAAAATTGCTATAAAACCTCACTTTTGTCACCATTTGCTCTAAAAAATGTTGTCACCACTTTTTTAAAACAAATAATTTTCGCAATTGCCTAAAATCCCCTCACATTGTCACCCTTGCTCTAAACCCTCACATTGTCATACTTTTCTCTAAAACCTCCATTGTCACCACTCTTTTTTAAAAAAACGTCAGTTGTTACCCTTGTTTAAAAACCTCACATTGTGTACTCTGCTTTTCCCAAACCCTCAAATTTTCACCACTTGCTTACAACCTCATTGTCACCCTCTTCTTAAAAACCCTCACATTGTCGCCACTCTGTTAACATTTAAATTGTCCCCACTTCCTTATCAATTTCATATTGTCCCCGCTTGTCAAACCCCCTCAAATTAAACGCCCATGTGCTCTAAAAACCCTCACATTGTCATATTGTCTAGACTCTCACTTTGTCCCACCCTCCTCTAACACCCTCACATTATCTGACTCCCCTTTTAAAAAACCTCATACACACACACCCCACAACAACACACACACCCCCCACAACAACACCCCCCACACAACCCCCACACACACACAACCCCACACCCCAACACACACAACACACACACACACCAAACACCCACACACACACACCACAACACAAACCCAATCACACACGTACACACATACATACACCCCACACACACACACCCCAACACACACACCACGCTCTGCGCGCGAGGAGAGTAACCAATCGTTTTCGTTGTGAATCTTTAGCGTTATTGGCCCACCAAACCCTGCGAAGGACGTGAAAGTTGACGTGTTAGTGAAAACCCGAGAAAGTGATACCGATTGTCCCAGTAAAAAAAGGGAGGTGAACGACAGCTACATAAAAAAAATTTTTGACAGTCCCACGAGAGAGAGAGGAATGGCTTAGGCGAACTTCAAACTAAAAGCCTCCTCTGGGAGACTTCCCCCCAAAAAATAGCAAGTTATCTACGCTTCGGCTATTGTCCCTAGTTATGCAGTTTTTGTGGGTTTTACAAAAGGGACAAAGATCTTCTTGGATGTAAGGGAGCCCTATTTTCCAAAAATACTGCCACAGTTTGCTTCCGAAGGAGAATTTTGTTGCACCCAGGTTGAAAATTTCGGGAAAATTTAAGGATACCCATATCCTGTGGTATAGTGGATACAAGTGGGTACAGGGGGAAAGTTCAGAAGTCCTACCTCAGGGACTCCTGTCCAAAGATCAAGACTGCCCCTTGGGCTCGTTGTAAATTTGGGAGCTAAGAAAACCCCATCCGGGAAGCACTTCATAGCCTAAAATCTTTAGAAAACCTACAAGCTATTGTAAAAGGGGCCGTGAAGCCTGCTAAAGTGCGAAAGTCCCTCAGCTGATGGCGAACTTTGACAAAGATGGAAGTCCCACACTGAGCTTAACTCAGGGGTAAAACGACTGGGGGAATTCTGTCATCGCTGGTCCCCAAAATGAAAAGGTTCAAAACACTACCTTTGGGAATTTTAACACAATTCCTCTGACCACCACAGAGGGAAAAAATCCCTTTTCCCCAGAAAGTGGGAAGCCTTTGGTCTGTTAATTCTCCTACACTGAATCTTGTTCAGCCATGCCAGTCTATTGACAGTGCAATCCATCTCTGATCCTACCCCTGTCAGCACACCTGCCGATATATTCTGAATCCGGTTTTGTATGTTCGACAGCAAGTTTGAGCCAGGAGCTTCTCCACCAGAAAACGGTGCAGTTAGTGATCGGGGAAAACTATCACTGCCCCTGATCATACTGCGCCGAAGTACAAAACAGAGGGACCCATCTGTAAAAATGGTGGGAGGGCGGGGTGAGGGAGTGGAGGAGGAAGACATCTACAGCCGCTCACCCTCCACTAACCGTTCCAGCGGCGAATTGGGACAAATCGGGCAAAAAACACAGGGGTGCAACAAATCCTAGTCCATCCCCCAGGCCCCTAGGTGTGCTTCGCTGTCCCCGGAAGGGGCACTCTGCCAACAACTCCCTGGGTTACCAGGTGTAATTCGCTAAAAGAAAGGACAAAAGGAGGCCCGTGTGGGGGAAGAAAAAGGAACTTGACAGACGGGCCCCTTTTAGAGACCTGTTTTTGAACAAAAAGCAGGTTTTGAATGGTAACACTCTCACACGTCCCCATTAGTACCCCTTTCCCCAGCCCAGCGGTGGGATTGGGCCTTTAACGAGCACAGACCTACATCCCTGCGCTGCTCATACCCTACCTCTCTAAAGGGCGGCCCCTTACATTCCCAAACCCCACCCACCCCCCTCAAGCTGACACTTCATCATGGGAGCCAGTCTATCGCATCCTGTCGGCCAACATTAGAGGTTTCTTATAATGTGGAGAGCTCACACACAGCTTTGGAACCTGACGCCCCCGAAGATAGCTGTTGTTAAAAATTTTTTTGGATGACAGGACTCCAGAAAATTTTGCAAGAATTGCGGGTCACCTCGGAGGGAAAAAGAGACGGGAAGGGAAGGGGTGGTGTTGCTGTGTGTTCTTAAAAGTTTTCTTCCCCAGAATGATGTTGCCACCCTACACATTTTAAAAATGATGTTTTTCAAGCTCTGTAAAAACACTAGTACCTCTGTACTAGTGTGCAAGTACGCCCTCAGTGGCAACACGCAGACCCTACAACTTCTAATGGAAAATTTTTGACTCCCTTCTGCACAAACAACTGTAAACTATTATATTTGTGGTGCCCTAAACCCCAGCACTTTAAGGGGCTTGATGCCCTTTGCAGTGTTTGACATGGAAACTTTTTGATTTCCTAAATATTTTGTCCCCCCCTTGACCCAGTAGTGAGTGATTGGGAAGGCATAGTCATTTGTCAACCCCTCGGTTTCTTTGGGGGATCGTTGACCACAAGGCTGTTTTCCCACACTTAAGACCCAAAACGAAGAGGTGAGGAGCCCAAAACCGCAAACCCTGGTTGGGAAAGAGGTATTGGGCCCACCCCTTTGCTCTGAGCTCGCCCCCACCGATGGAATGTTTCTCCGGGGGGGATTTGAAAACCAAGTGAAAGCCTTCACTGGACTCCTTAATCTGCAACAAGAAACAAATCATACCGGCAATATGTGCAAAGCCTAAGATCAGCCTTGGTTTGGCTTTCGTTGTAGAGGGGCTGCTACTGCTAAGTACAAGCAGGCGAAGGTTAAAAGAGACATCCTACCACCTATAAAGGAAATTGCACATGCAAGTGTAGGATATGGTGATGTTCAAAATGGGCCTTTCTAAATGGGAGGGGAACTAAAAGAAGTTAGCTAAGGGAGGGTAGGCTCCAAAACCTGGTGGTCCTGGTCAAGGCGAAAGGATATCGCCTGATGAACTTATTCCACCTTAAATCGACGGATGGGACCCCCCCTCTACTGTAGTCAAGAGAGGCGGCCTTTGGAAAACCCTTTTCTACCAAAATGCAAGTTCGATCCACAAGGGACCCTCCTTGGCTAGCTGCAAGACTGTGCAAAAAAAGTCGTGGTGACAATAAGGCAGGAGGGGTGCATTTCCTTCTTAAATACTTTACAAAAAAAGGCTGTGGCCCAGAAAGTTGGGGCCCAAGATTGTTGAGAAGATGTGCAGACCAGCTAGAGCCCCCTCTACCTCGGGCCCTTTCAGCCTGCCTATTTGTTAAATGGCCCTCTCCCTGGAAAATGCAAATGTGTCCCCCGTTTACAAAAAGAAGAGCAGAGCAGAAATAGCCTACAGACCAGTGTCACTCCCGTCAAACACTGGGAAATCCCTTTGGGCAATTATCTCAAGACAAATGACAGTTTTTTTGCTACCCCTCATACTTTGTGTTGTAAATTTGGCTTCAGGAAAGGTTACTTTGCTGATCTGTTGTTAAACCCCCCACTAAGTGGCACCCGTCACGGATGAATCCCAAAATCAGGGTGGGTACATGGACATTTCTGGTGCTTTCGACGGGTGTGGCACCAGGGCCTCTTAGCAAAAAATTCAAGCACGGGAAAGCAGGCTCTCGCTATGTTCCCCGTGATTACCTTATGGAGATCTTAAGTGTGTCCTCAATGGAACGGAATAGCAAGGATCCCATTGGGGCAAGCGTTCCACAAGGGAAACGTGCTGGGCCACTGTTATGGAAGTCTACTTCAAGACCCTTTTTATCTATCCCCCAAAACCCTGCAATGCAGACGACTGTACCTGACATTCCCTTTTCCCAAAAGAAGGAAAAGCCCCGCTGCTCTAAGCTACACAATCACCAGCTGAGGTTATCGCTTTGGGGGAAAAAGATGGCAAGTAACATTTGCCCCCTGGGAAAAAGCAAATGATGTCGTTCTAGGCACCATGATGGTATGTGGTGCGTAGTAAGGATGAATGGGACGATTTGGGCCCCTGGGGAAGAAAATTGATATCCCTTGGGGGTGAAAATTTTACTCCCAAACTACCCTGAAAAACCAGTTGTAAATCTTGCAAAAAAGGCGCCAGGAAGCTTACAGCACTTTGCCTTTCGCATTGTTGACAGTGGGGTTGCAAAATCCCGTACGGGCACAAGTACGCTCACACCTTGAGTAAAGCTCCACTTTCTTGGTTTTTCCTGCCCCCCTTCATTGCGCTGCTTGAAGAGTAGAGAAAAAGGCAAGACGTTCCTTCTCGCCCGGACCCTCTGGATGATCTGTATTTCAGCGAGCTTCAAAATGGAGGGGTTGGGTGGGTTACTGTTATGTACAAGGCCAATATTGTCAAAAATACCAACTTTGGGTCCCCTTCGAGGACAGCGTTGGGAAAAAAGTTTTTTGCCACAAGACGGGCAGAAAGCAGCAACTTCACTTGGCTGTACCCTTCTCCAGAAGTACTCCTTTTTGAGAATACATACCCCGGATGATCGAGGAAGAACACATTCGTACGCATAATGATATCAACGAGTAAAGTCATTGTCAAATGAAAAATCTGGCCCCTAGAGGCTCCAATTCATCCCGTCCCCTACTACTTGTATGTTATAAAAATAAAAATGTTTTAAATGGCTGATGTAGGTACAGTCTTAGCTTGCCCAAAAAAGTTAGGAATCTTAACCTGTAATATAGTTTCAAAAAAGCTAGGGGTCCTTAACCTTGTCAAACCCGGAAAAAAAAAAAAAAAAAAAAAAAAAAAAAAAAAAAAAAAAAAAAAAAAAAAAAAAAAAAAAAAAAAAAAAAAAAAAAGGCCTAGTGTGGGTGTAGGTGGTTTACCACATCCCCCTACCCAAAAAAACTGCCAGCAAGTGTGACCCAAAACCAGGGAGATAAGACATAGGGATGGTTGGTTTAGTGAATCAGTGTAAGTGCATAAGTGGTAGATGAGTTAGTGAAAAAGTGTATAGGGAAAACGGAAGAAAAACAGTAGAGGGTCCCGGGAAAAATCTTACGCGCATGAGAGGGGGCAGATGCGGGGTGCCCGACGTAATTATAAAGCCTTTTTTGTGGTTGCAGTGTGGGAATGGCCTGCCTGGATCATGAAGTTAGGGTTATAAAAACCCCGCTCTGAAGAACTGAATGTCATACTTAGGGCATTAAACACTTAACAAAGGAGTAGAATTAGGGAGAGGATAAATATGGGGACCACAGGCACTGTAGTGTGCACGCAGACACTGGTCAGAAAACTAACACTAATATGGTTTATTTAGTAAGCAAGTAAGTATAGCTTCAGGTCTATACGAGTAGGTGCATAGGCATAGTGCACAGCAGCATGCGTGTGGAGAACCTAGGATAGCCCAAAAAGTCTGACGCATGACCTATTTTATTTAAATCAAGGTAGAGAGGTTAGAAGGCTGGCGACAGCCAGCAGACTCGCGAAAACTGACTGCGCATAACCCTTAACTGCGTCCTTCTCTCTCCCACCCCTCCTTATTTCTCTCTATCTCTCTTTCTCTCTCTCTCTCACCCCTCCCTCTCGTTTCTTTCTCTCTACCCCATAGCCTTTTCCTCCATCCTCCTCTCTCTCTCTCCGATAGCCTTTACCCCCACCCTCCTCTCTCCTCTCCCTCTCGTTTCTCTCTTTCTCTCCCATAGCCTTTTTCTCCCACCCTCCTCTCTCTCCCTCTCCCTCTCCCTCTCCCATAGTCTTTCCCCCACCCTCCTCTCTCTCTCTCTCTCTTTTTTCTTTTTTTTAACATAGGGTTTGACAAGGTTAGGTTAAGGATCCCTAGCTTCATTGACAAACTATTTACAGGTTAAGGATTCCTAACTTTATTGACAAGTTAGGAGCTGTTACCTACATCTCTCTTTCCCTGTCTCCTTCTTTCTATCTTTCTCTCTCCCCTTCCCTCTCATTTCTCTCTCTCTCTCTCTCTCTCTCTCTCTCCTCTCCTCTCTCTCTCTCTCTCTCTCTCTCTCTCTCTCTCTCTCTCTCTCTCTCTCTCTCTCTCTCCCTCTTTCTACCCTTTCTCTCTGCCCCTCTCATTTCTCTCTCTCTCTCTCTCTCTCTCTCTCTCTCTCTCTCTCTCTCTCTCTCTCTCTCTCTCTCTCTCTCTCTCTCTCTCTCTCTATCCCCTAGCAGAGAACCTGAGATCGGGTGGATAAACCCGGGAGGGAAGAACCTGAGAGGAAAGACTGGGAGTTAGAGCTCAAAAAAGGGAGGAAGAGTGGGGAAGTAAGATAGAAGAGCTTGGCAAGATAATGGAGGAGAGGATAGCTGAAGAGAGCAGGAAGTGAGGGCTACAAGTTTTAGCAGCAGAAGCTAGGATACAGTGTTTAGAAGAGAAACTAAAAACCCTGAAAGAGATTAGAGAGACAAATGACAGTACAGATACGGCATCAGGAACCTCTATGTCAGTCACAGACAAGGGGATAGTAGGAAGAAAAGGAAATATGCCATATGCGAAGGCCCTATCAGTCACACGTGGGACCAAGGAAAAGACGAGGAGTACACTAAGATGAAATGACTGGTCTGAAGACAACGAAGGTATGTTATATGCAGAGACTAAAAGTCAACTGCTGTAGCAAGGAAGAGATGATCATGAAAGACAGTTCACTAAGCATATAGGCTTCAGCAAGGAGAGGGATTGAAGGCAGGAACGTATCAATTGAAGGAACCAAAACACCTCAGAGGATGCAAAGAGAGATACAGTGGGAGGAGGAAAGAGAGAGGTCAGTTTTTGTATATGGGCTCCAAGAAGCTGAAGGGGAAACCTACGATTAAAGAAAACACGAGGAGGAAAAAGCGATTGAAGGTATCATGAAAACAATAGGCGAGGGCGATATGACCCAGGTAACAAATTTTCAGAGAACTGGGTGGTTTGCGAGTGAAAGGAAACGGCCTGTCAAAGTGATTTTCAAGGAAGAATCAGCTCGAACCAGGATCCTGCAACAGAAAGCACGACTGAGGGACAAGCCAAAGTACCGGAGAGTAGACCTCAATCGCAACAGAACACAAGAAGAAAGGAAGATACTGAAAGAGAGGGTACAAAGATGCGAGGAGGAACGAGAGGCAGTGATAAAGATGAGCAGGACCCAGACTCAGGAGGAAGGGCAAACACACCCTGCAGAAATTCCCTCAGAAGGACTCCAACCGCGACAACCCCAACACAACTGAACAATCTAAACCAAAACCCACACATTGTTCCCTCTGCCCCCAACCCCCACATCACAAACCTCACACCTACAGCAGCCCCCTATGGGCACTCTGACCCCACCGACCTCATCACAAACCCCGCCCACACCACAACACGAACGCAGATGGAATAACAAATAAATGTGAGGAGTGGCACGAAAGAATCAATTAGAAATCCCCAGACATCATAACAGTCACAGAAACGAAACCCACTGAGACAATAACAAATGCAATCTACTCACTGGGAAAGATAAAAAGAGGGAGAGGAGGGGTTGTGCTGCTCATAAAAACCGATGGGGATTTGAGGAAATGGAAGGCATGGACGAGATTAAAGAAAGGGACTACATATTAGGTACAATTCAGTCTCGGAAACATAAAGTAGTTATTGGAGTGATGTATAACCCATCCCATCATAGAACTGCAGGAGGCCAAGAGAGGTGTACAAAGAAAACAAGAGAGCGATGGTGGCCACACTGGCGGAGGTGGCAAGAAGAGCTCACTCGAGCAGAGCAAAGTTACTGCTTATGGGCGATTTCATCTACAGGGAGGTCGATTGGGAAAACCTTGAGCCACATAGGGGTCTCGAAACATTGAGTGCCATAATAATGGATGTGGTACTGGAAAACATCATGCATTAACATGTCAGGGACACTACCAGAGAGAGATGGAAGGATGAACCAGCAAGACTGGGCCTTGTGTTCAACCTGAGCAGTTCAGACATTGAGGACATCACTTACGAGAGGCCCCTTGGAGCAAGTGATCACATGGCTCTGAGTTTTGAATATATAGTAGAGTTACAAGTGGAGGGGGTAACAGGAATTGAATGGGAGAAGCCAAACTATAAAAGGGGGAACTACACAGGCATGAGGAACTTCCTACAGGAGGTTCAGTGGGACAGAGAACTGGTAGGAAAGTCAGTAAACGAGATGATGGAATATGTAACAACAAAATGCAAAGAGAGAGAGGAAATGTTTGCTCCCAAGGGCAATAGAAATAGTTGGAAGAACAAAGCGAGTCCTTGGTTTACCCGAAGGTGTAGGAAGGCAAAAACTAAGTGCAACAAAGAACGGAAAAGATACAGGAGGCATAGGACCCTGAAAAATAAAGAGATTAGTCGAAGAGCCAGAAACGAGTATGCACAGGTAAGAAGGGAGGCCCAGCGACAGTACGAAAACGACATAGCATCGAAAGCCAAGCCTGACCCGAAACTGCTGTATAACCACGTTAGGAAGCAGACAAAAGTCAAAGACCAGGTGATCAGGCTGAGGAAAGAAGGTGAGAAACTCACAAGAAAAGATCAAGAGGTATGTGATGAACTCAACATGAGATTTAAGGAAGTATTTATAGTGGAGACAGGAAGGCCTCTGGGAGGACAGAACAGAGGGGGACACCAGCAAGGAATATACCAACAAGTGTTGGATGACATACATACAACTGAGGAGGAGGTGAAGAAGCTGCTAACGGACATTGATACCTCAAAAGCAATAGGACCGAACAACATCTCCCCATAGGTCCTTAGAGAGGGAGCAGAAATGATGTGTGTGCCACTAACCACAATCTTCAATACATCCCTTGAAACTGAGCAACTACCTGAGGTATGGAAGACGGCAAATGTAGTTCCCATTTTTAAAAAAGGACACAGAAAAAAGGCACTAAACTATAGACCAGTGTCACTGACATGTATAGTATGCAAAGTCATGCAGAAGATTATCAGGAGGAGAATAGTGGAGCACTTGTAACGGAACAAGAGTATAAACGCCAACCAACACGGATTTATTGAATGCTAATCCAGTGTCACAAACCTTCTGGAGCTTTATGATAAGGTAACAGAAGTAAGACATACGAGAGAAGGGTCGGTTGATTGCATTTTCTTGGACTGCAAGAAGGAGTCTGACACAGTTCCAAAAAAGAGATTAGTGCAGAAGCTAGAGGATCAGGAGCATATAACAGGAAGTGCACTGCAATGGATCAGAGAATACCTTACAGGGAGGCAACAACGAGCCATGGTACGTGATGAGGTATCACAGTGGGCACCTGTGACGTGCGGGATCCCACAGGGGTCGGTCCAAGGACCAGTGCTATTTTTGGTATGTGTGAATGACATGATGGAAGGGATAGACTCAGAAGTGTCCCTGTTCGCAAATGATGTGAAGGTAATGAGGAGAATTAAATCAGATGGGGATCAGGCAGGACTTCAAAGAGACCTGGACAGGCTGAACACCTGGTCCAGCAACTGGCTTCTCGATTTGAACCCCGCCAAATGCAAAGTCATGAAGACTGGGGAAGGGCAAGGAAGACTGCAGACAGAATATAGGGTAGGTGGACAAAGACTGCAAACCTTACTCAAGGGGAAAGATCTAGGGATGACCATAACATCGAGCACGTCTCCGGAGGCACACATCAACCAGATAACTGCTGTAGCATATGGGCGCCTGGCAAAGTGAAAATAGCATTCCGATACCTTAGTAAGGAATCGTTCAAGACACTGTACACTGTGTACGTCAAGCCCATACTGGAGTATGCAGCACCAGTTTGGAATCCACACCTGGTCAAGCACGTCAAGAAATTAGAGAAAGTACAAAGGTTTGCAACAAGATTAGTTCTGGAGCTCAGGGGAATGTCCTACGAAGAAAGGTTGAGGGAAATCGGCCTGACGACACTGGAGGACTGGAGGTTCTGGGAAGACATGATAACGACATACAAAATACTGCATGGAATAGATAAGGTAGACAGAGACAGGATGTTCAAGAGAGGGAACACAGAAACATGGGGTCACAATTGGAAGCTGAAGACTCAGACGAGTCACAGGGATGTTAGGAAGTATTTCTTCAGTCATAAATTCGTCAGGAAGTGGAATAGCCTAGCAAGTGACGTAGTGGAGACAAGAACCATATATAGCTTTAAGACGAGGAATGACAAAGCTCAGGGAGCAGAGTAGGAGAGGACCTAGTAGCAATCAGTGAGGAGACGGGGCCAGGAGCTGAGTCTCGACCCCTACAACCACAATTAGGTGAGTACACACACACACACTCACACACACACACACACACACACACACACACACACACACACACACACACACAGTCAGTCACACACACACAGTCAGTCAGCAGACGTGGGTGCACAAGGCTCCGAGAACTTTAGTGTTTTTTAAGGTGTGCAGTAACTGCTAGCAGTAATCAGTGGTAGTGACAACGTCAGTGAACAATCCTACGAGTGATAACCAGAGTTATTAGTTAAAAAAAGTCGAGAGGAAGCCTGAAATCATTAATATTTCAAAGTGTCAAACCGTTAGTGGCTAGTAGACTTCTGTTGCTACACAGATTCAAATATACAAAGATTCAAGTGAGTGTGGAAGCCGGTGTTCAAGAATTTCGAGAGATTGGATAACAAGTGAAATGTGGGGCACCATACAGTGAGAGTGAAAAAGTTAATAAGCAAAAGGAGAAAGGAAAAATATAATATATAACAAAGGAAGGTGGCAGTAGGCCTGCTGAAGCAGTGACGTCACAACAGTTGTGTGACATTATACATATAAAGTGTAACACCGAATGTGAAGTGTATTCTAATATAAGTGAAGTGTATTCTATCATAAGTGAAATCACTTGAGGGACGCGGGATGTATGAGCATATACGGTTATAAAGATCATGGGTGAAGAATTTTCAAAATAGTGATAGAAGGCGTATGTACGACGACTACGTCATCAGCATCTGGCAACTTGTCATCGCATCACTGCCAGTGCAAGTATCACTCACCTGCTGGGGTTGTTGTGGGGTTCTGAATCCTGGCCTTGCCTCACTGTTAGATACTGGTCACTCACTCCTGCAAGCTATTACCAGAATTAGAGCAGATTTCATACCTTCTTGTTAACTGGCTTGAAATCCCTCCCTCTCTTTCTCTCTCTTTCTCTCTCAATACCTATCTCTCTACCTCTCTTTACCCATCTCTCTCTACCTATCTCTCAGTACCTGTTTCTCTACCTCTACCTATCTCTCTCCCTCTATACCTATCTCTCTCACTACCTCTATCTATACCTCTCTCTATCTATACCTCTCTCTACCTATACCTCTCTCTATCTATACCTCTCTCTACCTATACCTCTCTCTACCTATACCTCGCTACCTATACCTCTCTCTACCTATCTCTCTCTACCTATATCTCTCACTACCTATCTCTCTCTCTACCTATCTCTCCCTTTGCCTATCTCTCTTCCCTCTCCCAACTCTCTGTTCTCCCTATAACATTCTTCCCCTCTAACACCTTCCCCCTCTAACGTCTCTCCCCCTCTAACATCTCTCCCCCTCTCACTATCTCTCCCCTCTCCCATTTCCCATCTCTCTCTCTCCCCTCTATCTCCCCCTATCCTCTCTCTCCCCTCTCTCTCTTCCATCTCCCCTCTCTCCCCCCTTCTCCCCTGTCTCTCCCCTCTCTCTTCCCTGTCTCTCCCCCTCTCTCTCCCCTCTCTTTGCCCCTCTCTCCCCTCTCCTCCTCTCTCTCTCTCTCTCTCTCTCTCTCTCTCTCTCTCTCCTCCCTTTTCCCTTCTCACTTTCCCCCTCTCTCCTCCCTTTTCCATTCTCACTTTCTCCCTCTCTTCTACCTTTCCCTTCCCTCTCTTTCTCTCTCTCTCTCTTTCTCTAAAAAAAAAATATGGTGGGGACTCGCAGGAACCAGGGATCAAATGAGAATGGTTCTGGTAGGGAGGAGTGGATGGAGGAGCAGTGGAAAAGGATGGAACAAGAATGGGAGAGAAAATTAGGAGAGCTTTCTGAAAAAATGGAGACAGAGCTTTCTGCAAAATTAGAAGAGAGGTTGGAGAAGGAGAAGAAGAATTGGGAGGCACAAGCCGAAACTGCAATAACTAGGATAAAGGTCCTAGAAGATGAGGTAAACAGGCTGAAGCAAGTTACATGGGCATTGACCAGAGAAGACACAGCATATGAAGCTGAGAGGCCGAACAGGAAGGAGGGAGATATGAATTATGCTAAGGCCACAACGTGCCAAGAAGGGCCAAGGAGTGAACGGGGAGAGCAGCTTGGTGCAGGAAGAGAGGGGGTTAGGTCAAATGCAAAGGCACAACAATGCTACCAAGAGTCACTGGAAAAAACAAGGGAGAAAATGACCATGTACAGACAGGAACCAGAGTCACAGAGGGAGAGGCAATGGGAGGAGGAAAGGGCAAAATCAGTGTTTATCCACGGGTTTCAGGAGAGAGAGGAAAGGACACACACTGAAAGACAGCAGGCAGAAAGAAAGGAGATTGAGGACATCATCAAGGAAATAGGTGAAGAAGACATGGACGAGATTGTAAATTTTCAGAGAATAGGGGGGTACTCCAATGGGAGAAAACGACCGATCAAGCTGATTCTCAGGACAGAAACAGTACGGAACAGGATCCTCCAAGAGAAACCACGGTTGAAATACTCGGAAAAGTACATGAGGGTGTTCTTAGACAGAGACAGAACACAAACAAAACGACAGCAGCTGAGGGAGAAGACAAAAGAGCGAAAGGAGCTACGAAAGGAGACAAGGTTAGAACCAGCAGAGGTCAATCAGAGCAGAACAGAGCAGCAAGTGCAAGCACACACAGAACTATCCTCAGAACACCATCCCAACACAAACTACAATCTACACTCACAGCTTCCACCCAACACCCAGCTATAGAATCCCACAGTAAGCTACCAGGTCTCCCACCCTTACAGGCCCCCCAAACCACAGTGTTGGAAAGGAAACTGAAGGTATAAGAACATAAGAACATAAGAAAGGAGGAACACTGCAGGAGGTCTGTTGGCCCATACTAGGCAGGTCCTTTACAATTCATCCCACTAACAAAACATTTGCCCAACCCAATTTTCAATGCCACCCAAGAAATATGCTCTGATGTGAAAGTCCCACTCAAATCCAACCCCTCCCACTCATGTACTTATCCAACCTAAATTTGAAACTACCCAAAGTCCCAGCCTCAATAACCCAACTAGGTAGACTGTTCCACTCATTTACTACCCTATTTCCAAACCAATACTTTCCTATGTCCTTTCTAAATCTAAACTTATCTAATTTAAATCCATTACTGCGGGTTCTCTCTTGGAGAGACATCCTCAAGACCTTATTAATATCCCCTTTATTAATACCTATCTTCCACTTATACACTTCGATCAGTATCGTAGGGGTTCTTAAATGGAGATATCGAGGGTTGAAGGTAGACACACTTGTTGGATGGTAACATATATTGTCAGACTGAGCTGATGAGGAATGGAGCCCAGCCTTGCCGTGTTCTTGTCTGGATGGTCTGCCGCCGAGTGAGAGGGAGGCAGAGGTACGAGCCTACACATGCACATCCCGTGACGTCACACAAAGTCACAGGCCTACAAGGGATCTCCTGTCTGAAGCACATGGATGATACTAATATGCTATGCTATATAACACAGGGATCAGCAACTATGCTGACAGCTCGGTCTTGTTACGTATGTCGTCTCGACATACACTACTATCTACAGGCTGAACAGGCAGGCGGTTCTGGGCTGATTCTATACAATAACAAATTCATATTTAACTTAGAACTAATGGATGGTATCATAACAGATGTTACAACATGAGTTTTATGTAATAGGTATTAACGTAATCACTTTTAACGTAATGCATTACAAACTATAAGAACAAATCATTATGCAATATGGATGGAATTGATCGATCGATCTGTATTCATGCACTCTACAGATTCTGAGGAAGAATAAATATATATATATACAAGGTGAAATTAACAGCAAAGGCATCTGGTGCGCACTTGGATCATTACTGTCAAATTCTCAAAATATGGAGGGAACGTGAATACGAATTTTTTTTTTTTTTTTTTTTTTTTTTTTTTTAACTGATCAGTTAATAACAGACAGTTGACAATTTACTTCATCTCGGACATCTAGTTATACAGACTATGTACATTTAAACTCAATTCTGCGAGGGTGAGGTTTACATACGCAGAATGGTTATCATCTCTGGGAGGATCGAATTCCTATGCAATGGCTAACACATGCCTTGACTGAGGGAGATCTGAACAAGTATCTACAAAAGATACTTGTGGGTTTCTCATTACTTGTCGAGTATGCAAGGAGTAACGACATTCAGGTTGGTTATCTGACTGAGTATCTGAGGTAGAGGGTACAGAGTCAAGAGGGTTTTCAGCATCTGTCATATTAGTCTGGGTAGCAATTCATCAACATCGCATACTAATTTCATATGATCTAAATGCGATTCTTTGATTTGCCAGTACTAATTTCTCTAACCTTATACTTATTACCAGAGATATTTTCTACTACTTGAAAAGGGTCCGCCAAACTTTTGATCGAGCTTAGGCATTTCGGATGTTTTGTTGAAATTGTCAGCAATTACTCTTGAACCTTATTTTGACTTTTGACGGCTTAGCACGGCTATTAGTTACTCTAGTAAATTTCTACTGTTGATTTATGAAGTGTTTCACGGATTCTTCTAAAAACAACTGAGCCATGCGGGTACAGTTGCTACGAAATCATCAGGGTTGTAATTAGTTTCGGAGTGGAATATAACAACTCATAGGGTAAACGCTTGTCTACACCGTACAATGCATAATGTGGAGTTCACCTATGGAAGCATTGAAAGCAGAATTTATTGGACATTGAACATCTGGTATGACTTCATCCCAAGTTTACTATTGGAGTTGGGAAGTGGCTTCAGGACAATCAAGTACTTTTTTATTGTTCTTTCGGCTAACCCATTGCTTGGAGATGATGAGGAACAATGGGGATTTCGAGATCTTGTAAAAGTACCCCAAATTTTCAAGAATCTCATTACAGAAATTCACCTCCATTACTAATTACTAAGGACTTAGGGGGGGTATGCCCTGCAGAAATGCGTTTCTTTAAACCGCTTTAGTTTACTGTTTCCCTCCCGTCTTATCTGCAAAGGAATTTAACAACAATAATCTGGTGAAATGGTCTACCATAACACACAGATGTTTGTTGCCTTGGAGGGAACATTTAAAATTTGGGTTTAACAAATCAAGGGCAACTCTTTCCATGGATCGCTATGGTTGGGTACACTTGGATTGGATTAGGACCATTGACATTCCTTTATGTTGCATACAGACCTACATTTCTTAACATACTGGGAAATGTCAGTTGCCTACGGGGCCAAAAGTATTTCATTCTGGCTTGTTTCACGAACGATCCATACAAGGGTGTGCAACCCCTGGTGCATCATGAACTAGCTGTAGAGCTATGTTCCACTAGTGACTGTGGAATTACTAACTGGTAAACTCTTCTACTTGGAGTCCCCAACTCGGCTGTTCGATACAGAAATTCTTGGCTCATTACAAAGTCACTAATGGGTGCTGGTGGTTCACAGTAAGAATAGATTTTCCCTGGAGCAGGAATCGAATCACACCAGACCACATGGGATCTGTTCGTTGAGCATTCTTGACATCCTCGACATTAAATGGAGGATCTGCAGTAACTAAAATAACGTGTCGCGTAAAGTATCTGCTACTAAAATTCGACTTGCCGGTAAATGTTCAAAAGTGGGATTGAACTCTTGGATAGTCAAGGTCCATCTGGCTAACCTTCCAGTAGGCTGTTTGTTCTGGAATAAAGGGTATCGTGGTGCATGGTCTGTCAAGACATGAACAGGATACTGGTAAATAATGTCTCGGAAGTTGCTTTAAAGACCATACTATTGCTAAAGCTCTTGCTCAGTTACTGTATAATTACGTTCAGCCTTCGTAAGGACTCGGCTAGCAAATGCAACTGCGTTGTACTTCCCATGGGTCTTCTGAGCTAGTACGGCACCTATCCCCAATTGAACTAGCATCAGTTGTCAGATAAAAGGGGCTTAGAAAATTCTGGGAATTTCAAAATTGGAGCAGATGTTAACTTTTTTTTAAGTTGGAATGCTCTTTTTTTGACGGAAGGTCCAAACAAAAGGAGCATCTTTCTTAAGCAATTCAGTTAGCGGAGCAGCTATGGAAGAAAATTGGCAATGAAAGATCTATAAAAACCTCTAAGCCCACAAAGGATCTTACGGCATCAGCAGTTTTGGGAGTTGGAAAATTTAGTACTGCAGTTACTTTACTTTGATCAGTCGTAACCCTCTAGGAGTGACACGTGACCAAGAAACTTAATTTCTGATCTGAAAAATTGACATTTGGACAGTTTGATCGTTAAATTTGCTTCTTCAAGCTTGCCAAGTACTATATCAAGTCTTTTCAGGTGTGTGTCCACGTCTTCGGACATGACGATTACGTCGTCTAAGTACAATAAGTGCTTTACTATAAGATCTCTAAAGATGTTGGTCATGAGTCTAGAGAACGTGATAGGAGACGATCATAATCCAAACGCCATCCGTAGGAAGTGATAATGACCTGTGGGAGTGGAGAATGCAGTTAACTCTTGGCTGTCCTCGTGAAGAGGGACTTGCCAAAACCCTTGTAACAAGTCCAGGGTCGAGAAGACTTTGTTATCTCCGATATTGCGTAAAAGGTCACCTAGTACAGGAAGTGGGAAACGATCTGGAATGGTTTTCGCATTTAACTTCCTAAAGCCAATCACCGGGCGCCAAGTGCCGTCCTTCTTAGGCACTAGGATCAAGGGCGCATTCCAGGGTGAATTGATAGGTGCAATAACTCCATCATTGAGCATTTGATTGATCAGTTCCTCTGCGACAGCAACTTGGGAATGAGGCATTCTGTAGCAGGTATATAAATGGGTCTGGTACCAGGTTCAAGTGGAATACGAGGGACAATAAGTTCGTTATACCCATCTTCTCACCTGGTAAGGCAATGGTTGTACGACTTTTTGTTCAACAGCGTCAACAAGCGCTGGACTTTTCGTCTGGAAATCAGTGGGGCTAAGTCTTTCTCCTCAACTGGTGGGATAATTGATCCAGCGGAGTGGATGAGGTCTCCACTGTTAAAATTTAGCACTGACCCACTGGTCAGGTGGCACGTCATCCTGTACTTGAACGGGGTTAAGGATAGTAAAACTAGGACAACGAGGTTGGTATTTGCTCTGAGACGAACACTGTGACCCAAAGTGTTAGCAAGGAGTAAATGGATCTTACTGTCTCTTACAATGTGTAATGAAGGTTCAACATAATAAACCTTTGACTTTGCAGGAATCACTGTCAACTAGGACGTTATCACCATCTGGAACATTAGGAACAACAACAGACACTCTAAGGGGAGAGCACTAGCCGCAACAGAAACGTCTTTCTGCAGACGGCATGTTGACATCAACAAGAGATGGCATTACTAGTTTCAAGTAATCGTTTTCCGACAAGGCGTCCCCTTTGGGGAAACTACTACTTGACTAGCAGACATTGCAGGGATAGGCAGAGCACTCAAAGCAGTCTGAGCGTCCTCGGACAATTGAGGCAATACACTATCTTGCTATCTGAAGGTTTTAGGTGGAACACAGAGGGGAGTGACAGAGTTATCAGTGCCTGACCGCTTGGGTACGCTACTGGGAAATGCATTGGCCTTGTAAGGACTTAATGCATACATCATACTCTGCAGCAGTATGACAGATTTCTGATCCAAGTTTGGTAACCCCAGAAGGGAAAACGATCAAGTCGTCAATTGGGCATACCACCTGTACGGGTCGAGCACAATGCGTAAGTCTCGCATGGAAGCAAATCCCAGTAGAAGGTCACCGGGGAAAGTAATTGGTCGACAACAAGAAAAGCAGCAGTAAAGTCTCTTCCTTGGATAGTAAAGGTGAGCAAAGTCTGACCTCGGACTCGCAAAAGAGAACCAGCTACTCCACTAAGGAGGTTACGTAGTTGGTTCAACGAGGAGGACACGTCGTAACTGCTTCTCTTTAAACAAGCTAGACCTAATGATATTAACTTGCGCACCAGAGTCCATGAACACATGAACGGGCGCATTTTGGGCAGAAAGCTTGTACTAATGGACCAATCGTTTCGTTAGGAGTTATATGCAAACAGAAAAGATGGTTTGTCATCGGGGAAGGCATTTCTACTTCATCCCCAAATTCCTCTACGTCAGAGACGTGTGAAGCAGCTCAACAGCAGGGCTGTCAATCTCAAGGCTGGCTAAGGCTTCATTGGAATTCCCGGACTGGGATGGTGTACTCGTTATCACCTACTACTGTCACGACTGACGAGTAAATTGGGCGCTCGGAAATTCCCCGAATTGGAAGAATGAGCCTGGGTTTTGGTTGTTTGTGAACCACGAAAGTCTGTTTCCTCTCCTTGGGTCTGCGGTTGGAACGGCCACGGAAACGATCTAGAGTACTGCATGTTGTAGAGAGCACTGCACTCAGAAAGTGCATGTCCATGAATTCTATGATAAGTACAGTAGGGAAGATCTGACTGGTACTCATCATCAGTACGCGCTTCTTAGGGTGACTGTCATGCCAATTAATAGCAAATAGCCACGGTAACCACAATTGTAGCAAAACTCTATGACTGTGGGTACTGTACTACTACGGGTGCTACGGGGAAAGATGGCTCTTAACACTTGCTTTGGATGATGGGCGCGAGTGATTAAGGTTGGGAGTTTTGGTAGTAGCACAACTAGAGGAGGTACAGGATTGGACAAGGTGTTTGGTATAGACTTACGATAAGGGAAGGTTCCCTCGGGACACAAATTTCGTACATGGATTAGAGCTGCAAGCGGTCCCATAGTAGATCTAGCGGACTTGAATTGTACACATACCTAGATGTCGGTGGCATTAGTTGTTTAATAAATCCAAATGCAGCTAATTTGGCAAACCCCTCAAGGGCTGGTTTATCGTTATCTTTAAGGTACTTTGAATTTTAACCTGCTTTAACGAATGAGGACATTAGGTTATTAAGACGAAGAGCAAACTCATCTAAAGACTCTTCTGGTCTCGGAGCTGTGCAAACTAATTCTTTGAGAACAACGAACGATCGGTTTCTCGCACCGGTTCAAGATAATTTTCGAATTAACTGTTTATAATCTTGCCACCTGGTTAGATCTTGGAAGTCCTTCATACGAATTAATTTAAATACATTTGAGGCTGCTGGAGAAAGGGCTAGACTCTCCTTTCCCATACTGATCAAAAACTTCAGATGGGAACCATCAACTGAAGCATTACTTGGCTCTATCTGCGGAAAACAACTTCAAGTTTGGGCTGGGTCACATTGAACAATGGCAAGCTCATACGGATCACGACTGAAATTAAGCAGTCTAGAAGTTGAGTATTTTATCGTTGATAAAGGGAAATTTCTCGAAATTTGGGCGACGAATTAATGGTTTTACTAGCAGCATGTGCTGAGGCATCGCTTTAGAAAATTGAGGACATATTTTGAAAAAGTAAAAAAGAATTTAGGAACAAAAGAAAAATGTGGTGATAACCCACAACAGTGAACTTTAAAAGGGGAAAAAAAAATGCTTAACTATTCTGCATAAGTATTAAAAATTTTCAGGTCACACATAAGCAAAGACTCACAGAAGAAAAAATTCAAATGAATGAAAAACACTTTGGGAAATCAGAGAAACTATACTTTACTCAATTTATTTGCTCACTTTTACTTTAATTGAATGAATGGCACAGTGAGTTGTCTTTACTTTCAATGCAACAGGGAAATTAACAATAAATGATAAATGACTCAATAAAGTTGTTGCAAAATGAAACAGAGGCACATTCATGAAATAAAATTTAAATGGACACAGACAGAATAAAATATTATGCCAGAACAGAGCATATGAAACTGGCCTTGAATAAACTGTAGCAATATTGCAAATAATTGTAATAAAAAAACACTGCTTAGGGTCTTGCAAGAAAAATTTAGTGGAACAAAAATATTTGCACTAGAATTATTGCAAAAATGAATCAATGTGCAATAAAATTTTTATTACACACACAAGAAAAGAAATATATCAAGGAATAACACTTTACTCTTACTTTCAATCAAGCAACACTTAAGCAAAAGAACATTTTACTCTAAAAGAAGAACTTAAAAATTGCTAGAGTGATTTGTTCAATGAACATGAAAAATTTAAAGGTGCTAAACACATAACAAAAAAGTTTGAACAATTACAGTGATGCAGAAACAACACATCAACAACACAATACTTGAATTTTCTTGCAATGAAAATTGATGTGTTTAAATTTTTTGTAAAAATGATTTCTTGCTTTTCACAAAACATGGCAAATATTGTCTGTGGAAATAAGACAAAATTTGACAAATGGCTAATGAAAGAAATGAACACAAGAATGTTCAAACACACAGGGAAAAAAACAAGAAAACACAGAAATGGGAAGAAAAAAAAATTTAACAGACAACACTGAGTTGTGATGAGAATATGAGGGGAAAAGTTACCCGAATATACTTCCCTGGAATACTAGAACACAAGGTGATTCTGAAGTGTAAACACAATTTCTATATGCCATATTTGCACAAACAACAAAGGGAAAAACCCCTAAAGACTTACTCAGTGTATTAAAAAGACACACAAACAACAGACATAAGATAATGCACGAAAATTAAAAAAGAATAAAGGAGATTTAAAAGAAATTAATTGCAATCAGTACATGATAAACACTGTGTTCTGATCAAGAGTCACAGAATGTCCTAAGAAAATCACTGGAACACAAAAGAAATGTTCAACCCCCTCGCAAATGTTCTATGAAAAAAAAATATTATCGGTGTAACGATGGGAAAATGAGGTTGATGGTAGGGGGGAGTAGAGGATTGTTTTGTGGTCTTGCTGCTGTCCTCTGCACATGTGATCGTAGAATGCGCTTAACATCGACGAGAGACACACACAGGGAGGCTTTTAACGGTGGCACAAAACACACTCTAGCCCATAACCCTTAGTAGTTTACAAAACACTGAAAAAGTTAGGTTGAGTGGGTAATGGCTGAGTGAGCATCTGAGGCGTGGTGGTTTTAAATTGGGTTTTGGGTAAACAGGGCTAAGACCGGGAATGGTTGGAAAACACGTGGTCGGGGGTGGCTGGGCTTTGGGTGAACGGGCGTAAAGCCCATGAGGACAGCCACACTGCTGCGAAAGATAATTTAAGCCGACTGGCTTAAAAACAACCCACAAAATACCACAACACCACAAGATGAAAAAGACACTCAGAATTGCTTGGAGCTTGAATCAGAAGCGATGAAGACTACTCAGTGGCTTGCCCTTTAGTACTGGGGTAAGCACTGGGTTAGTTGCTAGCGTTATCTTAAACCCTTCACACAGAATGGCTTGACAACCTCACGCGATGAGCACAGCAGGGGTGGGAAAGCTGGCTTGGAGGCAAAAGAACTGGGTGGGGTAGGGCAGGCCTCGATGGCTTCCTCACCCAGACTGGAAGCTGAATTATTTTGCAAATGGGTCAACCCCTCGGGGTGATGCAAATAAGCAGATTCACTAAAACAAAGAGATGACGTGAATAATGTAAGCTGGTAGGAGCTTGGCGGGAAAAACTGGCTTGAGGTAGCAGGCTGGCGTTAACCTCGGTAAAGGCTTACTGTTTACACGAAATGGCCGTGTTGCTGGTCGAAATTTATCTCCATAATCGCTGTAAATCGTCAGAATTACAGGCCCTTGATGCCACCATTTATCGTAGGGGTTCTTAAATGGGAGATATCGAGGTTGAGTTGACACACTTGTTGGATGGTAAACATATATTGTCAGACTGAGCTGATAGGAATGGAGCCCAGCCTTGCGTGTTCTTGCTGCCGCCGAGTGGGGAGGAAAGTAGAGCCTACACATGCGCATCCCGTGACGTCACACAAAATCACAGGCCGAAGGGATCTCCTAAACTAAACACATGGATGATACTAATATGCTATGCTATTAACAAGGATCAGCAACTTTGTGACATCAGGTCTCCCCTCATTCTTGCTAACAATGAATGTAAACTTAAGAGTCTTCAATCTTTCTTCATAAGGAAGATTTTAATGTATGTATTAATTAGTATCCTACGCTGAATTTTTTTCTAACGATTTATGTAAAATTCTGTTTAAATGGAGACCAGAAACTGAGCTGCATAATCTAGGTGGGCCTTACTAAATGATGTATAAAGCTGCAGTAGACCTCTGGACTTCTGTTGCTTACACTTTTTGATAAAATCCAGTAATCTATTTTCCTTATTAAAGTATGCTTAGGCATTGCCCGTCTTGGTTTAAGGTGTGTCACTAACCCCCAAGTCCTTTTTGCAATCTGTAGGTAAGTTCTAACATCTTTACTTATAAGTACTAGGGTTATGGGCACTCAAGTCAGAACCCTTGCAATTAACTAAAATTGAACTGCATCTGCCACTTTTCTGACCAAGAATAGAGTTTGTTTAAATCCTCCTGCAGTTCCATAACATCTATGTTTGAATCAATTATCCTACCTATCTTTGTGTCATCGGCGAATTTGCTCATATCACAAGTAATTCCCTTATCAAGGTCATTGATATATATTATAAACAACAACGGGCCCAAGACTGATCCCTGTGGAAGGCCACTTGTTACAGATCCCCACTCGGATTTAACCCCATTTATGGACACTCTCTGCTTCCTGTCAGTGAGCCATGACTCGATCCACGAGAGCACTTTTCCCCCAATGCCACGAGCTGCCACTTTCTTTAACAGTCTATGGTGCGGAACTCTATCAAAAGCCTTACTAAAATCTAAGTAAATATGGTACACAAACGCTGATGGAATAACAAATAAGTCGGAGTGGCACGAAAGAGTCAAAGAGGCATCACCGGACATCATAGCTCTCACAGAAACCAAGCTAACAGGTATGATAACAGATGCCATATTTCCAACGGGATACCAGATCCTGAGGAAAGACAGAGGTAACAGGGGGGGGGGAGGAGTGGCACTGTTGATCAAAAACCAATGGAATTTTGATGAGCTGGAGAGAGGAGACAGCAGAGAAGCAAGCGATTACATAGCGGGAACACTTCACTCTGGAGGTCCGAAGGTGGTAATTGCAGTGATGTATAACCCACCATAGAACAGCAGGAGGCCAAGGCAAGAGTATGACGAGAGCAATAGAGCGATGGTTGACACACTGGCTGCAGTGGCCAGAAGAGCTCATGCATGCAGGGCAAAGCTCCTGATCATGGGTGACTTTAACCACAAGGAGATCGATTGGGAGAACTTGGAGCCATATGGGGGCCAAGACACATGGAGGGCTAAGATGATGGAGGTGGTACTGGAAAACTTCATGCACCAACACGTAAGGGACACTACAAGAGAGAGAGGAGAGGATGAACCAGCAAGACTGGACCTAGTATTCACCTTGAGTAGTGCAGATATTGAGGACATCACATATGAAAGACCCCTTGGGGCCAGCGATCATGTGGTTTTGAGCTTCGAATACACAGTAGAGCTACAAGTGGAGGGGGAAGCAGGAAGGCCAGGACGAATGAAACCAAACTACAGGAAAGGGGACTACACAGGAATGAGGAACTTCCTGAATGAGGTTCAGTGGGACAGAGAACTGGCAGGGAAACCACTTAATGAGATGATGGAATATGTAGCAACAATGTGCAAGGAGGCTGAGGAGAGGTTTGTACCCAAGGGTAACAGGAATAATGAAAAAGCCAGGATGAGCCCATGGTTCACTCAAAGATGCAAGGAGGCAAAAACCAAGTGTGCTAGGGAATGGAAGAAATATAGAAGGCAAAGAACCCAGGAGAATAAGGAGAGCAGTCGTAGAGCCAGAAACGAATATGCACAGATAAGAAGGGAGGCCCAACGTCAATATGAAAACGACATAGCAGCAAAAGCCAAATCTGACCCGAAGCTGTTATACAGCCACATCAGGAAGAAAACAACCGTCAAGGACCAGGTAATCAGGCTAAGGAAGGAAAGAGGAGAGACAACAAGAAATGACTGTGAAGTATGTGAGGAACTCAACAAGAGATTCAAAGAAGTGTTCACAGAGGAGACAGAAGGGGCTCCAGAAAGACGGAGAGGTGGGGTACACCACCATGTGCTGGACACAGGACACACAACCGAGGAAGAAGTGAAGAGGCTTCTGAGTGAGCTAGATACCTCAAAGGCAATGGGGCCAGATAACATCTCTCCATGGGTCCTGAGAGAGGGAGCAGAGGCGCTATGTGTACCCCTAACAACAATATTCAATACATCTATCGAAACAGGGAGATTGCCTGAGGCATGGAAGACAGCAAATGTGGTACCAATCTTTGAAAAAGGAGACAGACATGAAGCACTAAACTACAGACCAGTGTCACTGACATGTATAGCATGCAAAATCATGGAAAAAATTGTCAGGAGAAGAATGGTGGAACATCTAGAAAGGAATGATCTCATCACCAGCAGACAACATGGTTTCAGAGACGGGAAATCCTGTGTCACAAACCTACTGGAGTTCTATGACATGGTGACAGTAAGACAAGAGAGAGAAGGGTGGGTGGATTGCATTTTCTTAGACTGCAAGAAGGCGTTTGACACAGTACCATACAAGAGATTAGTGCAAAAACTGGAGGACCAAGCAGGAATAACAGGGAAGGCACTGCAATGGATCAGGGAATACTTGTCAGGAAGACAGCAGCGAGTAATGGTACGAGGAGAGGTGTCAGAGTGGGCACCTGTGACCAGCGGGGTCCCACAGGGGTCAGTCCTAGGACCAGTGCTGTTTCTGGTATTTGTGAACGACATGACGGAAGGAATAAACTCCGAGGTGTCACTGTTTGCAGATGACGTGAAGTTGATGAGAAGAGTTCATTCGATCGAAGACCAGGCAGAAATACAAAGGGATCTGAACAGGCTGCAGACCTGGTCCAGCAACTGGCTCCTGGAGTTCAATCCCACCAAGAGCAAAGTCATGAGGATTGTGGGAAGGGCAAAGAAGACCGCAGATGGAGTACAGTCTAGGGGGTCAGAGACTACAAACATCACTCAAGGAAAAAGATCTTGGGGTGAGTATAACACAGGCACATTTTCCTGAAGCGCACATCAACCAAATAACTGCTGCAGCATATGGGCGCCTGCAAACCTCAGAACAGCATTCCGACATCTTGATAAGGAATCGTTCAGGACCCTGTACACCGTGTACGTTAGGCCCATATTGGAGTATGCGGCACCAGTTTGGAACCCACACCTAGCCAAGCATGTAAAGAATCTAGAGAAAGTGCAAAGGTTTGCAACAAGACTAGTCCCAGAGCTAAGAGGTATGTCCTATGAGGAGAGGTTAAGGGAAATCAACCTGACGACACTGGAGGACATGAGAGATAGGGGGGACATGTTAACGACTTACAAAATACTGAGAGGAATTGACAAGGTGGACAAAGACAGGATGTTCCAGAGACTGGACACAGTAACAAGGGGACACAGTTGGAAGTTAAGACACAGATGAATCAAAGGGATGTTAGGAAGTATTTCTTCAGCCACAGAGTAGTCAGGAAGTGGAATAGTTTGGGAAGCGATGTAGTGGAGTCAGGATCCATACATAGCTTTAATCAGAGGTACGATAAAGCTCATGGTTCAGGGAGAGTGACCTAGTAGCGACCAGTGAAGAGGCGGGGCCAGGAGCTTGGACTCGACCCCTGCAACCTCAACTAGGTGAGTACAACTAGGTGAGTACACACACACACACACACACACACACACACACACACACACACACACACACACACACACTGGGCCAGGTGCTTGGACTCGACCCCTGCAACCTCAACTAGGTGAGTACACACACACACACACACACACACGGAGAAAAACAACAGTCAAGGACCAGGTAATCAGGCTGAGGAAAGAATAAGGGCAGCTCACGAAGAGTGACCAAGAAGTATGTGATGAACTAAACAAAAGATTTAGAGAAGTATTCACAATAGAGTCAGGAATGCTTCCAGCAAGCTGTGGAGGTAGGGTGCACCAGCAGGTGCTGGACACAATACACATAACCAAGGTAGAGGTGAAGAAACTGCTAGACGAACTCGATACCTCAAAGGCGATGGGTTCAGATAACATATCCCGATGGATACTTAGAGAGGGAGCAGAGGGACTGTGTGTGCCGCTAGTGGCAATCTTTAGCAAATCTATCGAAACTAGGCAGTTGCCTGAGGGGTGGAAGACAGCACATGTAGTTCCAATTTTTAAGAAAGGAAACAGACAGGCAGCGTTAAACTACAGACCAGAGTCACTGACGTGTATAGTATGTAAAGTCATGGAAAAGATTATCTCGAGAAGAGTGGTGGAACACACTGAAAAAATTGGGCTCATACATGACAGTCAGCATGGCTTCAGAGTTGAGAAATCCTGTGTCACAGATCTACTTGAGTTCTACGATCAGGTAACAGAAGTAAGACAGAAGAGAGAGGGATGGGTAGATTGCATATTTATAGACTGCAAGAAGGCTTTTGACACAATACCACACAGGAGTCTGGTGCAAAAATTAGAGGAGCAGGCAGGAATAACAGGAAAAGTACTGCAATGGATCAGGGAATGCCTGACAAGAAGGAAAGAATGAATGTGGTACGTGCTGTAGTGTCGGAGTGGGCGCATGTGTCGAGTGGGGTTCCACAAAGTTCAGTCCAAGGCCCGGTGCTGTTTCTTGTATACGTGAATGACATGGTGGAAGGAATAGATTCAGAAGTGTCACTGTTCGCTGATGATGTTAAACTGATGAGGAGAATTCAAGTGGGCGAGGATCAGTTAAGATTACAAGGGGATCTGGACAGACTACAAGTATGGTCCGACAAATCGCTCCTGGAGTTTAATTGAGCTCAACCTGATGACACTAGAGGATAGGAGGGATAAAGGGGACATGATAACAACGTATAAAATAATGAGAGGCATTGACAAGGTGGACAAGGATCGAATGTTTCAGAGATGGGAAACAGGAACAAGGGGACACAATTGGAAGTTGAAAACCCAGATGAGTCGTAGGGATGTTAGGAAGTATTTCTTTAGCCTTAGAGTTGTCAGGAAGTGGAATAATCTGGAGAGTGAAGTAGTGGAAGCAAGTTCCATAAACAGCTTTAAGAAGAGGTATGACAAAAGTCATGGAGTAGGGAGAGAGTGAATTAGTATCGACCAGTGAAGAGGCGGGGCCAGGAGCTATGACTCGACCCCTGCAACCACATATAGAGAGTACATATTGGTGAGTACACACACACACACACACACACACAAGGGGCTCCAAGGACGAATCTGGGAGGGAGGAATGGGAGGTAGAGCTCAAAAAAAGGGAGGAAGACTGGGGAAGGAGACTAGATGAGCTGGAAAGGAAGATGGAAGAGAGGTTAGCAGCAGAATGCAGAAGGTGGAAGCAACAGGCCACAGCAGCAGAAATCAAGATAGAGAGACTAGAAGAGGAGCTGAGACATCTGAAACAGCACAGAGACAAAGATATTACAGAAGTAGCATCGGCAATGGCTACATCAAACACAGACAACAGGTCTGAAGGAAGCATGGAAACTAAACTGTATGCAGAGGCCCTGTCAAACCCACATGGGGCCAAAACAAAGGCAGGGAG
This sequence comes from Cherax quadricarinatus, assembly GCF_026875155.1. NCBI lineage: Eukaryota > Metazoa > Arthropoda > Malacostraca > Decapoda > Parastacidae > Cherax > Cherax quadricarinatus. The sequence continues at coordinate 68,548,683 of NC_069401.1, read as the reverse complement.
CACACTAGGACAGAATGAGAGGTTGGAAGACATTGAAGGAACTAGGACATGTGCAAGGACCTTACCAGATACCTGTGGGGGCCAGGAACAGGTGAGCAGGAAGGACAAACCATGAAGCATAGGGGCCATAACTAGGAAGGGACTGAAGGAAGGAACACTCCACGGGAAGAAACTAAAACACATCAGAGGATGCAATGGGAGTCACAGTGGGAGGTGGAAAGGGAGAGATCCGTGTTTGTCTATGGGCTAGACGAAGCTAAAGGGGAAACTTATGATGAAAGAAAGCAGGAGGAGAAAAAAGCAATTGAAGATATCATGAAGGTGATAGGCGAGGGGGACATGACCCAGGTGGCAAATTTTCGGAGAATCGGGTGGTTCACAAAGAAAAGGAATCGGCCTCTCAAAGTAATTTTCAAGGCAGAATCAACCCGAACCATGATCCTGCAGGAGAAAGCACGGCTGAGAGGCAAGCAGGAGTTCCGGAGTGTGTACCTCGATCGAGACAGAACACAGGACGAAAGGAAGACGATGAAAGAGAGAGTTCAAAAACGAAAGGAGAAATGGGAGGAAATGAAAAAGGAGAGCAGAATAACCCAGGATCAAATGGAAGGACAAGCACACCCCCCAGAAACATCTGCAGAAGGACTCCAGCCACGACACCCCGAACGCAACTGAACAATCCAAACCAACCATCACACACCGATCCCTCTGTTTCCACCCCCTGCACCACAGTTACAGGTTTAGAACAGAAGCTGAAGGTTTGGTACACAAATGCAGATGGATTAACGAATAAACATGAGGAATGGCAAAAAAGAATCAATGAGAAGTCCCTAGACATCATAGCAGTTACAGAAACAAAACTCACGGAGACAATAACAGATGCAATCTTCCCACCAGGATACAACATCATGAGGAAAGATAGAAGGGGCATGGGGGGAGGTGGGGTTGCTCTGCTCGTAAAAAACAGATGGAAATTCGAGAAAATGGAAGGCATAGATGAGACGGGAGAAAGAGACTACATAGCAGGTACACTTCAGTCTGGGGAACACAAAGTGGTCATTGTAGTGATGTATAATCCACCACAGAACTGCAGGAGGCCAAGAGAGGAATATGAAGAGAGCAACAGAGCAATGGTGGACACACTTGCTGAGGTGGCAAGAAGAGCTCATTCCAGCAGAGCAAAGTTGTTGGTTATGGGGGATTTCAACCACAGGGAGATCGACTGGGAAAACCTGGAGCCACATGGGGGTCCCGAAACATGGAGAGCCAGGATGCTGGACGTGGTGCTGGAAAACCTCATGCACCAACATGTTAAGGACACTACCAGAGTGAGAGGGGTGGATGAACCAGCAAGATTGGACCTTGTGTCCTCCCTGGGCAGCTCAGACAATGAGGACATCAAGTATGAGAGTCCCCTAGGAGCTAGCGACCACGTGGTTCTGTGCTTTGAATACATAGTATAGCTGCAAGTGGAGAGAATAACAGGAGTTGAATGGGAAAAGCCTGACTACAAAAGAGGGGACTACATAGGGTTGAAGAACTTCCTGCGGGAGGTCCAGTGGGACAGGGAACTGGCAGGAAAGCCAGTAAATGGAATGATGGAATATGTAACAACAAAATGCAAGGAGGCAGTGGAAAAGTTTATTCCCAAGGGCAACAGTAACAACGGGAAGACCAGCACGAGCCCCTGGTTTACCCGACGGTGTAAGGAGGCAAAAACAAAGTGCAATAGAGAATGGAAAAAGTACAGAAGGCAGAGAACACACGAAAATAGGGAGATCAGTCGCAGAGCCAGGAATGAGTATGCACAGGTAAGGAGGGAGGCCCAGCGACAGTATGAAAATGACATAGCATCGAGAATCAAGACTGACCCGAAACTGTTGTATAGCCACATCAGGAGGAAGACAACAGTCAAAGACCAGGTGATCAGATTAAGGACAGAAGGTGGAGAACTCACAAGAAGTCATCAGGAGGTATGTGAGGAGCTGAACAGGAGATTTAAGGAAGTTTTTACAGTAGAGACAGGAAGGTCTGTGGGAAGACAGCACAGAAGGGAACATCAAGAGGGAATATACCAACAAGTGTTGGATGACATACGAACAACTGAGGAGGAGGTGAAGAAGCTCTTAAGTGACCTTGACACCTCAAAGGCGATGGGATCGGACAACATCTCCCCATGGGTCCTTAGAAAAGGAGCAGAGATACTGTGCGTGCCTCTAACCACAATCTTCAACACATTAATTGAAACTGGGCAACTGCCTGAGAAATGGAAGACAGCTAATGTAGTCCCCATATTTAAGAAAGGAAACAGAAACGAGGTACTGTCTCTCTGACATAAATTGTGTGCAAAGTCATGGAGAAGATTATCAGGAGGAGAGTGGTCGAACACCTGGAAAGGAACAAGATTATAAATGAAAACCAGCATGGGTTCATGGAATGCAAATCCTGTATCACAAACCTCCTGGAGTTTTATGACAAGGTAACAGAAGTAAGACACGAGAGAGAGGGGTGGGTAGATTGCATTTTCCTAGATTGCAGGAAGGCCTTTGACACAGTTCCCCACAAGAGATTAGTGCAGAAGCTGGAGGATCAGGCGCATGTAAAAGGGAGGGCACCTGACAGGGAGGCAGCAACGAGTCATGGTACGTGAAGAGGTATCACAGTGGGCGCCTGTTACGAGCGGGGTCCCACAGGGGTCAGTTCTAGGACCAGTGCTATTTTTGATATATGTGAACGACATGATGGAAGGAATAGACTCTGAAGTGTCCCTGTTCGCAGATGACGTGAAGTTGATGAGAAGAATTAAATCGGACGAGGATGAAGCAGGACTGCAAAGAGACCTTGACAGGCTGGACATGTGGTCCAGTAACTGGCTTCTCGAGTTCAACCCTGCCAAATGCAAAGGCATGAAGATTGGGGAGGGGCAAAGAAGACTGCAGACAGAGTATAGGCTAGGTGGACAAAGACTGCAGACCTCACTCAGGGAGAAAGACCTTGGGGTGACCATAACACCGAGCACGTCACCGGAGACACACATCAACCAAATAACTGCTGCAGCATACGGGCGCCTGGCAAACCTGAGAATAGCGTTCAGATACCTAAATAAGGAATCGCTCAAGACACTGTACACTGTGTATGTTAGGCCCATAATGGAGTATGCAGCACCAGTCTGGAACCCACACATGGTCAAGCACGTCAAGAAGTCAGAGAAAGTACAAAGGTTTGCAACAAGGCTAGTCCCAGAGCTCAGGGGAATGTCGTACGAGGAAAGGTTGAGGGAAATCGGACTGACGACACTGGAGGACAGAAGGGTCAGGGGAGACATGATAACGATATACAAGATACTGCGGGGAATAGACAAGGTGGACAGAGACAGGATGTTCCAGAGAGGGGACACAGAAACAACGAGTCACAACTGGAAGCTGAAGACTCAGACGAGTCACAGGGACGTTAGAAAGTATTTCTTCAGTCATAGAGTCGTCAGGAAGTGGAATAGCCTAGCAAGTGAAGTAGTGGAGGCAGGAACCATACATAGTTTTAAGAAGAGGTACGACAAAACTCAGGAAGCAGAGAGGGAGAGGACCTAGTAGCGATCAGTGAAGAGGCGGTGCCAGGAGCTGAGTTTCGACCCCTGCAACCACAATTAGGTGAGTACAATTAGGTGAGTACACTCACACACACACACACACACACACACACACACACACACACACACACACACACACACACACACGCACACACACACACACACGTGCTCAGGGAGAGTGACCTAGTAGCGATCAGTGAAGAGGCGGAGCCAGGAGCTCGGACTCGACCCCCGCAACCTCAACTAGGTGAGTACAACTAGGTGAGTACACACACACACACACACACACACACACACACACACACACACACAACTGTGACCAGCGGGGTCCCACGGCGGTTAGTCCTAGGACCAGTGGTGTTTCTGGTATTTGTGAACGACATGACGGAAGGAATAGACTCCGAAGTGTCCCTGTTTGCAGGTGACGTGAAGTTGATGAGAAGAATTCATTCGGTCGAAAACCAGGCAGAATTACAAAGGGATCTGGACAAGCTGCAGACCTGGTCCAGCAATTGGCCCCTGGAGTTCAACCCCACCAAGTGCAAAGTCATGAAGATTGGGGATGGGCAAAGAAGTCGAAAGAGGGAATACAGTCTAGGGGGCCAGAGACTACAAGCCTCACTCAAGGAAAAATATCTTGGGGTGAGTATAACACCAGGCACATCTCCTGAAGTGCACATCAACCAAATAACTGCTGCAGCATATGGGCGGCTTGCAAACCTCAAAACAGCATCCCGACATCTTAATAAGGAATCGTTCAGGACCCTGTACACCGTGTACGTTAGGACCATATTGGAGTATGCGGCACCAGTTTGGAACCCACTCCTAGCCGAAAGCATAAAGTAACTAGAGAAAGTGCAAAAGTTTGCAACACGACTAGTCCCAGAGCTAAGAGGTATGTCCTACGAGGAGAGGTTAAGGGAAATCAACCTGACGACACTGGAGGACAGGAGAGATAGGGGGGACATGATAACGACATACAAAATACTGAGAGGAATTGACAAGGTGGACAAACACAGGATGTTCCTGAGATGGGACACAGCAACAAGGGGACACAGTTGGAAGTTGAAGACACAGATGAATCACAGGGATTTTAGGAAGTATTTCTTCAGCCACAGAGGCAGTTGAACAGTCTTGGATCCCGGACACTTATCATGTTGTCTCTCATTGTACTCGTTGCACCCCTGCTTTTCATTTGGGGAACGTTGCATCTCCTGCCGAGTCTTTTGCTTTCATGGAGAGTGATTTTCGTGTGCAGGTTTGGTACCAGTCCCTCCAGGACCTTCCAAGCGTATATTATCGTGTATCTCTCTCGCCTGCTTTCCAAGGAATACAAATCTAGGACCTTCAACCGTTCCCAGTAATTCGGGTGCCTTATCGTGCTTATATGTGTACAGTGCTTTTACTATGAAGGATGTATGTAGGATGCTATAGTGCTGGAGGTGGGAAGTACAGTGTCTGCAGTATAAAGTAGGGGTAAGGACGTTACAGTCCTAGAGGTGGGAAGTATAGTGCAAGTATTATGAAGCATTTGTGGAGATGTTACAGTCCTGCAGATAGGAAGTACAGTGCTTGTATTAAAAGAGTGGTAGGGAAGATACAGTCTTGGAGGTAGGAAATACAGTACTTTTACTATGAAGGATGGTTGAGAATATTAGTTCTGGAGACAAGAAATACAGTTATTTTTAATGGAGGATGTGTGGGTATGTTACAGTCCAGGAGGTGAGAAATACAGTGCTTGTACTATGAAGGATGTATGAGGATGTTACCTTCCTGGAGGTTAGAAGTGCAGCATTTGTACTAAGAAGGATATGAGAAAATGTTACAGTTAAGATGGTAGGAAGTACAGTGATTGTACTGTGAATGATGTATGAGGATGATATAGTTCTGGAGGTGGGAAGTATAGTATGCCTGCATATTGCAGAATGTGTGGGGATGTGACAGTCCAAGAGGTAAGAAGAACAGTGATTGTAGTATGATGGATGTGTTGCAGTGCTACATTCATCAAGGTAGGAAGGACAGTGCTTGTACAATGAACGAGTTGTGAGATTAAGGTTCTGGAAGAGGGAAGTATAGTGGGTGGGCAGTCCTGGAGGTGGGAAGTACAGTGCTGGCACTATGAAGGATGGGTGCGTAACATACAATCCTGGAGGTGGGAAGTACAGTGCCTGCACTATGAAGGATGGGTGTGTAAGTTACCGGGTTCATTGGGACAGGAAACTGACAGGGAAGTCAGTAAACAAGATGATGGGATATGTGACAACAATATGCAAGGAAGCTCAGGAGTGGTTTGTACCCAAGGGAAACAGAAATAACGAGAAAGCCAGGATGAGCCCTTGGTTTACCCAAAAGTGTAAAGAGGCCAAAGCAAGTGTGCTAGAGAGTGAAAGAAGTATAGAAGGCAAAGGACCCAGGAGAACATGGAGAGCAGTCGTAGAGCCAGACATGAATATGCACAGATAAGAAGGGAGGCCAAACGACAATATGAAAATGACAGCAACGAAAGCCAAATCTGACCCAAAGCTGTTGTGTAGCCACATCAGGAGGAAAGCAGCAGTTTAGGACCAGGTCATCAGGCTAAGGAAGGAAGGAGGAGAGATCACATGAAGCAACTGTGAAGTATGTGAGGGACTCAACATGAGATTCAAAGAAGTGTTCACAGAGGAGACAGAAGGAACTCCAGAAAGACTAAGAGGTGGGCTACACCACCAAGTGTTAGACACAATACATAAAACCAAGAAAGAAGTAAAGAGGCTACTGAGTGAGCTAGATACCCCAAAGGGAAAAGGGCCGGATAACATCTCTCCATGGGTCCTGGGAGAGGGAACCGAGGCACCGTGTACCCATAACGGCAATATTCAACACATCCATCGAAATAGGGAGACTACCTGAGGTATGGAAGACAGCAAATGGGGTCCCAATTTTTTAAAACAGGAGACAGACATGAAGCATTAAACTATAGACCAGTGTCACTGACATGTATAGTTTGCAAAGTCATGGAGAAGATGATGAGAAGAAGAGTGGTGGAACACCTAGAAAGGAATGAGCTTATCAAAGACAGCCAGCATGGTTTCAGGGACGGGAAATCCTATATCACAAACCTAGTGGAGTTCTATGACAGTGTGACAGCAGTAAAAGAAGAGAGAGAGGGGTGGATAGACTGCATTTTCTTGGACTGCAAGAAGGTCTCTGACACAGTTCCACACAAGAGATTAGTGCAAAAACTGGAGGACCTAGCAGGGATAACAGGGAAAGCACTACAATGGGTCAGAGAAGACCTGTCAGGAAGACAGTAGCGAGTCATGGTAGTTGGCGAGGTGTCAAAGTGGGTGCCAAAGTCGACTGTGACGAGTGGAGCTCCACAGAGGTCAGTCCTAGGACAGGTGCTGTTTCTGGTATTTGTGAACTACATAACGGAAGGGATAGACTCAGAAGTGTCCCTGTTTGCAGATGATATAAGGATGATGAGAAGAATTAAATGGGACGAGGACCAGGCAGAGCTACAAAGGGATCTGGACAGGCTGCAGACCTGGTCCAGCAATTGGCTTCTGAAGTTCAACCCCACCAAGTGTAAAGTCATGAAGATTGGGGAAGGGCAAAGAAAACCGCAGACGGAGTACAGTCTAGGGGGGGGACAGAGACTACAAACCTCACTCAAGGAATAAGATCTTGGGGTGAATATAAGACCAGGCACGTCTCCTAAGACACACATCAACCAAATAACTGTTGCAGCATATGGGCACCTAGCAAACCTAAGAACAGCATTCCGTCATCTTAATAAGGAATCGTTCAGGACCCTGTACACCGTGTACGTTAGGCCCATATTGGAGTATGCCCAGTTTTCAAAGGTTTGCAACAAAACTAGTCCCAGAGCTAAGGGGTATGTCCTACGAGGAGAGGTTGAGGGAAATCGCCCTGACGACACCGGAAGACAGGAGAGATAGAGGGGATATGATAACAACATAAAATACTGAGAGGAATAGACAAGGTGGACAGAGACAGAATGTTCCAGAGATGGGACACAGCAACAAGGGGTCACACTTGGAAATTGAAGACTCGGATGAATCACAGGGATGTAAGGAAGTATTTCTTCAGTCACAGAGTTGTCAGGAAGTGGAATAGTCTGGGAAGTGATGTAGTGGAGGCAGGATCCATACATAGCTTTAAGAGGAGGTAAGATAAAGCTCATGGAGCGAGAAGAATGACCTGTTGTATGGAAGATGGCAAATGTAGTCCTAATTTTTAAGAAAGGAGAGAAACACTTGGCATTAAATTACAAACCTGTGTCACTGACGTGTATAGTATACAAAATCATGGAGAAGATCATCATGAGAAGAGTGGTGGAGCTACTAGAAAGATAAAGCTTATAAACAACAACCAACACTAATTCATGGAAGGAAAATCCTGTGTCACAAGCCTATTGGAGTTTTATGACAAGGTAAGAAAGACACGAGAGAGAGAGTTGGACTGATTGCAGAAGCTAGAGGATCAGGCACGCATAACAGGAAAGGCACTGCAATGGACAGAGAATATCTGACAGGGAGGCAACAACAAATCATGGTAAGTGACGATGTGTCAGAGTGGGGTTCCACAGGGGTTAGTACTAGGACGGAAGGGATACACTCAGAAGTGTCCCTGTTTGTAGATGATGTGAATATAATCGGATGAGGCTCAGGCAGGACTACAAAGAGACCTGAACAGGCTACAAGCCTGATCCAGCAACTGGCTCCTTGAATTTAACCCTTCCAAATGCAAAGTCATAAAGATCGGAGAAGGGCAAAGAAAACCGCAGGCAGAGTATAGTGTAGGTGGATAAAGATCGCAAACGACTGCTGCAGCATATTGGCACCTGGCAAACCTAAGAATAGCGATCCGATACCCCAGTAAGGTTAAGGGAAATCGGCCTGATGACACTGGAAGACAGGAGGGTTAGGGGAGACATGATAATGATATATAAAAATTACTTCGAGGAATTGACAAGGTGGACGAAGACAGGATGTTCCTGAGATGGGACACAGAAACAAAGGGTCACAATTTGAAATTGAAAACTCTGATAAGTCAAAAGGATATTAGGAAGTATTTCTTCAGAAAGTGACGTAGTGGAGGCAGGAACCATACATAGTTTTAAGAAGTTTGATAAAGCTCATGGAGCAGAGAGAGAAGACCTAGTAGCGATCAGTGAAGAGGGGAGGGCAGGAGCTATAAATCGACCCCTACAAACACACACACACACACACACACACACACACACACACACACACACACACACACACACACACACACACACACCCCACACACACACACACACACACTCACACACGTACGCATACACGTACACACGCACCACCACCCACACACACACATACACCCACACACACACAAACCCCCACACACACACACACCACACAGAGACCAGTGAAAAGGCGGGGCCAGTAGCTATGACCCCGACCCTGCAACCATAAATAGCTGAGTACAACACACACACACACACACACAAACACACACACACACACACACACACCACACACACCCCCACACACACACACACACAACACACAACACCACACAAAACTGCATGGAGATGCTCTATCAGAGGAGACTGTAGCAAATGAAAGAGCTAAGCTTTATGTGGAGGCCCTACAGACAACAACAGAGCCCAAGAAACCGAGAAGGGGAAAATGACAGGCCACTGAGCCCAATACTTTAGCAGTGAAACGATAAAAGGGAAAAAGCTGCAGTAGAGGAAACCAAATTTAAAAATGAGGGAACACAGGGACATGCAGTGGGGGAATAAAAGGGGGTGAGGTCAGTCTTTGTGTATGGGCTCCAGGAAGTCGAAGGGAAACATATGAAGCAAGAAAACAAGGGAAAAAAAAGCAATTGAAAGCATCATAAAAGCAATAGGAGAAGACATATGACCCAGCTGGAAAATTTTCGGAGAATAAGGGGGGTTTGTAAAAAAAAACCCCGGCCAGTGAGAGTGACCTTAAAGGCAGAAGCGACTCGGACCAGGATCCTGCAGGAGAAAGCACGATTAAGGGACATGACGGCATACAGGAGGGTGTATCTCGACCGCGACAGAACACAAGAAGAAAGGAAGAAACTGAGAGAGATGGTACAAAGGCGAAAGGAGGAAAGAGAGGGGATGGAGAAGACAGACAGGGGGATCCCAGACCAGGAAGAAGATCAAATACAGCCCCCCCTCACAACTTCCTATAGAAGCCTCCCAACCAGTCAACCCCAGTGCAACCAAACACTCAAAATAAAAACACCCATGCCACATCCAATGCCCCCACCCACTACATTACAAACTTCACCCCACAGCAACAACCCATATTTCCCTTACCAGGTCTCCCACTTCCCCAACCACAATATACTTCCCAAAACCACAGTCTTAGAAAAGAAGTTGAAGGTGTGGTATACAATGCAGATGGTATAACAAACAAGTATGAGGAGTGGCACGAAAAAAATCAAAGAGACATCCCCAGACAAATAGCACTCACAGAAACAAAACCACCAAAAATAACAGATTCATCTTTCCATCCGGATATCAAATCCTCAGGAAAGACAGAGGGAGGAGAGGGGAGGAGATTGCACTGCTCATTAAAAACCAGTGGGATTTTGGGGAAAAATGGAAGGAATGATGGCATGGGCGAAAGGGACTACTTAGTAGGAACAATCCAGTCTGAGGGACATAAGGTGATAATTGCAGTAATGTACAACCCACCACAGAACTGCAGGAGGCCAAGAGAAGAATACGATGAGAGCAACAGAGCAATGATCGACACACTAGCCGAGGGAGCCAGGGGAGCACACATGGGGGAGCAAAGTTACTAGTTATGGGTGATTTTAATCACAAGGAGTTTGACTGGGAAAACCTGGAGCCCCATGGGGGTCCCGAAAAAATGGAGAGCCAAATTGATGGATGTGGTACTGGAGAAAACCTCATGCATCAACATGTTAGAGACACTACCAGAGAGAGAGGAGGGGGATGAACCAGCAAGGTTGGACCTTGTATTCACCATGAGTAGTTCGGACATCGAGGGGATCATGTATGAAAGGCCCCCGGGAGCTAGTGATCATGTGGTTCTGTGCTTCGACTACATAGTTGAGCTCCAAGTAGAGAGAGTAGCAGGAATAGGCTGGGAAAAACCAAACTACAAAAGGGGGAATACCCCAGGCATGAGGAACTTCCTTTTAAGAGGGAACTGACAGGAAAACCAGTACAAGAAAAGATGGACTATGTAGCAACAAAATGCAAGGAGGCAGAGTTGGGTTTGTTCCAAGGGGAAAAAGAAATAATGGGGAAAAACAGAACGAGTCCTTGGTTTACCCAAAGTGTAGGAGGCAAAAATAGGTGTACTAGAGAATGAAAAGGTACAGAAACAGAGAACTAGAAAATAAAGAAATCAGCCGAAGACCAGAAAAAGAATTGCACAGATAAGAAGGAAAGGGTAAGACAATTTTGAAAAAGACCATAGCATCAAAAGTAAAGACTG
>NC_069401.1:68501529-68527098 GCF_026875155.1 Cherax quadricarinatus | reverse complement strand
TGTGATGTCGAGAGTGACCACATTCGCCAGGTAGCTTTACACATTGTAGAATTCGTCATGACGTTCTCGATGGTCTTCGTTGGGGTTTCTAGGGATGTCTCACTCACGTCTGCCAATGCTTCCTTGGTGCTCGTTGTGGCATTCCCAGTAGAACACTCACATTCGTCAGGTAGCACCAGAATGAGTTGGAAGTTTCCACGGCAGTCTTCTGGTTTCTCGTTGTTTCTGCCTCTCCAACCGTTTTCTTAATCTTCAGCTTGGTTCCATGTTGCCCGGCCACTGACCAAGCTCCCCTCTTAACCTGGGGACTCACAACAGGTGGATTACTACGAATCCTCTTGTTCTCCTCCGTTAATCGCCGTATCTCCAGTTTAGCAACTCTGAGTTCTTCTCTCAGCTGCTGGTAAAGCTGCTCAAGAGAGGGCATCCTGGTTCAGATTCACAGAGAGCACACAAACAGGTCTTCACAGAGCTAAGTACACGTCACCACTGAGCTAAGTACACGCCTTGCTCATCCAAGACTTCCACTTTTCCCTGCAGCCCTTCCATCTCCTGCACATCACTGGACCTTCCATCCAGGTCCTCTCCGACCAAAGCGTCCTCCAAGAAATAATGTAGCACAGACTCCAATAAGAACATAAGAACATAAGAAAGGAGGAACACTGCAGGAGGCCTGTTGGCCCATACTAGGCAGGTCCTTTACAATTCATCCCACTAACAAAACATTTGCCCAACCCAATTTTCAATGCTACCCAAGAAATAAGCTTTGATGTGTCAGTGGTGACGTGTACTTAGCTCTGTGAAGACCTGTTAGTGTGCTATCTGTGAATCTGTACCAGGATGCCCTCTCTTGAGCAACTTTACCAGCAGCTGAGAGAAGAGCTCAGAGTTGCTAAGATGGAGATACGGCGATTAACGGAGGAGAACAAGAGGATTCGTAGTAATCCTTCTGTTGTGAGTCCCCAGGTTAAGAGGGGAGCTTGGTCAGTGGCCGGGCAACATGGAACCAAGCTGAAGATCAAGAAAACAGTTGGAGAGGCAGAAACAACGAGAAACCAGAAGACTACCGTGGAAACTTCCAACTCATTCTCGGTGCTACCTGACGAATGTGAGTGTTCTACTGGGAATGCCACAACGAGCACCAAAGAAGCATTGGCAGACGTGAGTAAGACATCCCTAGAAACCCCAACGAAGACCATCGAGAACGTCTTGACGAATTCTACAAGTGGTGTAATGCTACCTGGCGAATGTGAGTCGACTACTCGGAGCATCACGACGGACGACGCCAAGGAAGGTAAAAGCATTGTTGTTGTTGGGGATAGCCAGATTAGGTACATGGATAGGGCATTCTGCTTGAAGGATAGGAGTAGGAGGCAGAGAGTGTGTTTTCCTGGGGCTGGGATGGAGAATATTGTTAGCCGCCTGGATGACATCATGAGAGGTAACGGGAACAATCCTATTATCTGTCTCAGTGCTGGAGGCAACGATGTTGGCAGACGTATGAGTGAGGACCTGATTAGCAGGTATAGGTCAGCAATAGAGATAATTAGGAGGAAGGGTGGGAAAACCTGTCATATGTGGCATTTTGCCAAGGAGAAGAGTTGGAAATGAATGGTTGTCCAGAGCAATTGGTGGCTGGACAAATACTGTAAGGAAAATGCGGTAACATTCATTGACAACTGGGACCTCTTCTATGGCAGAAATGACATGTATGCCAGGGATGGGGTTCACTTATCTAGGTTTGGGGTGGGAGCACTGGCCAACGCAGTGGAGGGAGCTGTTAGGTCTTTAAACTAGGAATAGTTAGTGGTATGGGTTTTGGCGGGAAAACAGTGAAGTCACAGTGTAGTAATATGAGTACTAGGAGAACTAGTAATAGGCAAAATGAGGTGGATATTGGAAAGCCAGTGGCACTAATTGACAAGGACAGTAACAGGTTTAGTCAGTTTTTACACAGGAAGATGTAAATGAGTTTCCAGTAATTAACAATTATTTAGTTCCTGATGAATTTAAGTTAACTAATATTACTGTCACGAGGGACATGGTTTTTTAAACAGATAGACAAACTGAAACAAAATAAGTCCCCGGGACCCGATGAGTTGTTTTCAAGGGTACTTAAGGAATGCAAGATGGAGCTTAGTCAGCCATTAACGAGTGTATTCAATGCGTCCATCCTTACCAGTGTTGTGCCAGAGTTGTGGAAGATGGCTAATGTGGTTCCTATATTCAAATCAGGGGATAAGTCCACTCCTTCAAATTACCGTCCAATAAGCCTGACATCTATAGTGGGCAAGTTATTAGAATCAATTATAGCTGACATTATCAGAAGTCACCTTGAAGAGCATAACTTGATAAATGAATCTCAGCATGGATTCACGAGAGGTCGGTCCTGCCTGACAAACTTACTGACGTTTTTCAATAGAACATTTGAGGCAGTTGACAGTGATAAGGAATATGATATTGTTTATTTGGATTTTAGTAAAGCCTTCGACAGAGTACCTCACAAGAGACTCTTGAGAAAAGTGGCAGCTCATGGTATAGGAGGTAAAGTTCTAGCATGGATTGAGGCATGGCTTACCAATAGAAAGCAGAGAGTTACCATTAATGGAGTGAAATCTGAATGGGGATTAGTCACTAGTGGCGTTCCACAAGGATCAGTTTTGGGCCCTCTCTTGTTATAATTTACATTAATGACCTTGATGAAGGGATTACTAGTGACATGAGTAAGTTTGCTGATGATACAAAGATAGGCCGTATAATTCACTCTGAGGAGGATATCAATGAACTCCAGGACGATTTGAACAAACTAATGTCTTGGTCTGAGAAATGGCAGATGAAGTTTAATGTGGATAAGTGTAAAGTACTTGCCCTTGGTAATGAAATAACCTCGAAGCTATAATCTAGGTGAAGTAGAGCTTGGTCATACAGAATGTGAAAAAGACTTGGGAGTCATGGTAAGCAGAAATCTAAAGCCAAGACAGCAGTGCCTCAGTGTGCGCAACAAGGCCAACAGATTACTTGGATTTATCTCAAGAAGTATAAGTAACAGAAGTCCAAAAGTTATTTTACTGCTCTATACATCACTAGTGAGGCCTCATTTAGATTATGCTGCTCACACACACAAATAACCCGCACATAAAAGACAGAAGCTTACGACGACGTTTCGGTCCGACTTGGACCATTGACAAAGTCACACTAACAGAGGAGGAGCAGGACGGCTATATATAGGCAGGAAGAGGTGGAGGTAGTAGTAGTGGTGGTGTAGTAGTAGCAGAACAAGTTCTGCCACCTTCCTTCTCCCACTTCCTGAAAACCAACCCTGGGCACTCCCTTTCCTGATCATGCCGTTCCTACTTCAACAGCTCATTCTTTCTACTAAATCACAGGTTGAAGATGCCTTCTTTACTCTCCGTCAACGTCAACGTGCTCTCTTTGCGGCTCTACCACAGGATCTCTGTAACCTTCTCTCTACCATTGCCTTTGACACTGCTCGCCTGAATGCGCAAATTCATTCTTCCAAACTACAAATAAACTTCAACGTCTCATCTCAGCTAGCCCTTGGTCTAAATTCTCCCTCACTGGACTGTGTTACTAACTTGTCTTCTGTCTCACTCTCTCAGTATGAGCTTGAACTTCTTGGTTTTGGTCTTTCCTTTGCCACTTCGCCTATCCTCGCGCTGGTATTTCCCTGATTAGCTCTTTTGATTCCTTTCGTCGATCTCGCTTCCGTAATCTTCCTGACTTGTCCACTTTTCGTGGTGCTCTCCTTCTGCTCTTGTTAGTCTGTTTTCCAACAATCACCACCTTCCAGCCGTTACCAACTTGCCCTTTCTTCTCTTAAATCTAACACTAACATTGTCATACTATCTTCTGACAAAGGTAATTCGGTAGTTATCCTTGATCGCGAGGATTACCTCCGTAAAGCTGATGTCTTGCTCTCTGACTCACGCACCTACACTCCTCTCGTTTCCAACCCTCTTGATCGCATCAAGAGAACTTTCAACAAAAAACTAAGGACTCTCTCCGACCTCTGTCCTCCTGACTTTGACCTTGTTCAACGGTTTCGTGTCATCTGTCCCTCTCTTCCCTATTTCTATGGCCTTCCCAAAACTCATAAACCTGATATTCCTCTTCGTCCTATCATATCCTCTAGAGGTTCTGTCTCTTATTCTCTTGCTTCTTGGCTGGCCAAAACCCTCACTCCCTTTCTTGTACTTTTTCTCCTGCCCACCTCCGTCACTCTCAAGACTTCATTGAACGGGTTCGCTCTCTCCCAACCTGTAAGATGCTTAGTCTTGACGTTGAGTCCCTCTTCACCAATGTCCCTCTTGATGATGTCCTTGATTTCCTTAGAGAGAAGGCCCATGAAGGGTTTCTTCATCTCCCTATCCCCATTGATGTCTTTCTTGATCTGATCCGCCTCTGTGTGGACTCTAACTCCTTTTCCTTCCAAGGGAAATATTATTCCCAAACCTTCGGTGTCGCTATGGGCTCTCCTCTCTCTCCTGTCCTTGCTAATCTTTACATGGAATACTTCGAGACTGTTCTTCTTCCTACCCTCGATGTGCAACCTTCTCTCTGGCTCCGCTATGTGGATGACATCTTTGCTCTGTGGCCTCATGACTCCAGTCTCTTCCAACCTTTTCTTGAAGCTCTTAACAATCTTGCCCCTTCCATTAAGTTTAAAGCTGAATGGGAATCTAATTCCTTACTTCCTTTCCTTGATGTCCATGTCCACCGCTCAGATACGGGTTTTTCCTTTTCCGTTTACCGTAAACCTATGCACAGTGGCATGTACATTCACTACTTTTCCTATCATGCTTCCCCTGTCAAGAAAAGTGTTCTTATCTCCCTCTTTCTCCGTGCCCTCCGCATTTGTGATCCTCAGTTCCTTCCAGCAGAAATTTCCACTCTTTATAATTCGTTCTCCCGTCTTGGCTACCCTTCCCATTTCATAGACTCTGCCCTCTCACGTGCTAAACGCAATTTCTTCTCTCCCAAACTCTCTACTCATGGGAACTCTTCTATCCTCTGCCTTCCCTACATTTCCGGTCTTTCTAATCTCAAACAATTCTCTCCGTCCCTTAGACATCAAGCTTACCTTCCGCCAGACTAACACTCTTCGCACTAATCTCGTTCATACCTCTCCTCCCTCTACAGATGTTCCTGGTGTCTACTCTATTTCTTGCTCCTCCTGTCCTCTTCAATACTTTGGAGAAACTGGTCGATCTCTTTCTGACAGACTTAGGGAGCACAAAAATAGTGTTAGGCTTGCCGACACTAACAATGCTCTTTTCTGTCACGTCAGAGATCATAGCCATCCTATTGACTGGTCTTCTGCTAAAACTGTCTTCCCTACTTCCAACTCGATCAGTCGCCGTTTAGTTGAATCCTCTCTTATACACAACTTTCCTTGTATGAACCTTAGCCCTGGCTTCGTCTCTGTAGATGCCTTCCTCTCCCACTACATTGTAAAATGCTCCAAACTTCAGAACACCCGTGACTTAACCTGAATCCTCATTTTTCTTCTTCTTCTTCTTTTTCTTCTTCCTCTTCCCTTTCCTCTCTCCTTTTCTCCTCTGGGTTGTCTTTCTCTCTCCTGTCTCGTGTTTCTGTTCCTTCTTTATTTTATTTCACCACTTCCCCTTTCACGCACCTCGGTGTGCTTGCTCTCCCTCTGTGGGTTTCTAGCTCTCTTGCAGTGCTCCCCTTCCTTTGTATTTGACTGGCTCGTCTTCCTTATTTCCCACTTCTACCACTACCACTACTACTACCTCTTCTTCTTCTACTACATCTACTGATGAAATTAGACACATGTGCGGCGTCTGGTTGTCTTTGTTGTGGACGTTTCGCCATCCAGTGGCTGGCTGGATGGCGAAACGTCTACGGTGGGGATGCCCGGGTGTTGTGCATGTGTCATTTCATCCTGTCGGTATTATATACAATTCTTGTACTACTACTACTACTACTACTACCACTACTACTACCTCCACCTCTTCCTGCCTATATATAGCCGTCCTGCTCCTCCTCTGTTAGTGTGACTTTGTCAATGGTCCAAGTCGGACCGAAACGTCGTCGTAAGCTTCTGTCTTTTATGTGCGGGTAATTTGTGTATCGTTCCAGTCACGGTATTGTGCCTTTTTGTTATTTATTTATGCTGCTCAGTTTTGGTCCCCTTACTACAGGATGGACATAGACTCATTAGAGAACAAACAGAGAAGAATGACTAAAATGATTTACTGTGTAAGGAACCTCCCGTATGAAGATAGACTTAAAGCCTTAAATCTCCACTCTCTGGAGAGGCGTAGAATGAGGGGAGATATCATTGAAGTGTATAAGTGGATGACGGGCATAAACAAGGGAGACATTAATATAGTACTGAGGGTGTCGAACCAGGTAAGAACCAGGAATAATGGATTTAAGTTGGATAAATTTAGATTTAGAAAGGACATAGGTAAGTACTGGTTTTCTAACAGAGTTGTAGATGCGTGGAACAGTCTTCCCAGTGGGGTGATAGAGGCTAGGACCTTGGATAGCTTTAAGAAGAGACTGGACAAATATATGAGTGGGAGGGGCTGGGTTTGATTGGTGTTGGGGGGTGCAGGATTTGTTTCTTGAGTAGCTTTAGGTAGATGTCGTCTTGATAAGGACCTGCCTCGTATGGGCCAGTAGGCCTTCTGCAGTGTTCCTACATTCTTATGTTCTTATGTGATGGACTGATTACATCGTCTTCAAGTCTCTTCTGCTTGTGTACGAAATGGTATATAATACCGACAAGATGAGAGTAAGACACATGTGCAACATCTGGGTATCTTTATTGTAGACGTTTCGCCATCCAGTGGCTTTATCAATACAAATTCTAGGACATAACTTGAAGACAGTAGAACTATGTACAGAAGATGAGGTAATCAGTCCCTCAAACTAGGAGTAGGTGCGAACAGCACCATAGTCGTGGAGATTCTGAAGCAGAAGAAAGAATCCTGGCGCTTATATAGTAACGTCAGGTGTCTTACTCTCATCTTGTCGGTATTATATACCATTTCGTACACAACTTGTCAGACACTGCAACATCATGGAATCTTAATTCTGAGGACATGTACATAACCTTCACGACTACGACAACTACTTCTACAACTAACCCATCTCTTTGGGAAGGACCTACTTCCACTGGGGAATCCCGCCTACAGTGAATATGCCCTCGTCTGCTACACCTGACGTTACTATATAAGCGCCAGGATTCTTTCTTCTGCTTCAGAATCTCCACGACTATGGTGCTGTTCGCACCTACTCCTAGTTTGAGGGACTGATTACCTCATCTTCTGTACATAGTTCTACTGTCTTCAAGTTATGTCCTAGAATTTGTATTGATAAAGCCACTGGATGGCGAAACGTCTACAATAAAGATACCCAGATGTTGCACATGTGTCTTACTCTCATCTCTTCTGCTTCTGTCAACTTTTCTGTACTCGACTGAAGAAGCCTTCTGTGTAGGCGAAATGTTTCGAAATAAAGATACCTAACTGTTGAAGATTGAGACACTTACTGTTGCATATGTGTCTTACCTAACATCTACAACTCTGTTAGAAAACCAGTACTTACCTATGTCCTTTCTAAATCTAAATTTATCCAACTTATACTCATTATTTCTGGTTCTTACCTGGTTCGACACCCTCAGTACTTTATCAATATCTCCCTTGTTTATGCCTGTCATCCACTTATACACTTCAATGATATCTCCCCTCATTCTACGCCTCTCCAGAGAGTGGAGATTTAAGGCTTTAAGTCTATCTTCATACGGGAGGTTCCTTACACAGTAAATCATTTTAGTCATTCTTCTCTGTATGTTCTCTAATGAGTCTTTATCCATCCTGTAGTAAGGGGACCAAAACTGAACAGCATAATCTAAATGACGCCTCACTAGTGATGTATAGAGCTGTAAAATAACGTTTGGACTTCTGTTACTTATGAAGAGACTGGACAAATATATCAGTGGGAGGGGCTGGGTTTGATTGGTGTCATGGGGTACGGGAGTTATTTCTTGGGTAGCTTTAGGTAGATGTCGTTTTGATAAGGACCTACTTCGTATGGGCCAGTAGGCCTTCTGCAGTGTTCCTACATTCTTATGTTCTTAAGATCTGTTCTGCAAATAACAAAGAAACGACTAAATTATGCCGTAAGAGAGAGAGAGAGAGAGAGAGAGAGAGAGAGAGAGAGAGAGAGACAGACAGACAGACAGACAGACAGACAGAGAGAGAAAGACAAAGCCATAATAAGGATGGAAAGTAGTCAGCGACCAGAAATTACAATAACAACTCTCATCTCACTGCAACACTGAAAGTGGATGAGGTGTGTTACGGAGGTGCCATGGAGGGCTTAAGTTCCAACAAGCCATACGGATCCACAGAGACAGTCCTCACAGCCAGCTTCTACTTAAGACGTGCAAATGTCTCGTAAGCCGAGACAACACTCGAGATGAGTCGGTCTTCTGTCAGCTGAAGAGTAAGGCTCCCTTCCAGGTGGGAGTCGAGATGCAAGATGACGGACGGTCGAGGAATTTAACCAGGTACAGGTTGGTTGAGGTGTGTCGTACTACACTTCTCGTCAGATACGCATCACACAAGTTGAACGGTACATCTTGTTCGAAGTTGCTCGGAAGGTAACTGCTCAGGTCCACTCGCCCTCTCAGTCAACCAAGCCGAGGAATAGCGACCGAGGAAAGAAACAAAACACTAGGTTACTTAAATCTTCATATGAACGGTGGTAAATAGCGTGGTGATACTTACAAACTACAGGAAAAGGCATTATTGTACAGTTCAGGACGTTGATCACAAGAAACTTTCGCCACGAGTGGCTTCATTAGTTCATTAGAACTACTGAAGTCATGCGTGGCGAGACGTTGCCTTTAATAAATGTTCTGAGCTGTCCAAAAGTGTCGCTTTTTTCCACGTCTTCAGATAAAGGTCAAGACATTGAAATTTATCATATTTAGAAAATAAGGAACAACTACACTGAAGGTTTCTTACACAAGAAATCACAATAATCTCTGTCACCAGATAATATCAAGTACAATGAGCAGTATTTACGAGTGGAAGTGACCCATGTACATGAAGTAAATCATCTCTCCTCACTACCACCTGAATAAGGAAAAAATGCAAAGAAAACAAATGAAACCAAGTGGAGTAGAGAACCAGGTGAAAGGTGAAAATATGATGTAAATGGTTTAGAAAATGTCTAGAAAAGTAGCGACTCGCGTACATAGCGCTCCTTATGGTCCGTTACTGGTACTACACAACCCAACATCCAGTTACATATAACATCAATTGATAATTGTTTTTATATTTTCCTTGTCTACCTCATGCCCTTTACCTCATATTCTCATAACTCATGCACTTTTTCAGCTGAGATTGATGAAAGCGCATGTATGCTGAAGAGGTTATTCGGTTGATGTGCACCTCGGGGACAGGTTTCTAGCCTTTGACCGTCAAACTTGAGTTTCAGGGGGTGGGGGATGGAGGGGTTAGCGTGTGTGGCTAGTTTATTGTGCACCCCATATCCATCTTGTGGACTGTAGTGCAAGAATATATGGATACTAAAAAGACCAAGGAAACTAGGTTCCAAGGGTTTACAGGAGTACATTTGGACTTAAATCTAAAGGTGATGTGGAATTTTTTTACACAATTTCCTAAATGTAGAATATATAAATGAATAATATCATAATTGTGTAATAAAATATTATGCTGATTTGACCCTTTCGAGAAATTTCGAGTGATAGGTTGGGGGGTAGAACAGCTGCGGAGTGACGCGGAGGGAGACGCTATATTGAATTTAATGTGTGAAACTGGACTGAATTGTGCAATGCAATCAGGCGTTCTCGAAGGTAAGTTGGTGTATATCTGCCTCAATGCATAATTTAGAAATTGCTGACGCATTCCTGCTGAAGAATTGGGAGAAATAGTGTGGAAAGCCCTTACAATTGGCAACCAGGAAGAAAATGTAGAGGACTTCAATAAATACTCTCCAACAACACACCTTAGCTAAGTGATGCTTACCCATAATGTACAGTAGTTTTTGCATTGGCCATTGTAAATCTTATCTGCTAGGGTAATTTTAGGGTGTGTTCAATCAGCATTAAGTGTCTTCCAGTAATTACGTGATAAGTGTTAACACCAATATATTTGTGTACCCAGCAAGCCTAATCATATACAGTCCACAACTTTAATTTACCAGAGTAGCTGGTTTTAATATTATAATTATTAATTTAATGTCAGGTCTAGCTTTTTGTGAGATTTGGTAGGGAGTGGGCATCGAGGAAGTTACAGGTCGGCCACCTGCTGTGACTTAAGTCTCACTTACATCAACCACATTACTTGCAGGTTATAATTTAGGTAGGGTCTGTAAGCCTCAGGAAGGTAATTTGCTCACAAAATAATAATAATAATAATAATAATAATAATAATAATAATAATAATAATAATAATTTGCATCAGGTGATTTATCTGTTGGAAACAAACTTAGGAAATTTGCTAATTATGTCTATTATCTTATTGTCATTAACAAGATAACTTGACATATCATATACGTCTCTATGTGGTCTACCTTCATGTTCCTCAGAAAGTGAACCTAAGCACTTAGTGTTCATGAAAGTGACCCTAAGGCTGACCATATATTTAGCATTTAATCTGATCATCACCTGTTGTGTCTACCAAATTGCCAGAGATACTTGTAACCAAGCCTAAACCTGGCCACTACAACACCAGTCCCTCTGTTCACACTGCGAGTTGCTCCATAAACGTTTTTTATCTACGTTTATAATACCACAGCGAGTGATATGTCTACTCAGGCTTCTAACTACATTCCTATAACATTTAATTTCATTATTTACTTTTCTCTTAATATTATTTCTAATGCTGGACAGACACATCAAAGTTATCTACATTTCCCTTCAGAGTACTTTTTTTTTTTTTGCCAAACTTATTAACTTTATCATGAGGGGAGTAACCCAGTGTGGGATAGAATCAATAAAAATTGTACATTACTTCCCTTTTCCAGAATTTTTGAGTATCCTCAACACTATCCTCAATACTATCCTCAACACCATCCTCAAAACTATCCTCAACACTATCCTCAACACTGTCCTCAACACTGTCCTCAACACTATCCTAAACACTATCCTCAACACAATCCTCAACACCATCCTCAACACTATCCTCAACACTATCCTCAACACTGTCCTCAACACTATCCTAAACACTATCCTCAACACAATCCTCAACACCATCCTCAGCACTCTCCTCAACACTATCCTCAACACTATCCTAAACACTATCCTCAACACAATCCTCAACACTATCCTCATCACTATCTTCAACACTATTCTCGGCATTCTCCTGAACAGTATCCTCAGCACTATCCTTAACACTATCCTCAGCACTAACCTCAACATATTCTCAGCACTTTCCTCAGCACTATCATCAACTCTATTCGCAACACTATCCTCAGCACTATCCTGAGCACTATCCTCAACATTATCCTCAGCTCTATTCTCAACACTATACTCAACACTTTCCTCAGCACTATCCTCAGCACTAACCTCAGCACTGTCCTCAACACTATCTTCAGCACTATCCTCAGCACTATCCTCAAAATTATCCTCAGCACTTTCCTCAGCATTATCCTCAACACTATCTTCAGCAATATCCTTAGCACTATACTCAACACTGCATTCAACGCTATCCTCATCGCTGTTATCAACACTGTCTTCAGCACTATCCTCAACCCTATCTTCAGCACTATCCTCCACACTATCCTCAACACTATCCTCAGCAATTTTTTCAGCACTATCCTCAACACTATCTCAGCACTATCCTCAACATTATCCTCAGCACTATCCTCAACACTATCCTCATCAGTATCCTCAACACTATCCTCAGCACTTTCTTCAGCACAATTTTCAACACTATCCTCAGCACTATCCTTAACATTATCCTCAGCACTCTCCTCAACACTGTCCTCAACACTATCTTCAACACTATCCTCAGTACTATCCTCAACAGAATATTATGTTACAAGAAAGTGGAAATATAAACCAGACAGAACAGAAGTTGGTTTATACGACTATCACAGCAAACAAAACTAATTTAAAGATAAAACATAATATAAAATCCTGGTTTTGAGTTGATATATAGAGCAATAGGGAATACCAAGTCAGAGGTCACTGTAATGCCAGTGTGTCACACCAGGACAGAGGTCACTGTAATGCCAGTGTGTCATAGCAGGTCAGAGGTCACTGTAATGCCAGTGTGTCACACCAAGTCAGAGGTCACTGTAATGCCAGTGTGTCATAGCAGGTCAGAGGTAACTGTAATGCCAGTGTGTCACACCAGGTCAGAGGTCACTGTAATGCCAGTGTGTCATAGCAGGTCAGAGGTCACTGTAATGCCAGTGTGTCACACCAGGTCAGAGGTCACTGTAATGCCAGTGTGTCACACCAGGTCAGAGGTCACTGTAATGCCAGTGTGTCATAGCAGGTAAGAGGTCACTGTAATGCCAGTGTGTCACACCAGGTCAGAGGTCACTGTAATGCCAGTGTGTCATAGCAGGTCAGAGGTCACTGTAATCCAGTGTGTCATAAGAGGTCAGTGGTCACTGTAATGCCAATGTGTCATAGAAGGTCAGAGGTCACTGTAATGCCAGTGTGCCAAACCAGGTCAGAGGTCACTGTAATGCCAGTGTATCATAACAGGACAGAGGTCACTGTTATGCCAGGGGGTCATACCAGGACAGAGGGCATTGTAATGCCAGAGTGTCATACCAGGTCAGAGATCACTGAAATGCCAGTGTGTCAAACCAGGTCAGAGGTCACTGTAATGCCAGTATATCATAACAGAACAGAGGGCACTGTTATGGCAGGAGGTCATACCAGGTCAGAGGTCATTGTAATACCAGTGTGTAATACCAGGTCAGAGAACACTGTAATGCCAGTGTGCCATGCCAGGTCAGAGGTCACTTTAATGCCAGTGTGTCATACCAGGTCAGAGGTCACGGTAATGCCAGTGTGTCATACCACGTCATCGGTCACTGTAAGGCCAGTGTGTCATACCAGGACAGATGTCACAGTATTGGTAGTGTGTCTTACCAGGCCAGAGGTCACTGTAATGCCAGTTTGTCAAACCAGGTCAGAGATCATTGTAATGCTAGTGTGTCATACCAGGTCAGAGGTCACTGTAATCTCAGAGTGTCATACCAGGTCAGATGTCACTGTAATGCCAGTGTGTAATATTAGGTCAGCAGTCGCTGTAATGCCAGCGTTTCATGCCAGGTCAGAGGCCACTTTAATGCAAGTGTGTCATACAAGGTAAGAGGTCACTGTAATGCCAGAGTGTCATACTAGGGGAGAGGTCACTGTAATGCCAGTGTGTCATAACAGGTCACTGGTGAACTGTAATTCCAGTGTCTCACACCAGGTCAGAGGTCACTGTATTGCCAGTGTGTCATACCAGGTCAGAGGTCTCTGTAATGTCAGTGTGTCACACCAGGTCAGATGTCGCTGTAATGCCAGTGTGTCATACCAGGTCAGAGGTCTCTGTAATGCCAGTGTGTCACACCAGGTCAGAGGTCATTGTAATGCCAGTGTGTCATACTAGGACAGAGGTCGCTGCAATGCCAGTCTGTCATAACAGGTCAGAGGTCACTGTAATGCCAGTGTGTCATACCAGGTCAGAGGTCACTGTAATGTCAGTGTGTCTTACCAGATCATAAGTCAGAGGTCACTGTAATGCCAGTGTGTCATACCAGGTCAGAGGTCACTGTAATGAGAGTGTGTCACACCTGGTCAGAGGTCACTGTAATGCCAATGTGTCATACCAGGCAGGAGGTCACTGTAATTCTAGTGAGTCATACCGGGTCAGAGGTCACTGTAATGTCAGAGTGTCATACCAGGTCAGAGGTCACTGTAATGCCAATGTGTCATACCAGGCAGGAGGTCACTGTAATACTAGTGAGTCATACCGGGTCAGAGGTCACTGTAATGTCAGAGTGTCATACCAGGTCAGAGGTCACTGTAATGCCAATGTGTCATACCAGGCAGGAGGTCACTGTAATACTAGTGAGTCATACCGAGTCAGAGGTCACTGTAATGTCAGAGTGTCATACCAGGTCAGAGGTCACTGTAATGTCAGAGTGTCATACCAGGTCAGAGGTCACTGTAATGCCAATGTGTAATACCAGGCAGGAGGTCACTGTAATACTAGTGAGTCATACCGGGTCAGAGGTCACTGTAATGTCAGAGTGTCATACCAGGTCAGAGGTCACTGTAATGCCAATGTGTCATACCAGGCAGGAGGTCACTGTAATACTAGTGAGTAAACCGGGTCAGGGGTTTCCTGTAATGGTCAGAGTGTCATACCAGGTCAGAGGTCACTGTAATTCCAGTGTGTCATACCAGGTCAGAGACCGCTGTAATGCCAGTGTGTCATTCCAGGACAGTGGTCACTGTAATGCCAGTGTGTCATTCCAGGTCAGATGTCGCTGTAATGCTAGTGTGTCATACAAGGTCAGAGGTCACTTTATCCCAGTGTGTAAACCGGTCAGGGTACTGTAATGCTGTGATCCCCCAGGTCAGAGGTCACTGAAATGCCAGGTGTCACAGAGGTCAGAGGTGACTTGTAATCAAAGTGTTTCACAACAGGTCAGGGGTCACTGTAATGCCCGTGTGTCATACCAGGGCAGACGTCACTGTAATGCCAGTGTGTCATACGAGGTCAGAGGTTTCACGTATCCCAGTGTGTCATATAGGTCAGAGGTCACTGTAAGGGCAGGTGTCATACCAGGTCAGATGTCACTGTAATACCGTGTGTCACACCAGGTCAGAGTCCCTGTATTCCCAGTGTGTATACCAGGCAGTGTTCGTATAGGCCAGGTGTTCTATAGGACAGAGGTCACGTAATGCAAGTGTTCACAGCAGGTCAGGGGACTGTAATCCCCGTGTGTACACCAGTTCAGGGTCACTGTAATGCCAGTTGTCATGCATGTTCAGAGGTTACTGTAATGCCAGTGTTTCATACAGGTCAAGGCCCACTGTAATAGCAGTTTGTCCCCAGGTCATAGGTCACTGTAATGGCATGATCATTCCGGCAAGGTCACTGTAATGCCAGTGTGTCATGTCAGGTCAGAGTCATGTAACGGAGTTTGTCAACCAGGTCAGAGGTCATGTAACGTTAGCGTGTATACAGGTCGTGGTAACGTAATGCCAGTGTGTCATACCAGTCAGTGTCACTGAAATGCAGTGTCATACAGGTTAAGGGTCAAGAAATGCATTTGTGTCATAAAAAGTCAGAGGTCGTGTAATGCTAGGGGGTTCACCAGGTCAGAGGTCACTGTAATGCCAGTGTGTCAGCAAGGTCAGAGGTCATTGTAATGCCGGGTGCGTCATGTATGGTCAGAGGTTACTGTAATGCAAATGTGTCATACCAGGTCAGAGGTCACTGTAACGCCAGTGTGCATCCCAGGTCAGAGGTCACTGCAATGCAGTGTGTCATACCAGGTCAGAGGTCACTATCCCAGTGTCATAAATATCAGAGGTCACTGTAACGCCAGAGTGCCATAACAGGTCAGAGGTCACTGTAATGCCAGTGTGTTATACCTGGTCAGATGTCACTGTAATGCCAGTGTGTCACACAGGTCAGATGCCGCTGTAATGCCATTGTTTTCATACCAGGTTACAGGTCACTGTAATGCAAGTGTGTCATACCAGGTCAAAGGACACTGTATACCAGTGTGTCACACCAGGTCAGAGACCACTGTAATGCCAGTGTCATATCAGGTCAGAGGTGGTCTTTAATGCCAGGTGTCACACCAGGTCAGAGGTCACTGTAAGCCCGTCATCATGCCAGGTCAGAGGTCACTGTAATGATAGTGCCCCACACAAGGTCAGAGGTCACTATAATGCCAGGTGTGTCATAGCAGGTCAGAGGTCACTGTAATGCAAGTGTGTTATAGTAGGTCAGAGGTCACTGTAATGCCGGGTGTCCCAAAACCAGGGCAGAGGTCACTGTAATGCCAGTGTATCATAACAGGACAGAGGTCACTGTTATGCCAGGGGGTCTACCAGGTCAGAAGCCATTGTAATGCCAGAGTGTCAACCAGCTCAGAGATCACTGAAATGCCCAGTGTGTCAAACCAGGTCAGGGGGTCACTGTAATGCCAGTGTATCGTAACAAAAACACAGGTCACTGTTATGGCAGGGGGTTTCATCCCAGGTCAGAGGTCATTGTAATGCCAGTGTGTAATACCAGGTAAAAAGAACACTGTTAATGCCAGTGTGCCATGCAAGGTCAGAGGTCACTTTAATCCCAGTGTGTCATACCAGGTCAGAGGTCAGGGTTTAATGAGACTGTGTCTTACCTGGTCAGAGGTCACTGAAATGCCAGCGTGTCATCCCACGTCATCGGTCACTTTTAAGGCCAGTGTGTCATAACCACGTCAGAGGCCACTGAATGAGACTGTGTTTACCTGGTCAGAGGTCACTGAAATGCCAGCGTGTCATCCCACGTCATCGGTCACTGTAATGCCAGTGTGTCATACCACGTCATCGGTCCTGTAAGGCCAGTGTGTCATACCAGGCAGATGTCCACTCTATTGGCCAGTGTGTCTTCCCAGGCCAGAGGTCACTGTAAATCCCAGTTTGTCAAACCAGGTCAGAGATCATTGTAATGCTGTGGTCTTTACCAGGTCAGAGGTCACTGTAATCTCAGTGTGTCATTACCAGGTCAGATGTCACTGTAATGCCAGTGTGTAATACTAGGTCAGCAGTCGCTGTAATGCAAGCGTTTCATGCCAGGTCAGAGGCCCTTTAATGCCAGTGTGTCATACCAGGTAAGAGGTCACTGTAATGCCAGTGTGTCATATAGGGGAGAGGTCACTGTAATGCCAATGTGTCATAAAGGTTACTGGTGAAACTGAAATTTTCCAGTGTCTCACACCAGGTCAGAGGTCACTGTAATGTCAGTGTGTCTACCAGTCAGAGGTCACTGTAATGCCAGTGTGTCATACCGGACAGAGGTCACGTAATCCCAGTGTGTCTTTCCAGGTAAGAGGTCATGAACGCCAGTGTGTCATACCAGGTCAGATGTGCGTAATGCCAGTGTGTCATACCAGGTCAGAGGTCTCTGTAATGCCAGTGTGTCACACCAGGTCAGAGGTCATTGTAATGCCAGTGTGTCATACCAGGTCAGTGCCATACCAGGTCAGTGTGTCATACCAGGTCAGAGGTCAATGTAATGCCAGTGTGTCATACCAGGTTAGAGGTCACTGTAATGAGAGTGTGTCACACCTGGTCAGAGGTCGCTCAAATGCAGTGTGTCATGCAACGTCAGAGGTCATTGTAATGCCAGTGCGTCATGCATGGTCAGAGGTCACTGTAATGCCAATGAATCATACCAGGTCAGAGGTCACTGTAATACTAGTGAGTCATACCGGGTCAGAGGTCACTGTAATGCCAGTGTGTCATAGAAGGTCAGTGGTCACTGTAATGCCAATGTGTCATACCAGGCCGGAGGTCACTGTAATACTAGTGAGTCATACCAGGTCAGATGTCGCTGTAATGCTAGTGTGTCATACAAGGTCAGAGATCACTTTAATGCCAGTGTGTCAAACCAGGTCAGAGGTCACTGCAATGCCTGTGTATCACACCACGTCAGAGGTCACTGAAATGCCAGTGTGTCACCGCAGGTCAGAGGTGACTTGTAATCAAAGTGTTTCACAACAGGTCAGGGGTCACTGTAATGCCCGTGTGTCATACCAGGGCAGACGTCACTGTAATGCCAGTGTGTCATACCAGGTCAGAGGTCACTGTAATGCCAGTGTGTCTTACTAGGTCAGAGATCACCGTAACGTCAGTGTGTCATACCAGGTTAGAGGTCACTGTAATGCCAGCGTGTCACCAGGTCAGATGACACTGTAATACGAGTGTGTCACACCAGGTCAGATGTCCCTGTATTGCCAGTGTGTCATACCAGGTCAGTTGTCTCTGTAAGGCCAGTGTGTCATACGAGGTCAGAGGTCACCGTAATGATAGTGTTTCACAGCAGGTCAGAGGTGACCTGTAATGCTAGTGTGTCACACCAGGTCAGGGGTCACTGTAATTCCAGTGTGTCATACCAGGTCAGAGGTCACTGTAATGCCAGTGTTTCATACCAGGTCAGAGATCACTGTAATGCCAGTGCGTCATTCCAGGTCAGAGGTCACTGTAATAGCAGTTTGTCACTCCAGGTCATAGGTCACTGTAATGTCAGTGTATCATTCCAGGCCAAAGGTCACTGTAATGCCAGTGTGTCATGTCAGGTCAGAGATCACTGTAACGGCAGTTTGTTAAACCAGGTCAGAGGTCACTGTAACGTTAGCGTGTCATACCAGGTCAGTGGTTACTGTAATGCCAGCGTGTCATACCAGGTCAGATGTCACTGTAATGCCAGTGTGTCATACCAGGTCAGTGGTCACTGTAATGCCAGTGTCATATCAGGTTAAGGGTCACGGAAGTGCTAGTTTGTCATAACAGGTCAGAGGTCACTGTAATGCAAATGTGTCATACCAGGTCAGAGGACAATGTAATGTCAGTGTGTCACACTAGGACAGAGGTCACTGTAACGCCAGTGTGTCATACCAGGCTAGAGGTCACTGCAATGCCAGTGTGTCATACCAGGTCAGAGGTCACTGTAATGCCAGTGTCATAAAATATCAGAGGTCACTGTAACGCCAGAGTGCCATAACAGGTTAGAGGTCACTGTAATGCCAGTGTGTCATACCAGGTCAGATGTCACTGTAATGCCAGTGTGTCACACCAGGTCAGATGCCGCTGTAATGCCAGTGTGTCATACTAGGTCAGAAGTCGTTGTAATGCCAGTGTGCCATACAAGGTCAGATGTCACTTTAATGCCAGTGTTTCATATCAGGTCAGAGGCCACTGTAATGCTACTGTGTCTTACCAGGCCAGAGGTCACTCTAATGCCAGTTTGTCAAAACAGGTTAGAAATCATTGTCATGCTAGTTTGTCATACCAGGTCAGAGGTCACTGTAATCTCAGTGTGTCATACCAGGTCAGATGTCACTGTAATGCTACTGTGTCTTACCAGGTCAGAGTTCACTGTAATGCCAGTGTGTCATACCAGGTCAGAGGTCACTGTAATGTCAGTGTGTCATACCAGGTCAGAGGTCACTCTAATGCCAGTTTGTCAAAACAGGTTAGAAATCATTGTCATGCTAGTTTGTCATTCCAGGTCAGAGGTCACTGTAATCTCAGTGCGTCATACCAGGTCAGAGGTCACTGTAATGCCAGTGTGTCATACTAAAGGAGATGTCACTGTAATTCCAGTGAGTCAGGTCAGAGGTCACTGAAATGCCAGTGTGTCATAGCAGGTCAGTGGTGAACTGTAATGCCAGTGTGTCACACCAGATGAGAGGTCACTGCAATGCCCGTGTGTCATACCGGACCAGAAGTCACTGTAATGCCAGTGTGTCATACCAGGTCAGAGGTCACTGTTACGCCAGTGTGTCATACCAGGTCAGATGTCACTGTAATACTAGTGTGTCACATCAGGTCAGATGTCGCTGAAATGCCAGTGTTTCATACCAGGTCAGAGGTCCCTGTAATACCAGTGTGTCACACCAGGTCAGAGGTCACTGAAATGCCAGTGTCTCATACAAGGTCAGATATCACTGTAATGCCAGAGTGTCATAAAAGGTCAGAGGTCGCTGCAATGTCAGTGCGACTTACCAGGTCAGAGGTCACTGTAATGCCAGTGTGTCACACCAGGTCAGAGGTCATTGTAATGCCAGCGTGCCATACCAGGTCAGAGGACTCTGTAATGCCAGTGTGTCATACCAGGTCGGAGGTCACTGTAAAACCAGTGTGTCCTACCGGGTTAGAAGTCAATGAAATATCAGCGTGTCATTCCAGGTCAGAGGTCACTGTAATTCCAGTGTGTCATACCCGGTCAGAGATCACTGTAATGTCAGTGTGTCATACCAGGTCAGAGGTCACTGTAATGCCAGTATGTCACACCAGGTCAGAGGCCACTGTAATGCCCGTGTATCATACCAGATCAGAGGTCACTATAATGCCATTGTGTCATTCAAGGTCAAAGGTAACTGTAATGCCAGTTTGTCATACCAGGTCAGATGTCATTGTAATGCCAGTGTATCACACCAGGTGAGGGGTCATTGCAATGCCAGTGTGTCATAACAGGTAAGAGGTCACTGTAATGCCAGTGTGTCATAACAGGTCAGAGGCCACTGTAATGCCAGTGAGTCGCACCAGGTCAGAGGTCACTGTAATTCCAGTGTGTCATACCAGGTCAGAGGTCATTGTAATGTCAGTGTGTCATACCAGTCAGAGGTCACTGTAATGCCAGTGTGTCATACCGGACCAGAGGTCACTGTAATGCCAGTGTGTCATACCAGGTAAGAGGTCACTGTAACGCCAGTGTGTCATACCAGGTCAGATGTTGCTGTAATGCCAGTGTGTCATACCAGGTCAGAGGTCATTGAATCCCAGGTGCCATGCCAGGTCAGAGGCCCACTTTAATGCCAGTGTGTTATACCAGGTCAGAGGTCACGGTAATGCCAGTGTGTCATACCACGTCAGAGGCCACTGTAATGAGCTGTGTTTACCGGGTCAGGGTCATGAAAAGCCAGCGTGTCATACACGTACGGTCACTGCAAGGCCAGTGTGTCATCCCAGGACAGAGGTCACAGTATTGGTAGTGTGCTTACCAGGCAGAGGTCACTGTAATCTCAGGTGTGTCATACGGTCAGTGTCACTGTGTGCCGTGTGTAATATTAGGTCAGCGTGCTGTATGCCAGCGTTTCATCCCAGGTCAGAGGCATTTTAAATGCCAGTGTGTCATAAAGGTAAGAAGGGTCCTGTAATGCCAGAGTGTTATAGGGGAGAGGTCATGTAATGCCGTGGTCTAACGGGTCACTGGTGAACCTAATTCCAGTGTCTCCACAGGTCAGAGGTCACTGTATTGCAAGTGTGTCATACCAGTCAAGGTCTCTGTTAATGTCAGTGTGTCACACCAGGTCAGATGTCGCATGTAATGCCAGGTGTAATACCAGGTCAGAGGTCTCTGTATGCCAGTGTGTCACACCAGGTCAGAGGTCATTGTAATGCAGGGTCATATAGGACAGAGGTCGCTGCATGCCAGTCTGTCTAACAGGTCAGAGGTCACTGTAATGCAGTGTGTCATACCAGGTCAGAGGTCACTGTAATGTCGTGTGTCTTCGATCATAAGTAGAGAGTCACTGTAATGCCAGTGTGTCATACCAGGTCAGAGGTCACTGTAATGAGCAGTGTGTCAACTGGTCAGAGGTCACTGTAATGCAATGTGTCATACCAGGCAGGAGGTCCTGTAATCTAGTGAGTCATACCGGTCAGAGGTCACTGTAATGTCAGAGTGTCATACAGGTCAGAGGTCACGTAATGCCAATGTGTCATACAGGCAGGGGTCACTGATTACGTGAGTATAGGGTCAGAGGTCACTGTAATGTCAGGTGCATACAGGTCAGAGGTCACTGTAATGCTATGTGTCATACCAGGCAGGTAGGTCATGTATTTCAGTGAGTCATACCGGGTCAGAGGTCACTGTAATGTCAGAGTGTCATACCAGGTCAGAGGTCACTGTAATGCCAATGTGTCATACCAGGCAGGAGGTCACTGTAATACTAGTGAGTCACACCGGGTCAGAGGTCACTGTAATGTCAGAGTGTCATACCAGGTCAGAGGTCACTGTAATTCCAGTGTGTCATACCAGGTCAGAGACCGCTGTAATGCCAGTGTGTCATTCCAGGACAGTGGTCACTGTAATCCAGTGTGTCATTCCAGGTCAGATGTCGCTGTAATGCTAGTGTGTCATACAAGGTCAGAGGTCACTTTAATGCCAGTGTGTCAAACCAGGTCAGAGGTCACTGTAATGCCTGTGTATCACACCAGGTCAGAGGTCACTGAAATGCCAGTGTGTCACAGCAGGTCAGAGGTGACTTGTAATCAAAGTGTTTCACAACAGGTCAGGGGTCACTGTAATGCCCGTGTGTCATACCAGGGCAGACGTCACTGTAATGCCAGTGTGTCATACCAGGTCAGAGGTCACTGTAATGCCAGTGTGTCATACTAGGTCAGAGGTCACTGTAATGCCAGCGTGTCATACCAGGTCAGATGTCACTGTAATACCAGTGTGTCACACCAGGTCAGATGTCCCTGTATTGCCAGTGTGTCATACCAGGTCAGTTGTCTATGTAAGGCCAGTGTGTCATACTAGGACAGAGGTCACTGTAATGCAAGTGTGTCACAGCAGGTCAGAGGTGACCTGTAATGCCAGTGTGCACCAGTCAGGGGTCACGTATGCCAGTCTGTCATGCATGTTCAGTGTTACTGTTTGCCAGTGTTCATAACAGGTCAGAGGTACTGTAATAGCAGTTTGTCACACCAGGTCAAGGTCACTGTAATGCCAGTTGTTCATTCCAGGCCAAGGTCACTGTTATGCACTGTGTGTCTGCAGGTCAGAGATCACTGTAACGGCTTTGTCAAACCAGGTCAGGGGTCACTGTACGTTAGCGTGTTACCAGGTCAGTGGTAACTGTAATGCCAGTGTGTCAACCCAGGTCAGTGGTCACTGTAATGCCAGTGTCTTTAAAGGTTTAAAGGGTCAAAATCCCAGTGTGTGTCATACAGTCAGAGGTCGCTGTAATCCCTTGAGTGTACACCAGGTCAGAGGTCACTGTAATGCCAGGGGTGTCATGCAAGGTCAGGGGTCATTGTAATGCAGTGTGTCAAACAGGTCAGAGGTCACTGTAACGCCAGTGTGTCATACCAGGTCAGAGGTCACTGCAATCCCGTGTGTCATACCAGGTCAGAGGTCACTGTAATCCCCGTGTAAAAAAATATCAGGGGTCCTGTAAGCCCAGAGGCTACAGGCCCAGAGGTCATTTTAATCCCAGTGTGTTTCCTGGTCAGTGTCACTGAAATGCCGTGTGTACACCAGGTCAGATCCCGCTGTAATTGCATTGTTTTCATACCAGGTTACAGGTCACTGTAATGCAAGTGTGTCATACAGGCAAAGGACACTGTAATACCAGTGTGCCCAACACCAGGTCAGGCCACTGAAATTGCCATGACATATAGGTCAGAGGTGGTCTTTAATGCCGTGTGTCACCCAGTCAGAGGTCACTGTCAAGCCCGTCATCATGCAGGGTCAGAGGTCACTGTAATGATAGTGCGCCACAAAAGGTCAGAGGTCACTATAATGCCCAGTGTGTCATAGCAGGTCAGAGGTCACTGTAATGCCAGTGTGTTATAGCAGGTCAGAGGTCACTGTAATGCCAGTGTGCCAAAACCAGGTCAGGGGTTTCACTGTAACCCAGTGTATCATAACAGGACAGAGGTCATGTTATCCCAGGGGGTCTTTACAGGTCAGAGCCATTGTAATGCCAGAGTGTCATACCAGCTCAGAGATAAATGAAATGCCAGTGTGTCAAACCAGGTCAGAGGTCACTGAAATCCCAGTGTATCATAACAAAACCCAGGTCACTGTTATGGCAGGAGGTCATCCCAGGTCAGAGGTATTGTAATGCCAGTGTGTAATACCAGGTCAAAGAACACTGTAGAGCCAGTGTGCCATGCAAGGTCAGAGGTCACTTTAATGCCGTGTGTCATACCAGGTCAGAGGTCCGGTAATGAGACTGTGTCTTACCTGGTCAGAGGTCACTAAAAATGCCAGCGTGTCATACCACGTCATCGGTCACTGTAAGGCCAGTGTGTATCCCACGTCAGGGCCACTGTAATGAGACTGTGTTTCCCTGGTCAGAGGTCATGAAATGCCGCGTGTCTTACCACGTCATCGGTCACGGGTAATCCCAGTGTGTCATACCACGTCATCGGTCACTGTAAGGCCAGTGTGTCATACCAGGACAGATGTCTTTTATTGCCAGTGTGTCTTACCAGGCCAGAGGTCACTGTAATGCCAGTTTGTAAAACCCAGGTCAGAGATCATTGAAATGCTAGTGTGTCATACCAGGTAGAGGTCACGTAATCTCAGTGTGTCATACCAGGTCAGATGTCACTGTAATCCCCAGTGTGTAATACTAGGTCAGCAGTCGCTGTAATGCCAGCGTTTTCATGCCAGGTCAGAGGCCACTTTAATGCCAGTGTGTCATACCAGGTAAGAGGTCACTGTAATGCAGTGTGTCATACTAGGGGAGAGGTCACTGTAATGCCAATGTGTCATAACAGGTTACTGGTGAACTGTAATTCCAGTGTTCACACCAGGTCAGAGGTCACTGTAATGCAGTGTGTCATACCAGTCAGAGGTCACTGTAATGCCAGTGTGTCATACGGACCAGAGGTCACTGTTAAAGCCAGTGTGGTCATACCAGGTAAGGGGTCACTTTTAACGCAGTGTGTCACCAGGTCAGATGTCGCTGTAATGCCAGTGTGTCATACCCGGTCAGAGGTCTCTGTAATGCCAGTGTGTCACACCAGGTCAGAGGTATTGTTTAATGCCAGTGTGTCATACCAGGTCAGTGCCATACCGGTCAGTGTGTCATACCCCGGTCAGAGGTCATGTAATGCCAGTGTGTCATACAGGTTAGAGGTCACTGTAATGAGAGTGTGTCACACCGGTCAGAGGTCGCTCAATGGGCCCGTGGTCATGCAAACGTCAGAGGTCATTGTAATGCCAGTGGTCATGCATGGTCAGAGGTTCACTGTAATGCCCAATGAATCTTGAGGTCAGAGGTCACTGTAATTAGTGGTCATACGGGTCAGAGGTCACTGTAATGCCGTTGGGGTCATAGAAGGTCAGTGGTCACTGTAATGCCAATGTGTCAAACCAGGTCAGAGGTCACTGCAATTCCTGTGTATCACACCACGTCAGAGGTCACTGAAATGCCAGTGTGTCACCGCAGGTCGAGGTGATTTTAATCAAGTGTTTCACACAGGTCAGGGGTCCACTGTAATGCCGTGTGTCTACCAGGGCAGAAGTCACTGTAATGCCAGTGTGTCATACCAGGTTTAGAGGTCACTGTAATGCCAGTGTGTCTTACTAGGTCAGAGATCACCGTAACGTCAGTGTGTCATACCAGGTTAGAGGTCACTGTAATGCCAGGTGTCACAGGTCAGATGGCACTGTAATACGAGTGTGTCACACCAGGTCGATGTCCGTATTGCCAGGTGTTACCGGTCAGTTGTCTCTGTAAGGCGTGTGTCATTGGTCAGAGGTCCCGTAATGTAGTGTTTCACAGGGTCGAGGTGACCTGTAATGTAGTGTGTCAACCAGGTCAGGGGTCACTGAATTCAGTGTGTATACCCGGTCAGAGGTCACTGTAATGCCAGGTTTTACCGGTCAGAGTCATGTAATGCCAGTGGTCATTCAGGTCGAGGTCACTGTAATAGCGTTTGTCATCAAGTAAAGGTCCCGTAATGTAGTGTATCATTCGGCCCAAAAGGGCATTTAAGCCGTTGTCAGTCAGATCAGAGATCACTGTACGGCAGTTTTTTAAAAGGTCAGAGGTCCAAATTTT
>NC_069401.1:68494111-68501029 GCF_026875155.1 Cherax quadricarinatus | reverse complement strand
CAATGGGGGGTGACTCACTGGGGTGGCTCGTCGGTCCGAGGGTGTGACATCATGTGTTGGTGGTAGTGAGGTGAGTGCGCTTAGATATTGTCAAATATGATTTTTTTTGTGTGTGAAATGATTATAAAAATGAGTGTTTTCTGTGATATTAGTGATTTTTGAGGTAAGTGAACATGGGTGATTGTAGTTGGTGGTTGTCTTAGATTATGTGTGTGTGCAAGATATGTTTTCAGTTGATGGTGATCATGTACTAAGTGTTTGCGTATTAGGTTTGTGTTCATGCTTTTTTTTATGCGTCAAATGGGGAGGGAGTTCTTGGTTATAGTGATTTGAGGGGATTTCTATAAAAAGGATGTTGGATAGTGATGTTAAACTTAGTTTCTGGTGATTTTGACGGTGATTTGGTAGTAATCAGTAGTGATTTTGGAGTATTCGGAGGTGTTTGATGGTATTTTTTGAATGTGTTCAAATGATGTGCAGAGGGTGTTCAAAGTAAAGTGATATGTGTGTGTGTGTGTGTGTGTGTGTGTGTGTGTGTGTGTGTACTCACCTAATTGTACTCACCTAATTGTGGTTGCAGGGGTCGAGACTCAGCTCCTGGCCCCGCCTCTTCACTGATCGCTACTGGATCCTCTCTCTCTCTGCTTCCTGAGCTTTGTCATACCTCTTCTTAAAACTATGTATGGTTCCTGCCTCCACTACTTCACTTGCTAGGCTATTCCACTTGCTGACAACTCTATGACTGAAGAAATACTTCCTAACGTCCCTGTGACTCGTCTGAGTCTTCAGCTTCCAGTTGTGACCCCTTGTCCCCGTGTCCCCTCTCTGGAACATCCTATCTCTGTCCCCCTTGTCTATTCCCCGCAGTATCTTGTATGTCGTTATCATGTCTCCCCTGACCCTTCTGTCCTCCAGTGTCGTCAGTCCGATTTCCCTTAACCTTTCCTCGTACGACATTCCCTTGAGCTCTGGGACTAGCCTTGTTGCAAACCTTTGTACTTTCTCTAACTTCTTGACGTGCCTGACCATGCAGCACCAGTCTGGGTTCCAGATTGCTGCTG
The DNA here is from genome assembly GCF_026875155.1 of Cherax quadricarinatus. Taxonomy (NCBI): domain Eukaryota; kingdom Metazoa; phylum Arthropoda; class Malacostraca; order Decapoda; family Parastacidae; genus Cherax; species Cherax quadricarinatus. The sequence goes on along the minus strand of NC_069401.1, from coordinate 68,499,968 downwards.
CATACTCCAGTATGGGCCTAACATACACAGTGTACAGTGTCTTGAACGATTCCTTATTAAGGTATCGGAACGCTATTCTCAGGTTTGCCAGGCGCCCGTATGCTGCAGCAGTTATTTGGTTGATGTGTGCCTCCGGTGATGTGCTCGGTGTTATGGTCACCCTAAGGTCTTTCTCCCTGAGTGAGGTCTGTAGTCTTTGTCCACCTAGCCTGTAGTCTGTCTGCGGTCTTCTTTGCCCCTCCCCAATCTTCATGACTTTGCATTTGGCTGGATTGAATTCGAGAAGCCAGTTACTGGACCACATGTCCAGCCTCTCCAGGTCTCTTTGCAGTCCTGCCTCATCCTCGTCCGATTTAATTCTTCTCATCAACTTCACGTCATCTGCGAACAGGGACACTTCAGAGTCTATTCCTTCCATCATGTCGTTCACATATATCAAAAATAGCACTGGTTCTAGGACTGACCCCTGTGGGACCCCGCTCGTAACAGGCGCCCACTGTGATACCTCTTCACGTACCATGACTCGTTGCTGCCTCCTTGTCAGGTATTCCCTTATCCATTGCAGTGCCCTTCCTTTTACGTGTGCCTGATCCTCCAGCTTCTGCACTAATCTCTTGTGGGGAACTGTGTCAAAGGCCTTCCTGCAGTCTAGGAAAACGCAATCTACCCACCCCTCGCTCTCGTGTCTTACTTCTGTTACCTTGTCATAAAACTCGAGGAGGTTTGTGATACAAGATTTGCCTTCCATGAACCCATGCTGGTTTTCATTTATAATTTTGTTCCTTTCCAGGTGTTCGACCACTCTCCTCCTGATAATCTTCTCCATGACTTTGCACACAATACATGTCAGAGAGACAGGTCTGTAGTTTAGTGCCTCGTTTCTGTTTCCTTTCTTAAATATGGGGACTACATTAGCTGTCTTCCATTTCTCAGGTAGTTGCCCAGTTTCAAGGGATGTGTTGAAGATTGTGGTTAGAGGCACACACAGCATCTCTGCTCCTTCTCTAAGGACCCATGGGGAGATGTTGTCCGGTCCCATCGCCTTTGAGGTGTCAAGGTCACTTAAGAGCTTCTTCACCTCCTCCTCAGTTGTTCGTATGTCATCCAACACTTGTTGGTATATTCCCTCTTGATGTTCCCTTCTGTGCTGTCTTCCCACAGCCCTTCCTGACTCTACTGTAAAAACTTCCTTAAATCTCCTTTTTCAGCTCCTCACATACCTCCTCATCATTTTTTGTGAGTTCTCCACCTTTCTGTCCTTAATGTGATCACTGGTTTTTGATTGTTGTCTTCCTCCTGATGAGGCTATACAACAGTTTCGGGTCAGTCTTGATTCTCGATGCTATTCATTTTCATACTGTCGCTGGGCCTCCCTCCTTACCTGTGCGTACTCATTCCTGGCTCTGCGACTAAACTCCCTTTTTTTCGTGTGTTCTCTGCCTTCTGTTACTTTTTCGATTCTCTATTGCCTTTGTTTTTGCTCCTTACACCGTCGGGTAAACCAGGGGCTCGTTCTGGTCTTCCCGTTGTTACTGTTGCCCTTGGGAATGAACCTTTCCACTGCCTCCTTGCATTTTGTTGCTACATATTCCATCATTTCATTTACTGGCTTTCCTGCCAGTTCTCTGTCCCACTGGACCTCCCGCAGGAAGTTCTTCAACCCTATGTAGTCCCCTCTTTTATAGTCAGGCTTTTCCCATTCTACTCCTGTTATTCTCTCCACTTGCAGCTCTACTATGTATTCAAAGCACAGAACCACGTGGTGTGTGTGTGTGTGTGTGTGTGTGTGTGTGTGTGTGTGTGTGTGTGTGTGTGTGTGTGTGTGTGTGTGTGTGTGTGTGTAGATGATTATCTTAAATCTACCTTGGGTGCGAACCGCATTACATGGTATCGTCGGAGGGGGAAGGGGTGTACGAAAAAAAATCATGACGCAATACTTTTGGGGTAGGGCATATAAGCTCAAGGAGTCTCTCAGAGCGAGGAATGTGTTTCTGTTCGGAAATCGAGTAAATATTTCTATCATTGAGTGTGTTTACCAACAAGAAAATTATGTTCGATTTTAAGATAAAGTTTTCAAAACTAATTTGGAAATATCCAAAAATGGAGTCGTTCAAAGTAATTCTGGAGTACTCTAATGTATTTTGGAAACGTTCCATGTGTGTGTGTGTGTGTGTGTGTGTGTTAAGTGGTCATACAGTTTTGTGAATATCTTGGTTACAGTGATTTTAGTGGATTTGAGTTAGGTTAGGTTAGGTTAGGTTAGGTTAGGATAAGTTAGGTTAGGTTAGGTAAGGTTAGGTTAGGTTAGGTTAGGTTAATTAGGTTAGGTTAGGTTAGGAAAAGTTAGGTTTAGGTTAGGATAGGTTAGGTTAAGTTAGGATAAGTTAGGTTAGGTAGGTTAGGTTCGGTTAGGTTAGGCTGGGTTAGGTTAGGTTAGGATAGGTTAGGCTGGGTTTGGGCTAGGTTAGGAAAGGTTGGGAAAAGGTTTAGGATGGGTTAGGTTAAGTTAGGTTAAGTGGGTTGGTTAGGTTGGGTTTAAAGGATAGGTTAGGTTAGGTTAGGTTAGGTTAAGATAGGTTAGGTTAGGATAAGTTAGGTTAGGTTAGGGGTTAGGTTAGGATAGGTTAGGTTAGGTTAGGTTAGGTTAGATTAGGATAGGTTAGGATAGGTTAGGCTGGGTTAGGTTAGGTTAGGATAGGTTAGGTTAAGGTTAGGTTAGGTTAGGTTAGGTTAGGTTAGGTTAGGTTAGGTTAGGATGGGATATTTTAGGTTAGGTTAGGTTAGGCTAGGTTAGGTTGGGATAAGTTAGTTAGGTTAGGTAGGTTAGGTTAAGTTAGGATAAGTTAGGTTAGGTTAGGTTAGGTTTGGTTAGGTTGGGGCGAGGTTAGGTTAGGTTAGGATAGGTTAGGCTAGGTTAGGATAGGTTAGGCTAGGTTTAGGAAAGGTTAGGATAGGTTAGGTTAAGTTAGGTAAGTTAGGTTAGGTTAGGTTATGTTAGGTTAGGATAGGTTAGGTTAGGTTAGGTTAGGTTAAGATAGGTTAGGTTAGGATAAGTTAGGTTAGGTTGGGGGTTAGGTTAGGATAGGTTGGGTTTTAGGTTAGGTTAGGTTGGGTTTTAGGTTAGGATGGGTTTAGGATAGGTTAGGTAGGTTAGGATGGGTTAGGATAGGTTAGGCTAAGGTTAGGTTAGGTTAGGTTAGGTTAGGTTAGGTTAGGTTAGGATAGGATAGGTTTTAGGTTAGGTTAGGTTAGGTTAGGTTAGGTTAGGTTGGGTTTTTTAGGTTAGGTTGGGTTTAGGCTAGGCTAGGTTAGGTTAGGTTAGGTTGGGTTTTGGTTGGGTTTTAGGTTGGGTAAAGATAGGCTGGGTTGGGTTTAGGTTAAGTTAGGTTAGGTTAAGTTGGGTTAAGTTAGGTTAGGTTAGGTTGGGTTAGGTTAGGATAGGTTAGGTTAGGTTAGGTTAGGTTGGGTTTAAAGAAAAGGTTAGGTTAGGTTGGGTTAAGTTAGGTTGGGGTTAGGTTAAGTTAGGTTAGGTTAGGTTAGGATAGGATAGGATAGGTTAGTTTTAGGTTAGGTTAGGTTAGGTTAGGTTAGGTTGGGTTTAGGTTCGGTTAGGTTAGGTTAGGTTAGGTTGGGTTTTAGGTTCGGTTCGGTTCGGTTGGGTTAGGTTAGGTTAGGTTAGGTGTGTGTGTGTGTGTGTGTGTGTGTGTGTTTTGTGTGTGTGTGTGTGTGTGTGTGTGTGTGTGGGGTGTGTTCTGTTTTTAGGTTGGTTATAGAATTTTGTGAATATCTTGGTTACATTGATTTTTAGTGGATTTGAGAGGGGTGATGAGATGCATTTGTAGATGTGAAATGTGATTTTGTGTTTGTTCAGAAGAGGTGTGTTGGGAAGGGTTTAGTGGATGTGAAGAAATGCGGGTGAGATGGAGAGGGTTACGGGGAGGGTTTTTATTAAAATTTAATGAAAATATGGGGAATTTTACAGAAAATAAAGGTAATGTGTGAATATTTTAAAAAGAAATTGTAGAATTGGAAAAGTTATGTATATTGGAAAAGAATGGAGGGTGTTGAAACAGTCGCAATGTTGGATAGTGAGATTATTGATACGAGTATAATATCAATTTATGTGGATACAAGGACATGGGTTTGGAGAGGATTTTATTAGAATTTTAGTTATATAAAGAGGAATGTGTATTACATTTAAGATTCAGTAAAAAGAAAAGGAAAAAAAATGTGAATAAATTGGTAATTGATGAGGGTTGTGGGTGTTGTTTGTCGAACTAGAGATGCTGAAAAGTGGTTATAAGTTGTGGGTTGTTGTTGTGACTTTTTCTGATGAAATTAGTTAAAACGAGAAAAATATTGTGGGGTGTGGGTGTTGTGGGTTTGTGGGTGTTGTTGTCGAACTAGAGATACCGAAAAGACGTTATAAGTGTGTTGTTGTTGTGACTTTTTCTGATGAAATTAGTTAAAACGAGAAAAAAATTGTGAGGTGTGGGTGATGTGGGTGATGAGGGTTGTGGCATGTGGGTGTTGATCTTAGTTTATGGAGATTTTGGTGGTGTTTTGAGTGTATTCAGTGGTGTTTTAGTAGTATTCAGTGGTGTATTTGGGAGTACTCTCAAATGGTGTTTTGGAAGTGGGTTTTAGTGTTGTTTGGAAATGTTCAAAGGTGTTTTTGAAGGTGTTCAAATGATGTGCAAGAGTACTTATGAAGGTGTTCTGGGAGTATTCAGAGGTGATTTGGGGGTGTTCGAATGATGTTTTTGGAGTATTTAAAGGTAATTGACGGTGTTTTTAGGTGATGTTCAAGTAAAGTGTTTTGAGTTAGTTTTTTGTGATAATGTTGTGAAGTCTGGAGACTGAGGGAGGAGTTTGTGGGGATGAGTTGTAATTTAATGAAATGTGTAAGTGCAGATAAATTAGAGCTGTCAAATCTTATTTGGGAGTATTCAAAATGATGTTTTGGAAGTGTTTCAGTGTTGTTTGGAAATGTTCAAAGGTATTTTTGTGAGTATTCAAATGATTTATGAGAGTGTTTTGAAGGTGTCAAAGTAAAGTGAGGTGTGTGTGTGCGTATTAACTTCGTAATATGTAAAATTGTGACTAGTGAATTTATCGAAAAGTGGTTATAAGTGTTGTGGTGACTTTCTGATGAAATAGTTAAAACGAAAAAAATGTCTAGACTTGTGTTGTATTTTGTGAAGAAATTGTGTATTGTTGTGGGTATTAACGAAAAAATGTGAAATTATTTGGGTTATCCTGGGTTAAGAGTGAAAATGTTTTCCCTATGTTGTATATGAAATGTGTAGGGGGGAAGTCGACAAGATTCAGCCTGTGTGTGCGGCCATCACGTGACGTCACTGACATAGGGGGAAGTCGACAAGATTCAGCTTGTATGTGTGAGGTCATCACGTGACGTCACTGACCGCCGAGTAAACACACTTTTTAGTTCATTTAACTTAATGAGAGGAATACTGACGTCACACTTGTTTAGACCTGTAGTAAGAGAAAGTACCATGCCTCATAGGAGGAGTTCATTTGAATGCTTACCCTGAGAGGGGGGAATCCAAAAAACTTTGATCCGAGGAGATGGAGTCTTTGTATTATCGAGAAAAAAAACTTGATCCAAGAAGATCATAAGAATTTCGAAACCCCATAGGGGGGGAAATCCAAAAGCTTGATCCAAGGAGATGGAGTCTTTGATTTCGAGAAATACTTGATCCAAGGAGATCATAAGAATTTCGAAACCCCATAGGGGGGAATCCAAAAGCTTGATCAGAGGAGATGGAGTCTTTGTATTATCGAGAAAACTTGATCTGAGGAGAGCAAATGAAATTCAAAAAAAATTCGAAAAAAA
>NC_069401.1:68486611-68491611 GCF_026875155.1 Cherax quadricarinatus | reverse complement strand
ATGCGTCATGCTCCCAGTTAACTTAGAAATGATTACGTGTCGTTGCATGAAATAATTAGAGGCATATGTTATGGAAAAACAATGTGGGATTAATGTTAACCAGGGAGTGACCAGTCAGTGCCACCTCCCCCACGCCACGGGGGTGGGGGGAAGAGGCGCGGTGTTTAGGTGGTGAGGGAACACATGGGTCTTGCAGTGCCCATACGCACATTGCTCATGATGTACATGTTAAACAAATAATGTTGTGTGTATTGCAAGACAGTGTGAACAATATATATTGTGCAAGTCCCTATGTATTGTACTCCCCCCATCCCTCTCCCCGGGCTAACCCCACTCAACAACCTGCGCCTCCCCCACCCAAATACCAGCGCCTCCCCCACCCAAATCCCATGGGCAGTTTTTCCCTTCCCCTCGCAGCCCCTCACTAGCCCCTCAAACTCTACCAGGCCACCACGTTCAAGTTCACTACCTTCCACGCACCATACCCACCCAGCATGTCATACTCCACTCCTACAGTCTATTCTAGCAGATGGATGCCAACCAGCAGGAAGCAAGCAGCCAGAGAAATGGCACTGCTGGCACTACTAGGAGAGGCAAGTGTCGGTCATGCTTACAGCTTCGTTGTCTCAACTCTAGTGGTTTCCTCCGCAAACACGGTAGTTGCCCTGGATCAGGATGTCCTCCTGTGGAAAGTGATGATTCAAAGCCACCTCAGGCACCTGAACCCACTCCAACAGATCTCATCTCATCAGATGATATCTTGGAAGCAATTAAAGCAAGAGATACCAGGACACTCACACATATTCCCCAAGCAGCCCGTCCACACGCAGCTGGGAAGCTTACAGACCTCTTTAAAAAAAGTAAACGATGGTTCCACTATCCTAAATGTTCCACCAACCATCAAGGCATGGCACAACTTGCTACTTTTTGGCAATGTCTGCTTAGCTGTGCCGGAAAGAAGGGGAAAGAGGCTAGCATCAATGATAATTAAATCCTTAAGAGACTTTCTAAGAGCTGATAAGCTCATTCACCTTCCCGTCAATAGAAAAACGGGAGAGGCAGAACCCCCACTCACTCCATTGACAGTGAAAAAGTCAGAGTCCAGGTGAGCAAGAAAACTGAAGAGGGCAACACAGTGGGGGCAATCAGAATTATTACCAGTGAAGATACAGTTGCCCTCAGGGATGCTGACACGGCAGAAGCACTTAGAGGAAAGCACCCTGCCAGGGAAACCAGGGGCACCAACAGTTCCAACACCTCTGTCCCCCCTGTTGAACCATTGATTGTGGAAGACTCAGACATTTACAAAGCAATATTGTCATTCCCATCTGGCTCTGCTGGGGGTTACAGTGGAATAAGGCCACAACATTTAAAGGAAATGGTTAATCCAGTTATCGGGGAGACTGCAGAGACATTGCTTTCAGAGATCACAAGGTGTATCAACAATTCCTTGGCTGGTCTGATTCCTGACGAAATTAGACCTTTCATTTTTGGTGCAACATTTTGTGCATTTAAAAAGAAGTATGGAGGAATTAGGCCAATTGCAGTAGGCAACATGTTTTTCCGCCTCTTTTCCAAAGCTGCTGTCCGAAATATTCAAGCACAGGTAGTCATGATGCTTCAACCAAACCAGCTTGGTTTTGGGGTCTCTCAAGGAAGTGAAGCAGCGGTTCATGCAACAAGAGCATATATCAACAACCTGCTTGAGGACAATGCAGTGGTAAAATTAGATTTCAAGAATGCATTTAATCTCCTGAATAGAGGCGTGGTATTAGCAGTGGTGCAAGAACGTTTCCCTGTTATCTTTCCCTTTGTTTCAGCTGGATATAGCAAGGAACCAATGCTCCTGTTTGGAGAGTATGAAATAACATCATCAGAGGGTGTCCAGTAAGGTGATCCTCTTGCACCATTCCTCTTCTGTATAGCAGTTAGGGAAATCACAGTCAGACTGACCAATGAGCTAAACATCTGGTTTCTAGATGATGGGACACTAGCAGATACAAAGGAGTCCCTCCTAGATGATCTTACATAGGTAAAGACACAGGGCCAGAAAATGGGTCTCATCCTGAATCCATCCAAATGTGAAATCATCTCAGACAACAAGTGATAAATGTAGTGAGATCCAAACTACCAGGAGCATCAGTCATTGCCCCCACAAATAGCATTTTGCTACGTGCACTTCTGGGAAGCAATGCCACTGACACAATTCTCAGGAAGAAATTGGAAGAGTTGAGGATAATGGAACAACGAATAGGCAATCTGGACACCCACGATGCCTTGTACCTTCTCACAAAATGCTTGAGTCTGCCCAGGTTGACATATTTCCTACGATGTGTACCTTCATATGATAACCCTATACTGCACGAATATGACAGTATCCTAAGGCAGATTTTTGCGAAAATACTTAACCTTACTCTAGAAGACGGACAGTGGAACCAAGCTACACTTTCAGTCAGACTAGGAGGCATTGGTGTCCGCAATTCATCACAGACTGCGCTACCTGCTTTTCTGTCCTCATGCATAGCATCCAGAGGGCTTGTAGCAGCGATTCTCCCTGAACATCTTAGGGACAAGATTGGAGTCCAGGACCAAAAGCTCATTGACGGAGCCATGATCTAGGGTAATCTAATGGGCTCTGAAACCAGACCTGCTATTACAACCCAGGATCCCAAAGGCCTGTTATCCTGGGTGCAAAGGGAGCAAAATAAACACAGCAGAAAAACTTTTGACTTGTATTATCCTTCACCAATTTAGAACAGAAGTATGTACACTATATACACTATGTACAGCAATAAGTATTAGTGCACTCCACGGTAAGCAAGGCAGAATAGAAGCCACTAGAGAGCAGACCGTGCTTCAACCAGCTCTAGAATGGGAATGACAAGGGCAGACAGGTGAGTGGTACCCACATCACCTCTGCAATTGCCAAAACCATTTTCTCATTGGCTGGAACCAGGGTACTGATTGAACGACGGGACCTCATCATCAACCCTTAGTACCTGGTTCGCTGGTTGGGGGAGATAGCCTTTCAATGAGGGTGTGCACACGCGCCGAATGAAGGTTATGTACTCTTTGCATGCCACACCTGCTCCCCCAACAACTACAAACAATCGCACTGGGATGCCTCAATAGTGGAAAATATAGCCTCAACAATGCTTCAGAGTGTGTCAGGGAAGGATAGAGCCCGCCTGCTGGCAATGAGAGCTCCTCATGCAGGGGGCTTTCTGTTGGCTGTTCCCAACTCCAGCCTTGGCACAGGCCTCGACCCACAGACCATCCGCTTTGGTTTTGCTCTTCGACTTGCCGCCCCTATTCTCGCCGAACACAGGTGTATTTGTGGCAGTGAAGCAGCAGACTGATTCGGGTACCATGGTCTTGTGTGCCGTAATCCGAGGGAAAGATTGCAAGACATGAGGAGGTTAATAACATCAAGAGGAGCTCTTCACAACAGCCGGATGCCCAGCAGTAAGGGAGCCACCCCAATTATGCAGATCTGATGGCAGCTACAAGTGTCCAGATGATATCACCTTTCAAACCTGGACAGACGGGAAGCAGGTGGTGTGGGACTATACAAGTGCATCTACCTTGGCTGATGCCTATCTCCAATACACCTTGGAGGAAGAAGGCCAGCGGCCAGCTTCAGGGAGTCCAAAAAGTCTAGAAAATATGGAGCACTTGCTCATCATTATATGTTTGTTCCCATAGGCTCAGAGACCCTTGGCTCATGGGGAAAGAGTGCATCTAAGTTTCTTAAGGCGCTAGGAAAAAGACTCATCAGGGTAACTAGGTATGCCAGGGAAGCTAGTTTTCTGTTCCAGCGGCTCAGTGTGGCTGTTCAAAGGGGTAATGCCTGCTGTATTTGGGCATACGCCCCAGCTCTGAGAACCTGGATGAGATTTTCGCCTTATAATCGGTGACAAACACGAAACATATGTACTAGACGGTTATGTATATGCATCTTTATATCAACAATGTTTAAATCTTTTTAATCTAATACCATATTTTATGAATAAAATATTTTGGTAAAAGAAATAAAGTGGGTTAGGGTAAGTAAATATTCTTCTTAGAGTCCAAATATTTTCCATAAGTTTTATATATTTGATATATTTTATTTTTAAAAATTTTATATATTATATAATATATTAATATATATATTATATATATATTTATATATATTATATATATATTTTTATATATATATATATAAAATATATATGTATATACATATATATATATATACTATATATATATATATATATTTATATTTATATTTATTTAAAAATATATATATATATATATATATAAAAATATATATATTTATATATATATAATATATATATATTATATAATTATATTATATATATATTATATTTTATATATAAAAATATATTTATATATATATATATATATATTTTTTATATATATATATATATATATTAATATATAATATATTATAATATTATATAAAATTTAAATATTATATATATATTTATATATATATATTATATATTATATATATATATTATTTAATTTTATATATATATATATATTATATATATTATAATATTTATATATTATTATATATATATATATATTTATTATAATATTTTTATATTATTATATATATTATATTTAATATATATAAAATATATATATATATATTAAAATTTATATATTTATTTATATATATATATATATATATGTGTATACAAAATATATATATACTATATATATATAATATATATATATAAATATATATATATTATTTTTATATATATATATTATATATATATATATATGTATACATATATATATATATATATATATATATATATATATATATATATATATTATATATTTTATATATATATATATTTTATATTATATATATATATATGTATAAATATATAATATTTATAATATATATATATATATTTTTTTTTTATATATATATATATTATATATATATTTTAAAATATGTCGTCCCCGAATAGGCAAAC
>NC_069401.1:68401611-68484111 GCF_026875155.1 Cherax quadricarinatus | reverse complement strand
TATATATATATATATATATATATATATTTATATTATATATAAGATGGGGTCCACCTCTGGTGTAAATTGTGGGACCCATAGCCTCGGAGAAGTGGATAAAAAGGCTTCAAGGAAGAATATTTGGATTTCTTCCTGAAGCTGTTTGAATATTCCACTTCCCCTACCACCCCATCTTTTAATATATTTTTTTTTTGCCAATGGGAATATTTTATTACATAATATGGTACAGAAAATTCAAGAGATACATTGTTGATATAAAGGTGGCATATAAGGTACATGTTGTTACGTGTGTATCACCGATTATAAGGCGAAAATCTCATCCAGCTCCTCAGAGCTGGGGCGCGTGCCCAAAATACAGCAGGCATTACCCCTTTGAACAGCCGCACTGAGCCGCTGGAACAGAAAACTAGCTGCCCTGGGATCCCTTGTTACCCTGATGAGTCTTTTTCCCAGCTCCTTAAGGAATATAGATGCACTCTTTCCCCATGAGCCAAGGGTCTCTGAGCCTATGGGAACAAACATATAATAATGGACAAGTTCTCCATATTTTCTAGACTTTTGGGACTCCCTGAAGCTGGCAGCTGCCCCTCCTTCCTCCCTGGTATATTGGAGATAGGTATCAGCCAAGGAAGATGCACATGTATAGTCCCACACCACCTGCTTCCCATCTGTCCACTTCCCGTCTGGACGCTTCTGGCTGCCATCAGATCTGCATAGTTGGGGTGGCTCCCTTACTGCTGGGCATCCAGCTGTTGTGAGGCTCCTCTTGATAATGTTATTAACCTCCTCATGTCTTGCAATCTTTCCCTTGGATTTACGGCACACAAGACCATGGTACCCGAATCGGTCTGCTGCTTCACTGCCACAAATACACCTGTGTTCGGCGAGAATAGGGGCGGCAAGTCGAAGGGCAACACCGATGCGGATGGTCTGTGGGTTGACGCGTGTGCCAAGGCTGGAGTTGGGAACAGCCAACAGAAAGTCCCCAGCATGAGGGGCTCTCACTGACAGCAGGCGGGCTCTATCCTTCCCTGACACACTCTGAAGCATTGTTGAGGCTATATTTTCCACTATTGGACCATCCCAGTGCGATTGTTTGTAGTTGTTGGGGGGAGCAGGTCTGGTTTCTGAGCCCGTTAGATTATCCCAGATCATTGCTCCGTCAATGAATTTTTGGTCCTGGACTCCAATCTTGTCCCTAAGTTGTTCAGGGAGAATCGCTGCTACAAGCTCTCTGGATGCAATACACGAGGACAGAAAAGCAGGTAACGCAATATGTGATGACTTGCAGACACCAATGCCTCCTAGTCTGACTGGAAGTGTAGCTTGGTTCCATTGCCCGTCTTCTAGAGTAAGGTTAAGTACTTTCGTAAAAATCTGCCTCAGAATACTATCATATTCGTGCAGTATAGGGTTATCATATGAAGGTGCACATCTTAGGAAATATGTCAACCTGGGCAGACTCAAGCACTTTGTGAGAAGGTACAAGGCATCGTGGGTGTCCAGATTGCCTATTCGTTGTTCCATTCTCCTTAACTCTTCCAATTTCTTCCTGAGAATTGTGTCAATGGCATTGCTTCCCAGAGGTGCTCCTAGCAAGACACTATTTGTGGGGGCAATGACTGCTGCTCCTGGTAGTTTTGATCTCACTGCATTTATCACTTGTTGACTGAGATGATTTCACATTTGGATGGATTCAGGATGAGACCTATTTCCTGTCCCCGTGTCATTACCTGTGTATATATATATGCAGGACAAGCCACTCGGGGTGGAAATCTTCAGCTCAAGTACTTTCACACTTCTCAGTGCGTCATCAGGAGCTGTGCAATGTTGCAAGGGAGCAACCAAAGCAGGGGGAGAGGTCTCAGAGTAGTGTAGGTGTCAATGGCGACGGTTACTCTTAGACTGGGTGTTACAAAAAGCGTGATATCTAATAAGCATAGAGATCTCCAGTGAATACTAGAAAGGACTGCCCTTCTAGCATCCAGTTTGTTACTGGGTTTTTGTAACAAGTAGTCAGTATCCTGGTCCAATTATCCATTAGAATTTAGTAAGATTCAATAGTGCTTCAGGATTACAACTGGTAGGCTACTAACTAAAGAAATTAAAATTTAATAACTTTATTAATAACAATAAAGTTGTCTAGGCGTATAATATCAAAATAAATTATAGTAATCAAATGAATATAATATAGGATACAAGTTGCTACACTTCTCTCATGTACAGTAGTATTGTGGTGAATGTATATATCACGTCTTTATGGCTTTTGAGTACCGTCTGGTGCATTGTTAGCATTTAATAACTTAATACTAATATGTACAAGTAAGTTTGTGTGTATGTGTGTAAGTGCTCTAAGTAGTTCGCTGTCTCAAGATTCTACTAGACTTAACCAGTGACTGACTAAAAGTCCTCACAAACTAACTTCTTGACCAACCTGGCAATCAGAACAGCTTGCTTGAACAATAAAACGACTGTTAAGCCGAACAGCAATATAACAAGCAACAGCGACACAGAATCAGGAACAAGGAGATAATATAACGACACTAAGTAGGGACCATCTGCAGATCCTCCACAAAAGTCACAAAACTCCCATACTACTGAATCTAAGTTCAGCATTAGAAAATCCCCGACTGTGACAGTACACAGATACCAGTACAAGTTAGGTCAGAAGCTACAGCTCAGGACCTGAGTTTCTCAGAGTGTCTATGAGACACACAACCTCAGTACAACGTCGAAAATCGCTAAGTCTAGGCAATGCTCTGTGAACAGAGTTGTACAGAACCAACAACAAGAAAGCGACAGAGACGATCTTCCAACAAGGGCCAGCAAGGGAGAGCTGGAGAGGCACGTCTTGTTGGAAGCAACGTCAAACAGACAAGGAGAGTGTGCAGGCCAGGCAGACTCTCCTCCAGGTGAGGTGAACACCCTACCCTGATCAAATGGTTCTCCGTGGACTGCTGCTGCCCAGCAACACAGAGAAGCTGGCAAGGAAACAAGCGGAGCGGTAGTTAGACAAGGCCGACAGCTACTTAACAGTCACGAACTATGAGCACTGAATAATATATAAATGTTACATCCTACCTAATAATATAACTAAGTCAAATAATAATATAAAGCAATATATTTACAATTTAGTTAATATCGCAAATATAAGCAATATGAAATTATATGAACAGGTAATATACATTATATGCATTGTGACCCATTCAGGGGTCGCAATACTGGGTTAGTGGTAGGTGCCATCCCCACCCTACCATCATCCCCCCACTACTCATATGGGGTAGGAGGGTTTCTGAAATGTCAAGAAGGAAATTTTAAGATATAAAAAGCCAGTCCCAAGCTTTTTCTACTTGTTTATAACAGGTCATGTGGTTTGAAAAAAATAAGTTTCTCGTTAGATACTATAGACGTGGATAGCTATTATTCTGTGTGACCTTTTAAAATAAGGAAATAAAGAAAACAGTGTGCTCTTTGTCTGTTTAAATGTCCTGCTCTGGGGTGCTCGAATGTTCTGCCGATGTACTCAGAAGTATCTCTTCCTACATATCTACATGTTGTTTACTATTTTCTGAGTGACTGTTAATATGCCATACATGGGGACTTCTATGCCTATCCGATAATATTTCTATGATCTAAATTCTACTAATACCCTTTAACCTTTCATTACGTTATCTTGTGTGCTTGTCACTGTATGGTACATTAACAGCTACAGGTGTTATAAAACCTTCAAAACTGATGTGGTGTGAAGTTTTTGTACGTACACACTGGACGAGCGTCACCAATCCATCAACCCACCTGGCATAATGAACAATCCTGTGATTTTGTACAGCATTGTTGTTTAAGATTGTGTACAATGGACTCTACTAAATAATTATCGAACTTGTATAACCCATAATTTGTGTTATATACTGTATTTCTTTCATGTTTCAAGAGGGAAGATTCAATTATGTTTCTTTCCATGACAGAACTATTTGGTACTATAATCTGGGCAGCATCCCACCCCGGTGGGTGATTACATGCACTAACGTGGTTAAAGATAGCGTTTGACTCCTGCCCTGTCCTGACTGAGTATTTATGCTGGGCAATTCTGGTTTCCAAAAATATATATATATATATATACATATATATATATATATATATATATATATATATATATATATATATATATATATATATATATATATATATATATATATATATATATATATATATATATATATATATATATATATATATATTATATATATATATATATATATATATATATATATATATATATATATATATATAACATTTATATATATATAATATATATATTATATATAATAATATATATATATATATATATATATATATATATATATATATATATATATATATATATATATATATATATATATATATATATATTCCACCTCTAATGCAAATTGTGGGACCCATAGCCTAGGAGAAGTGTAGTAAAAAAGGCTTCGAGGAAGAATACTTTGATTTCTTCCTGAGGCCATTTGAAAATTCCATTTCCCGTACCACCCCATCTTTTAATTTTTTTAACAATTGCTGTATTTTATTACATGATATAGTAAACAAGGTTTTAAAGATACATTGCTAGTACAAAGTTGGTACATACAGTACATGAGGTGTGCATATTGCTACATGTTTATCACAGATTACAATGCTAAAATCTCATGCCGCTCTTCAGAGCTGCGACACGTGCCCAAAATACAGCAACTATTACTCCCCTGAACGCAGCGATGAGTTGCTTGAACAGAGAACTAGCCGCCCTGAAATCCCAAGTTACCCTGTTGACTCTTTTGCTTATCTCCTTAAGGAACTTAGATGCACTCTTTCCTCATGAGCCAAGGGTCTTCGAGATTGGAACAAACATATAATGACGAACAAGTTTACCGTATTTTCTAAACGTTTGGGACTCCCTGCAGCTGGCAGCTGCCCTTTCTTCCCCCCTAGTTCATTGGAGATAAGTATCAGAGAGTTTTGTACGTAAATGCTTCGTCAAACGCCACCTGCCTGCCTTCTGTCCAGGCTTAAAGAGTGATACCATCTGGACACTCTTGGTTACCATCAGATCTCCACAGTCGGGGTAGCTCCCTCATTGCTGGACATCCGGCTGTTGTGAAGCTTTTCTTGGTAATGTTATTAACCTCTTCATGACTTGCAAACTCTCGTAGATCTACGGCACAGAAGACCGTGGCACCCGATATGGTCTGCCGATTCACTGCCGAAAATACCCCTGTGTTCAGCGAGAATAGGGGCGGCAAGGCGAAGGACAATGCAAATGTGCATGGACTATGGGTCGAGGCGTGTGCCAAGGGCGGAGTTGGGAACAGCTAACAGAAGGTCCCCAGAATGAGTAGCTCTCACTGCAATGAGACAGATTCTATCCTTCCAAGAAACAGTCTGAGCATTGTTGAGGCTACATTGTCCTTTATTGGGCCATCCAGGTGTGAATGTAGTTGTGGGGGGAGGGGGGAGAGCGCAGGTCCGGTTTCAAACCCGTTAATGCACACACATATATATATACATATATATATATATATATATATATATATATATATATATATATATATATATATATATATATATATATATATATATATATATATATATATATATTTAATATTAATGAATTTATTTATCGCCTCCCTTCCTCCTTCCCTTTCTCCTCCTTCCATTCCCTGCTTTCTTTCTCTCACTCACTCTCCTGCTTAATTTCCTTCCCTGTCTCCGCTTCTTCCTTAATTGAGATTATAATGCCTAAAGAGCTTATTTCCTGGCCATCCTATAAAAACTTCTTGCCATGGTGACCTCCAGGGCAAGTGTTGGGTCTCTGATAATGATGCTATCGTGAGGAACCTGCTTCACCTGTGACCCACTAAGAACACTACTACTACTACTGCTACTACTACTACTACTACTACTACTACTACTACTACTACTACTATACTACTAATAATAATAATAATAATAATAATAATAATAATAATAATAATAATAATAATAATAATAATAATAATAATTATTATTATTATTATTATTATTTGTATTAAAATTATTATTGTTATTATTATTAGGACATCAACTTCTCAAAACTAAAGCACCAATTTGCTTGGTAAAAGGAGGAGGAAAAGAAAGGAGGGGGAGATTTCGGTCGGTCTTGGACCATCATTATCAAGTTTCTTGTTAAGAAGAAGAGAGAGAGTGAGAGCCTGGGATGGAGATGAAGGCATGTCTTCCTTTGATCTGGTGGCTAACAAGACTCATGGCTGGAGAAACTTGCTGCAAACTCCTTGCATCTCCTGAAGCTCTCTCTCTCTCTCTCTCTCTCTCTCTCTCTCTCTCTCTCTCTCTCTCTCTCTCTCTCTCTCTCTCTCTCTCTCTCTCTCTTGCAAATTAGACCTGTGCTTTCCCCACTCGTCCTATTTCAATTCCTTTGTTGCTGCTCCACTGTATCAACCTTGTTATTATTTCTGAGCAACAATTTTTGAAAAGTTGTATGCATCTTAAATGTGATTAGTTAATTCTTATGTATTTTCATGTCCTGAATCCAAATATCACCTTGAAAAATGCTTACTGGCTCTAGGTTTCAAGATACGAGACATGAAATATTTGAATATTTTATTATAACGTACAATATGTGTCAGAATGTTTTAAACTCTAATCCGTACCTACTCTCTGCCTTTTTGCTTGACGCTTATAGTGGGCTGAAGAATCATCTCATGCCAGTGTCCAACAACAGTTTGCAAATGTTCTTGTACCCTATTTTTCCTGGTGCCATTTTTCCATGGTTGAAATATCTTCTCCATGTTCGTCAGTAACTGCCTCACAGTTCGCTGAAAAAAAAGTGTAAACATGAGTCAAAAAAGTGGATTTTAAGTGATATGGTACATCCTATGTTCTTGTAAGCCTGCTTAAGACGAGAGCCTAGCAGCTCTGCCTTATTTTCTCTGACCTGATATGACACACTGACGTTACAGTGACCTCTGACCTGGTATAGCACACAAACATTACAGTGACCTCTGACCTGGCATGACACACTGGCATTACAGTGACCTCTGACCTGGCACGAAACACTGGCATTACAGTAACCTCTGTCCTTGAATGACACACGGGAATTACAGTGACCCCTGACCTGTTGTGAAACACTTGGATTAAAGGTCAACTCTGAACTGCTATGACACACTGGCATTAAAGTGAATTCTGATTTGGTATGACACACTACCATTACAGCGACATCTGACCTAGTATGACACACTGACATTACAGTGACCACTGACCTGGTATGACACAGAGGCAGTACAGTGGCCTCTGACGTGGTATGACACACTGGTATATTCGTGACCTCCGACCTGGTATGACACACTGGCATTAAAGTGGCCTCTGACCTGGTATGACACACTGGCATTACAACAACATCTGACCTAGTATGACACACTGGCATTAAAGTGACCTCTGACCTGGTATGACACACTGGCATTACACTGACCTCTGACTGGTATGACACACGGGCATTGCAGTGACCTCTCATCTGGTGTGACACTGGCATTACAGTTCACCACTGACCTGCTATGACACACTGGCATTTCTGTGACCTCTGACCTGGTGTGACTCACTGGAATTACAGTGACCTCTCCTTTAGTATGACACACTGGCATTACAGCGACATCTGACCTAGTATGACACACTGGCATTACAGTGACATCTGACCTGGTATGACACACTGAGATTACAGTGACCTCTGACCTGGTATGACAAACTAGCATTACAGTAACATCTGACCTGGTATGACACACTGGCGTTACAGTGACCTCTCACCTGGTATGACACACTGGCATTACAGTGACATCTGACCTGGTATGACACACTGAGATTACAGTGACCTCTGACCTGGCATGACAAACTAGCATTACAGTACTCTGACCTGTTAACACACTGCGTTACAGTGACTCTTGACCTGGTATGAGACACTGGCATTACAGTGGCCTCTGACCTGGTAAGACACACTGGCATTACAGTAACATCTGACCTGGTATGACACACTGGCATTACAGTGACCTCTGACCTGGTAAGACACACTGGCATTACAGTAACATCTGACCCGGTATGACACACTGGCATTACAGTGACGTCTGACCTGGTAAGACACACTGGCATTACAGTACCTCTGACCTGGTATGACACACTGGCATTACAGTAACTCTGACCTGGTATGTACACTAGCAGTTACAGTAACATCTGACCTGGTATGACACACTGGCATTACAGTAACATCTGACCTGGTATGACACTGGCGTTACAGTGACCTCTGACCTGGTAAGACACACTGGCATTTCAGTAACATCTGACCTGGTATGACACACTGGCGTTACAGTGACCTCTGACCTGGTATGACACACTGGCATTACAGTGACCTCTGACCTGGTAAGACACAGTAGCATTACAGTGGCCTCTGACCTGGTATGACACACTGACATTAAAGTGACATCTGACCTTTTATGACACACTGGCATTACAACGGCATCTGACCTAGTATGACACACTTGCATTACAGTGACATCTGACCTGGTATGACACACTGCTATTACAGTGACCTCTGACCTAGCATGACACACTGGAATTACAATAATCTCTGACCTGGTATGACACACTGGCATTGCAGTGACCTCCCACCTGGTAAGACACACTGGCATTACAGTGACCTCTGTCCTGGAATGACACACTGGCATTACAGTGACCTCTGACCTGGCGTGACACATTAGCATTACAGGGTACCTCTGACCTGGTATGACAAACTGGAATTACAGTGACCTCTGACCTGGTGTGACTCGCTGGCATTACAGTGACCTCTGACCTGTTGTGACACATTGGCATTACAGTGTCATCTGACCTGTTATGACACACTGGCAATACAGTGACCTCTGGCCTGGTGTGACACACTGGCATTACAGTGACATCTGACCTGGTATGACACGCTGGCATTACAGTGACCTCTGACCTGGTATGACAAACTGGCATTACAGTGACCTTTGACCTGGTATGACACACTGGCATTACAGTGATTTCTGACCTGGTGTGACGCACTATCATTACAGTGACCTCTGACCTGGAATGATGACGGACTTTACAGTGACCTTTGACCTGGTGTGACACACTGGCATTACAGGTCACCTCTGACCTGATATGACACACTGGCATTACAGTGGCCTCTGACTTGGTGTGACACACTGGCATTACAGTGGCCTCTGAGCTGGTATGACACACTGGCATTACAGTGACCTCTGACCTGGTAAGACACACTGGCATTACAGTAACATCTGACCTGGTATGACACACTGGCGTTACAGTGACCTCTGACCTGGTAAGACACACTGGCATTACAGTAACCATCTGACCTGGTATGACACACTGGCGTTACAGTGACCTCTGACCTGGTATGACACACTGGCATTACAGTGGCCTCTGACCTGGTGTGACACACTGGCATTACAGTGGCCTCTGAGCTGGTATGACACACTGGCATTACAGTGACCTTTGACCTGGTATGACACACTTGCATTACAGTGACCTGTGACCTGGTATGACACACCGGCATTACAGCGGCATCTGACCTGGTGTGACACACTGGCATTACAGTGACATTTGACCTGGCATCACACACTTGCATTACAGTGACCTCCTACCTGTTATGGCACTCTGGCGTTACAGTGACCTCTGATTTTTTATGACACTGGCATTACAATGACCTCTGACCTTGCATGACACACTGGCATTACAGTGACCTCTGACCCTGTGTGACACACTAGCATTACAGCGACCTCTGACCTGTTATGACACACTTGCATTACAGTGACCTCTAGCCTGATATGACACTGACATTACAGTGACCACTGACCTGGTATAATACGCTGGCCTTACAGTGACCTCTAACCTAGTATGACACACTGGCATTACAGTGACATCTAACCTGGTATGACACGCTGGCATTACAGTGACCACTGACCTGGTATGACACGCTGACATTGCAGCGACCACTGACCTAGTATGACACACTGGCATTACAGTGATCTGTGACCATGTATGAGACACTGGCATTTCAGTGACCTCTGACCTGGTGTGACACACTGGTATTACAGAGACCTCTGACCTGGTATGTAACACTGGCATTACAGCGACATCTGACCTGGTTAGACACACTGGCGTTACAGTGACCTCTGACCTGGTATGACACATTGGCATTACAGTGACTTCTGGTCCGGTATGACACACTGGCATTACACTGACCTCTGACTGGTATGACACACGGGCATTAAAGTGACCCTATCCTGGTGCGACACACTGCATTACAGGTCACCACTGACCTGCTATGACACACTGGCATTTCTGTGACCTCTGACCTGTTGTGACTCACAGGAGTTACAGTGACCTCTCCTTTGGTATGACACACTGGCATTACAGTGACCTCTGACCTGGTATGACGCACTGGCATTAAAGTGGCCTCCGACCTGGCATGAAGCACTGGCATTACAGCGACATCTGACCTAGTATGACACACTGGCATTACAGTGACATCTGACCTTGTATGACACACTGCCATTACAGTGACCTCTGACCCAGCATGACACACTGGAATTACAATAATCTCTGACCTGGTATGACACACTGGCATTGCAGTGACCTCTGTCCTGGTAAGACACACTGGCATTACGGTGACCTCCCACGTGGTAAGACACACTGGCATTACAGTGACCTCTGTCCTGGTATGACACACTGGCATTTCAGTGACCTCTGACCTGGTATGACACACTGGAATTACAGTGACCTCTGACCTGGTGTGACTCACTGGCATTACAGTGACCTCTGACCTGTTGTGACACATTGGCATTACTGTGTCCTCTGACCTGTTGTGACACACTGGCATTACAGTGACCTCTGGCCTGGTGTGACACACTGGCATTACAGTGACATCTGACCTGGTATGACACGCTGACATTACAGTGACCTCTGACCTGGTATGACACACTGGCATTACAGTGAACTAAGACCTGGTGTGACGCACTATCATTACAGTGACCTCTGACCTGGTATGATGACGGCTTTACAGTGACCTCTGACCTGGTGTGACACACTGGCATTACAGGTCACCTTTACCTGATATAACACACTGGCATAACAGTGGCCTCTGACCTGGTGTGACACACTGGCATTACAGTGGCCTCTGAGCTGGTATGACACACTGGCATTACAGTGACCTTTGACCTGGTATGACACACTTGCATTACAGTGACCTGTGACCTGGTATGACACACTGGCATTACAGCGGCATCTGACCTGGTGTGACACATTGGCATTAAAGTGACATCTGACCTTGTATGGCGCACTGGCATTACAACGACTTCTGACCTAGTATGACACACTGGCATTACAGCGGCATATGACCTGGTGTGACACACTGGCATTACAGTGACATCTGACCTGGTATCACACACTTGCATTACAGTGACCTCCTACCTGTTATGGCACTCTGGCGTTACAGTGACCTCTGATCTTTTATGACACTGGCATTACAATGACCTCTGACCTTGCATGACACACTGGCATTACAGTGACCTCTGACCCTGTGTGACACACTAGCATTACAGCGACCTCTGACCTGTTATGACACACTTGCATTACAGTGACCTCTAACGTGATATGACACTGGCATTACAGTGACCACTGACCTGGTATAATACGCTGGCCTTAAAGTGACCTCTAACCTAGTATGACACACTGGCATTACAGTGACATCTAACCTGGTATGACACGCTGGCATTACAGTGACCACTGACCTGGTATGACACGCTGACATTGCAGCGACCACTAACCTAGTATGACACACTGGCATTACAGTGATCTCTGACCATTTATGAGAACCTGGCATTTCAGTGACCTCTGACCTGGTGTGACACACTGGTATTACAGAGACCTCTGACCTGGTATGTAACACTGGCATTACAGCGACATCTGACCTGGTTAGCACACTGGTTACAGACCCTGACCGTAGACACATTGGCATACAGTGACTTCTGGTCCGGTATGACACACTGGCATTACACTGACCTCTGACTGGTATGACACACGGGCATTAAAGTGACCTCTCATCCGGTGCGACACACTGGCATTACAGGTCACCACTGACCTGCTATGACACACTGGCATTTCTGTGACCTCTGACCTGTTGTGACTCACAGGAGTTACAGTGACCTCTCCTTTGGTATGACACACTGGCATTACAGTGACCTCTGACCTGGTATGACGCACTGGCATTAAAGTGGCCTCCGACCTGGCATGAAACACTGACATTACAGCGACATCTGACCTAGTATGACACACTGGCATTACAGTGACATCTGACCTGGTATGACACACTGGCATTACAGTGGCCTCTGAGCTGGTATGACACACTGGCATTACAGTGACCTTTGACCTGGTATGACACACTTGCATTACAGTGACCTGTGACCTGGTATGACACACTGGCATTACAGCGGCATCTGACCTGGTGTGACACATTGGCATTACAGTGACATTTGACCTGGTATGACAAACTGGCATTACAGTGACCTCTGACCATGCATGACGCACTGGCATTACAGTGACCTCCTACCTGTTATGGCACCCTGGCGTTACAGTGACCTCTGATCTTTTATGACACTGGCATTACAGTGACCTCTGACCTGGTGTGACACACTGACATTACATTGATCTCTGACCTGGAATGACACATTTGCATTACAGTGACCTCTGACCTGGTGTGACACACTAGCTTTACAGCGACCTCTGACCTGTTATGACACACTTGCATTACAGTGACCTCTAACTTGATATGACACTGGTATTACAGTGACCACTGACCTGGTATAACACGCATGCCTAACAGTGACGTCTAACCTGGTATGACACGCTGGCATTACAGTGACATCTAACCTGGTATGACACGCTGGCATTACAGTGACCTCTGACCTGGTATGACACGCTGACGTTACAGTGACCTCTGACCTGGTTTGACAAATTGCCATTACAGTGACCTCTGACCTGGTATGACACTCTGGCATTACAGTGACCTTTGACCTGGAAAGATACACTGGCATTACAGTGACCTCTGAGCTGGTATGACGCACTGGCATTACAGTGACCTCTGACCTGGTATGACGCACTGGCATTACAGTAACCTCTGACCATCCATGACGCACTGCCATTGCAATGACCTGTGACCTTGCATGACACACTCGCATTTCAGTGACCTATGACTCGGTATGACACATTTGCATAAGAGTAACCTCTGAACATGCATGACGCACTGGCATTACAATGACCTCTAATCGTGCATGACAGACTTGCATTACGGTGACCTCTGACCTGGTATGACACACTGGCATTACAGTGACCCCTGACCTGGTGTGACACACTGGCATTACAGGTCACCTCTGACCTGCTATGACACACTATCATTACGGTGACTTCTGACCTGGTGAAACACACTTGCATTACAGTGACCTCTGACCTAGTATGACAAATGGCTTAAAGACACTGACCTTGGTTTTACACATGGCAATACAGGACATCGACCTGGTGTGACACACTGGCATTACAGCAATATCTGACTTGGTGTAAACACGGCATTACAGTGACCTCAAACCCTGGTTTGACGCACTGACTTTTACAGTGACTCTGACCTAGTAGGGACACACTGGCATTGCAGTGCCCTCTGACCGGGTATGACACACTGGCATTACAGTGACGTCTGCCCTGGTATGACACACGGGCATTACAGTGACCCCTGACCTGTTGTGAAACACTTGGATTACAAGTCACCTCTGACCTGCTATGACACACTGGCATTACAGTGACCTCTGACCTTGTATGACACACTGGCATTAGAACGACGTCTGACTTAGTATGACACACTGGATTACAGGGACATCTGAACTGGTATGGCACACTGGCATTGCAGTAGCCTCTGTCCTGGTAAGAAACACTGGAATTACGGTGACCTCTCACCTGGTAAGACACACTGGCTTTACAGTGACCTCTGTCCTGGTATGACACACTGGCATTACAGTGACCTCTGACATGGCGTGACTCACTAGCATTACAGGTTACCTCTAACCTGGTATGACACACTGGCATTACAGTGACTCTGACCTTTATGACAAACAGCATTTCCGGCCCCTTAATTTATATGAACGGCATTACGGACCACTGACCTGTATGACAACGGCTTTACAGGACATCTACCTGGTATGACCGCTGGTTTAATTTCCCATGCCCTGGTATGAACGCTAACGTTCAGTGACCTCTGACCTGGTTTAAAAACTGCCGTTCAGTGATTCTGACCTAATGAAACTGGCTTTAAAGTGCCCTTTGGCCTGAATGATCATACTTACAGTGCCCTATGCCCGGGAGTACAAACTGCTTTTACAGTGATTTTGGACCTAAAAGAGCCGGGCATTACAGTGACCCCTTGACCTGTATGAAAATGGATTACAGTCCTCTGACCTGGTTACCACGGGAAATTACAGTGACCCCTGCCCGGGTGTGACCCCCGCATTACAGGCACCCTGACCTGCGTGAAACACTATCATTACGGTGACCCTGCCCTGATACACAGGGGCCTTACGGGGAAAACTGACCGGGTATGACACAGGAAATCGGGGGACATTGCCTGGTGTGACACCGTAACAGTGTCATTGACCGGGTGACCCGGGATTCAGGACCTCTAACCGGGTATGCACACTGCGTTCGGTGATCTTGACCTATTTTAAGACCACTGGCATTACAGTGACCTCGACCGGGATCACACTGGCATTACAGTGATCTCCCGGGGTATACCCCCGGGCCCTTACAGTGACCCCTGATTTTGTGAAACCTTTTTATTCCCAAGTCCCCTTGACCTGCGGTGACACACTGGCTTTCGTGCCCTTGCTGGTGTGATACACCAGGCATTGCGGACCTGACCGGGTTTACCATGCATTAAAGTGATCTTGACCTTGTATGAACACTAGCTTTAACACGACACTGACCGGGTATGACCCTAGTATTACAGTGACCTCCGGCCCTGGTATACACTTGGCATTACAGTGACCACTGCCCTTCTATGACCAGGGCATTACAGTGACCTCTCCCCCGGATGACTCACTAGTATTACAGTGACCTCTGACCTGGTATGATTCATTGGCATTACAGTGACCTCTGACCATGCATGACGCACTGGCATTACAATGACCTCTGACGTTGCATGACACACTGGCATTTGAGCGACCTCTGACCAGGTGTGACACACTCTCATTACAGTGACCTCTAACCTGGTATGACACACTGGCATTACATTGACCTCTGACCTGGTATGACACACTGACCTGGTATGGCACTGACCTGGTATGACACACTGGCATTACAATGACCTCTGACCTGGTGTGACACACTGGCATTACAGAGACCTCTGACCTGGTATGACACACTGGCATTACAGCGACATCTGACCTGGTATGACACACTGGCGTTTCAGTGACCTCTTACCTGGTATGACACACTGGCATTACAGTGACCTCTGGTCCGGTATGACACACTGGCATTACAGTGACCTCTGACTGGTATGACACACTGACATTACAGTGACCTCTGACCTGGTGTGAGACACTGGAATTACAGTTCACCAGTAACCTGTTATGACACATTGGCATTACAGTGACCTCTCCCCTAGTATGACACACTGGCATTACAGTGACCTCTTACCTGGTATGACACACTGGCATTAAAGTGGCCTCTGACCTGGCATGAAACGCTTGCATTACAGCGACTGCTGACCTAGTATTACACACTGGCATTACAGTGACATCTGACCTGGTATGACACACTGAGATTACAGTGACCTCTGACCTGGTATGACACACTAGCATTACAATGATCTCTGACCTGGTTTGACAAACTGGCATTACAGTGACCTCTGGCCTGGTAAGACACACTGGCAATAGAGTGACATCTGTCCTGGTATGACACACTGGCCTTACAGTGACCGATGACGTGGTATGACACACTGGCATTACAGTGACCGATGACGTGGTATGACACGCTGGCATTTCAGTGACCTCTGACCAGGTAAGACACAGTCTCATTACAGTGGCCTCTGACGTGGTATGACACACTGGCCTTACAGTGACCGATGACGTGGTATGACACGCTGGCATTTCAGTGACCTCTGACCAGGTAAGACACAGTCTCATAACCGTGACCTCTGACCTGGTATGACACACTGGCATTAAAGTGACCTCTGACCTTGCATGGCACACTGGCATTACAGTGTTCTTTGACCTGGTATTACACACTGGCATTACAATGACCTCTGACCTGGTATGACCTCCTGCCATAACAGTGACCTGTGTTCTGTTACGATACACTGGCATTACAGTGACCTCTGACCTGGTTTGACACACTGGCATTTCAGTGATCTCTGAGCTGGTATGACACTCTGGCATTACAATGGCTTCTGACCTGGTATGACCCCCTGGCATAACAGTGACCTCTGTCCTGTTATGATACACTGGCATTACAGTGACCTCTGACCTGGTTTGGCACACTGGCATTACAGTGACCTCTGACCTACTATAACACACTGGCATTACAGTGACCTCTGACCTGCTATGACACACTGGCATTATAGTGACCTCTGACCTTGTGTGGCGCACTATCATTACAGTGACCTCTGACCTGGCATGATGACGGGCTTGACAGTGACCTCTGACCTGGTGTGACACACTGGCATTAAAGACCACCTCTGACCTGATATGACACTGGCATTACAGTGGTCTCTGACCTGGTGTGACACACTGGTATTACAGTGTCCTTTGACCTGGTATGACACACTTGCATTACAGTGACCTGTAACCTGGTATGACACAATGGCATTACAGCGGCATCTGACCTGGTGTGACACACTGGCATTACAGTGACATCTGACCAGGTATAACACACTGGCATTACAGTGACCTCTGACCTGTTATGGCACTCTGGCGTTACAGTGACCTCTGATATTTTATGACACTGGCATTACAGTGACCTCTGACCTGGTATGACACACTGGCATTGCAGTGACCTCTGACCTGGTATGACACACTGGCGTTACAGTGACCTCTGACCTGGTATGACACATTTGCATTACAGTAACCTCTGACCATACATGACGCACTGGCATTACAATGACCTCTGACCTTGCATGACACACTGGCATTACAGTGACCTCTGACCTGGTGTGACACTCTAGCATTACAGCGACCTCTGACTTGTTATGACACAACTGGCATTTCTGTGACCCTTAACCTGATATGACACTGGCATTACAGTGACCACTGACCTGGTATGACACACTGGCATTACAGTTACCACTGACCTGGTATGACACGCTAACGTTACAGTGACCTCTGACCTGGTTTGACAAACTGCCGTTACAGTGATCTCTGACCTGACATGACACACTGGCATTACAGTGACCTTTGGCCTGGAATGATGCACTGCCATTACAGTGACCTATGACCTGGTGTGACAAACTGCTATTACAGTGACCTCTGACCTGGTATGAAACACTGGCATTACAGTAACCTCTGAACATGCATGACAGACTGGCATTACAGTGACCCCTGAACTGGTGTGACACACTGGCATTACAGGTCACCTCTGACCTGCTGTGATACACTTGCATTACAGTGACCTCTGTCCTAGTATGACACACTGGCCTTACAGAGACAACTGACCTGGTATGACACACTGGCAATACAGGGACATCTGACCTGGTGTGACACACTGGTATTACAGTGACATCTGACCTGGTATGACACGCTGGCATTACAGTGACCTCTGACCTAGTATGACACACTGGCATTACAGTGACCTCTGACCTCGTATGACACACTGGCATTACAGTGACGTCTGCCCTGGTATGACACACGGGCATTACAGTGACCCCTGACCTGTTGTGAAACATTTTGGGATTAAAAGCCCCTCTGCCCTGCTTTTGCACACTGGCATTTCAGTGCCCCTCTGACCTGGTGTGATACACAGGCATTACAGTGACCCCCTAAACCGGGTTTTTACACTTTTGGCTTTAAAAGTACCTCTGACCTTTTTAGGGACACACTAGCATTACAGCGACATCTGACCGGGAAAATGACACACGGGCTTACAGTGCCCACTGCCCTGGAATGACAAAATTTGGCATTACAGCGGTCTCTGACCTGGTAAACATTTGGAATTACAGTGACCTCTAAAACCGGGTATGACACTCTGCCCATTACAGGGGACCTCGGGCCCCGGGTTTTCCTCACTAGTATTACATTGACCTCCTGCCTGGTTTTCACTTGGCTTTAAAGGGGACCTCTGCCCTGGTAGGGAAACCCCTGCCCATTACAGTGACCTCTGCCCCGGGTATGACTCCATATTACATTTGACCTCCTGCCTGGTATTACACTTTGGCTTTACAGTAAACCTCTGACCTGGTATGACACCTAAACATTACAGGGGCCCTTTCGGCCCTGGTATGCCATCTGACATTACGGGTGCCCCTCTGATCGGAAATGACTCACTGGGTATTACAGTGCCCCCCTTTCCCTGGTAGGGACACTTGGCATTACAGTGACCTCGGGACCTGGTATGACATTTGAAAAATTACAGGGGCCCCTTCTGCCCCGTATGACTCACTAGTTTTACGGGTGCCCTCCGGGCCGTAGGGACCCCATTGGCATTACAGTGCCCTCTGACCTGGTATGACACTTGACTTTTCAGTGACCTCTGCCCCGGTATGACTCAAAAGAATTACAGGACCTCCTGCCTGGTATGAACTTGGCTTTTCCCGTGACCTCTGCCAGGTGTGACACACTTCTTTAACAGTGCCCTCGACCGGGTTGGCCCACACTGGCTTTTCAGTGCCCTCTGACTTATGCTCGGGAAAGACACACGAAAATTACAGGGGACCTCAAACCGGGTTTATGACACACGGGCTTTTCAGTGAACTGACCTGTTATAAACGGGATTTGGCATTGCACGACCTCTGCCCTAGTATGAACACGGGCTTTAAACAATGACCTCTGCCTGGTTGAAAACACGGGCTTTTCAGGGGACCTCTGACCGGGAAATTGACACACTGGCTTTTCAGCGCTTTGGGACCTGGTGTGACAAACTAAAACATTACAGAGCCCCTCTGCCCGGGTTTATGAAAATTTGGCTTTAAGGGTGCCTCTAAAACCTGGTGTGGACACTGGAATTCCCAGTTCACCCAGTGACCTTTTAGGGACAACTGGCATTACAGTGCCTCCCCCCCTAGTATACACTCTGGAAATTCCCCCATGACCTTTTACCTTGTAGAAAAATTTTGCTTTTTAAAGTGGCCTCGACCTGGCATGAAACGCGGGGCATTACGCGATGCTGACCTAATATTACACACGGGCATTACAGTGACATCTGACCTGGTATGAACTCTGGGGATTAAAAGTGACCCTGCCCGGGTATACAAAATAGCTTTACAATGATCTCGACCGGGTTTTTGGACAAAGGGGGCATTACAGTGCCCTCTGGCCTGGAAAGGGACACACCCCAAATTACGGGCCCCCTTTTTGTCCGGGTATGACACCGGGGCCTTACAGTGACCGATGACGGGGAAAGGACCACGGGCTTTAAACCGTGCCCCTCTAAACCTAAAAAGGGACAACGGGGCTTTAAAGGGCCTCTGCCCTGGCATGGCACCCCTGGCATTACAGTTTTTCTCTGCCCTTTGGATTACACACTGGTATTCAATAAACCTTAAACCTGGTATGACCTCCTCCATAACTTTCCCTTGTTCTGTTATTAATGGCTTTTTACAGTGACCTTTTGACCTGGTTTGACAAAACTGGCTTTCAGTGATCTCTGACCGGGTTTAAGACACTCTGGCAAAAATGCCCCCTCCCCGGGAAATTGCCCCCCTGGCATAAAGGACCCTGTCCTTTATGATACCGGGCATTACGGGCCCTTTGGGCCCGGGTTTGGCAAGGGCATTACAGTGCCCTTCTGACCTTCTATGACACATTGGCATTACAGGGGACCCTGACCTCTTATGACACATGGATTACAGTAAACCTCTGCCCTGCTATGACACACTGGCATTACATTTGCCCTCTGACCTGGTGTGAAACACTGGAAATTACATGCCCCCTTACCTGCTAGGGACACACGGGGCTTTAACAGTGACCTCTGACCGGGTTTGGGGCCCCACACGGCATTACAGGCCCTCTGACCGGGTGTGACAAAACTGGCATTACAGTGACCTTGCCCTCCCTAGGGACACACGGGCATTACAGGGGACCTCGGACCTGGGTGCCCCAACTGGCTTTACATTTTCCCCCGGGCTGTTTATGAAAACATGGAAATTGGGGAAACCCTCTGATTTGGGTTGACCACTGGCATTAAAAGTGCCCTTGACCTGCTATGACACACGGGGCATTAAGTAAACCTCTGGTCCTGGTGTGGGACCCCCTGGCATTAAGTAAACCTTTTGACTTGGTATTCCCTATTGCTCTTTATATAAAACCAAAAACCAGGTTTTTTAAAAAAAATTTTTTTATCTTTAAATTATTTTTGTTTGCTGTGATAGTCGTAAAACCAACTTTGTTCTGTCGGGTTTTATTTTTCCATTTTCTTGAACATAATATTCGTTGAGGTAGTACTGAGGATAGTTTTTTGAAGATAGTGTTGGGGACAGGTTGAGGAGAGTCCCTGAGGATAATGTTAAGGATATTTCCTGGGGATGTGTTAAAAAAATTGGGGCTGAAAAAAGGGTTGAGGAAAAGTGTTGAGGATATGATGAGGTTTGGTTGGGATAGTTTGCTGAGGTTAATTTTGAGGATAGGGGCTGAGATAGTTTTGAGGTTTAGTGCTAAAAAAAAATTGCTGGGGAAATAGTGTTGGGGAAATAGTGTGGAGGAAGTGCTGAAGATAGGGTTGAGGGTTTTGGGGTGAAGACAGTTTTGTAACAGCGATGAGGATGGGTTTAAAAATCAGTTTTTGGTATAGTGCTAAGGTTTAATTGCGAAGAAAGTGTTGAGGAAAATTTGTGGGGAAAGTGCTGGGGATAATTTTGGGGGATTGCTGAGGATAGTGCTGAAGTTTGTGTTGAGGCATTTGCTGGGGTTTTAGTGCTGAGGATTGCTGAGGAAAGTTTTTGGAGTTTAGTTTTGGGAGAAAGGCTGAGGTTTTTGTTGGGGGATATGCTCAGGTTTATGCTGAGGATAGTTTGCGAATAGGGGGTTGATGTAGTGTGAGGAAAGTGCTGAGAATATTTGGGGTTTAGTGCTGGAGATAGTTTTTAAGGATATTTCCCTGAGGATTTTTGTTGGGGAAAAAAGGGGAAAATTTGTTTAAAGATATGTGAGGATATTTTTTTGGGATTGTGTTGGGAAAGTTTTTGGGAAATAGTGTTGAGGATAGTGTTGAGGAGAGTGCTGAGGATGGTGTTGGGGGTTGTGTTGGGATAGTGTTTGGGAATAGTGTTGAGGACATTTGAGGATAGTGTTGAGGATAGTGTTGAGGATGGTGTTGAGGATTGTGTTGAGGATAGTGTTTAGGATAGTGTTGAGGACAGTGTTGAGGACAGTGTTGAGGATAGTGTTGAGGATAGTTTTGAGGATGGTGTTGAGGATAGTATTGAGGATAGTGTTGAGGATACTCAAAAATTCTGGAAAAGGGAAGTAATGTACAATTTTTATTGATTCTATCCCACACTGGGTTACTCCCTCATGATAAAGTTAATAAGTTTGGCAAAAAAAAAAAAAGTACTCTGAAGGGAAATGTAGATAACTTTGATGTGTCTGTCCAGCATTAGAAATAATATTAAGAGAAAAGTAAATAATGAAATTAAATGTTATAGGAATGTAGTTAGAAGCCTGAGTAGACATATCACTCGCTGTGGTATTATAAACGTAGATAAATACGTTTATGGAGCAACTCGCAGTGTGAACAGAGGGACTGGTGTTGTAGTGGCCAGGTTTAGGCTTGGTTACAAGTATCTCTGGCAATTTGGTAGACACACAGGTGATGATCAGATTAAATGCTAAATATATGGTCAGCCTTATGGTCACTTTCATGAACACTAAGTGCTTAGGTTCACTTTCTGAGGAACATGAAGGTAGACAACATAGAGACGTATATGATATGTCAAGTTATCTTGTTAATGACAATAAGATAATAGACATAATTAGCAAATTTCCTAAGTTTGTTTCCAACAGATAAATCACCTGATGCAAATTATTATTATTATTATTATTATTATTATTATTATTATTATTATTATTATTATTATTTTGTGAGCAAATTACCTTCCTGAGGCTTACAGGACCCTACCTAAATTATAACCTGCAAGTAATGTGGTTGATGTAAGTGAGACTTAAGTCACAGCAGGTGGCCGACCTGTAACTTCCTCGATGCCCACTCCCTACCACTCTCACAAAAAGCTAGACCTGACATTAAATTAATAATTATAATATTAAAACCAGCTACTCTGGTAAATTAAAGTTGTGGACTGTATATGATTAGGCTTGCTGGGTACACAAAATATATTGGTGTTAACACTTATCACGTAATTACTGGAAGACACTTAATGCTGATTGAACACACCCTAACATTACCCTAGCAGATAAGATTTACAATGGCCAATGCAAAAACTACTGTACATTATGGGTAAGCATCACTTAGCTAAGGTGTGTTGTTGGAGAGTATTTATTGAAGTCCTCTACATTTTCTTCCTGGTTGCCAATTTGTAAGGGCTTTCCACACTATTTCTCCCAATTCTTCAGCAGGAATGCGTCAGCAATTTCTAAATTATGCATTGAGGCAGATATACACCAACTTACCTTCGAGAACGCCTGATTGCATTGCACAATTCAGTCCAGTGTTCACACATTAAATTCAATATAGCGTCTCCCTCCGGCGTCACTCCGCAGCTGTTCTACCCCCCAACCTATCACTCGAAATTTCTCGAAAGGGTCAAATCAGCATAATATTTTATTACACAATTATGATATTATTCATTTATATATTCTACATTTAGGAAATTGTGTAAAAAAATTCCACATCACCTTTAGATTTAAGTCCAAATGTACTCCTGTAAACCCTTTGGAACCTAGTTCCTTGGTCTTTTTAGTATCCATATATTCTTGCACTACAGTCCACAAGATGGATATGGGGTGCACAATAAACTAGCCACACACGCTAACCCCTCCATCCCCCACCCCCTGAAACTCAAGTTTGACGGTCAAAGGCTAGAAACCTGTCCCCGAGGTGCACATCAACCGAATAACCTCTTCAGCATACATGCGCTTTCATCAATCTCAGCTGAAAAAGTGCATGAGTTATGAGAATATGAGGTAAAGGGCATGAGGTAGACAAGGAAAATATAAAACAATTATCAATTGATGTTATATGTAACTGGATGTTGGGTTGTGTAGTACCAGTAACGGACCATAAGGAGCGCTATGTACGCGAGTCGCTACTTTTCTAGACATTTTCTAAACCATTTACATCATATTTTCACCTTTCACCTGGTTCTTCTACTCCACTTGGTTTCATTTGTTTTCTTTGCATTTTTTCCTTATTCAGGTGGTAGTGAGGAGAGATGATTTACTTCATGTACATGGGTCATTTCCACTCGTAAATACTGCTCATTGTACTTGATATTATCTGGTGACAGAGATTATTGTGATTTCTTGTGTAAGAAACCTTCAGTGTAGTTGTTCCTTATTTTCTAAATATGATAAATTTCAATGTCTTGACCTTTATCTGAAGACGTGGAAAAAAGCGACACTTTTGGACAGCTCAGAACATTTATTAAAGGCAACGTCTCGCCACGCATGACTTCAGTAGTTCTAATGAACTAATGAAGCCACTCGTGGCGAAAGTTTCTTGTGATCAACGTCCTGAACTGTACAATAATGCCTTTTCCTGTAGTTTGTAAGTATCACCACGCTATTTACCACCGTTCATATGAAGATTTAAGTAACCTAGTGTTTTGTTTCTTTCCTCGGTCGCTATTCCTCGGCTTGGTTGACTGAGAGGGCGAGTGGACCTGAGCAGTTACCTTCCGAGCAACTTCGAACAAGATGTACCGTTCAACTTGTGTGATGCGTATCTGACGAGAAGTGTAGTACGACACACCTCAACCAACCTGTACCTGGTTAAATTCCTCGACCGTCCGTCATCTTGCATCTCGACTCCCACCTGGAAGGGAGCCTTACTCTTCAGCTGACAGAAGACCGACTCATCTCGAGTGTTGTCTCGGCTTACGAGACATTTGCACGTCTTAAGTAGAAGCTGGCTGTGAGGACTGTCTCTGTGGATCCGTATGGCTTGTTGGAACTTAGCCCTCCATGGCACCTCCGTAACACACCTCATCCACTTTCAGTGTTGCAGTGAGATGAGAGTTGTTATTGTAATTTCTGGTCGCTGACTACTTTCCATCCTTATTATGGCTTTGTCTTTCTCTCTCTGTCTGTCTGTCTGTCTGTCTGTCTGTCTCTCTCTCTCTCTCTCTCTCTCTCTCTCTCTCTCTCTCTCTCTTACGGCATAATTTAGTCGTTTCTTTGTTATTTGCAGAACAGATCTTAAGAACATAAGAATGTAGGAACACTGCAGAAGGCCTACTGGCCCATACGAAGTAGGTCCTTATCAAAACGACATCTACCTAAAGCTACCCAAGAAATAACTCCCGTACCCCATGACACCAATCAAACCCAGCCCCTCCACTGATATATTTGTCCAGTCTCTTCATAAGTAACAGAAGTCCAAACGTTATTTTACAGCTCTATACATCACTAGTGAGGCGTCATTTAGATTATGCTGTTCAGTTTTGGTCCCCTTACTACAGGATGGATAAAGACTCATTAGAGAACATACAGAGAAGAATGACTAAAATGATTTACTGTGTAAGGAACCTCCCGTATGAAGATAGACTTAAAGCCTTAAATCTCCACTCTCTGGAGAGGCGTAGAATGAGGGGAGATATCATTGAAGTGTATAAGTGGATGACAGGCATAAACAAGGGAGATATTGATAAAGTACTGAGGGTGTCGAACCAGGTAAGAACCAGAAATAATGAGTATAAGTTGGATAAATTTAGATTTAGAAAGGACATAGGTAAGTACTGGTTTTCTAACAGAGTTGTAGATGTTAGGTAAGACACATATGCAACAGTAAGTGTCTCAATCTTCAACAGTTAGGTATCTTTATTTCGAAACATTTCGCCTACACAGAAGGCTTCTTCAGTCGAGTACAGAAAAGTTGACAGAAGCAGAAGAGATGAGAGTAAGACACATGTGCAACATCTGGGTATCTTTATTGTAGACGTTTCGCCATCCAGTGGCTTTATCAATACAAATTCTAGGACATAACTTGAAGACAGTAGAACTATGTACAGAAGATGAGGTAATCAGTCCCTCAAACTAGGAGTAGGTGCGAACAGCACCATAGTCGTGGAGATTCTGAAGCAGAAGAAAGAATCCTGGCGCTTATATAGTAACGTCAGGTGTAGCAGACGAGGGCATATTCACTGGTAGGCGGGATTCCCCAGTGGAAGTAGGTCCTTCCCAAAGAGATGGGTTAGTTGTAGAAGTAGTTGTCGTAGTCGTGAAGGTTATGTACATGTCCTCAGAATTAAGATTCCATGATGTTGCAGTGTCTGACAAGTTGTGTACGAAATGGTATATAATACCGACAAGATGAGAGTAAGACACATGTGCAACACCTGACGTTACTATATAAGCGCCAGGATTCTTTCTTCTGCTTCAGAATCTCCACGACTATGGTGCTGTTCGCACCTACTCCTAGTTTGAGGGACTGATTACCTCATCTTCTGTACATAGTTCTACTGTCTTCAAGTTATGTCCTAGAATTTGTATTGATAAAGCCACTGGATGGCGAAACGTCTACAATAAAGATACCCAGATGTTGCACATGTGTCTTACTCTCATCTTGTCGGTATTATATACCATTTCGTACACAAGCAGAAGAGACTTGAAGACGATGTAATCAGTCCATCACATAAGAACATAAGAATGTAGGAACACTGCAGAAGGCCTACTGGCCCATACGAGGCAGGTCCTTATCAAGACGACATCTACCTAAAGCTACTCAAGAAACAACTCCTGCACCCCCCAACACCAATCAAACCCAGCCCCTCCCACTCATATATTTGTCCAGTCTCTTCTTAAAGCTATCCAAGGTCCTAGCCTCTATCACCCCACTGGGAAGACTGTTCCACGCATCTACAACTCTGTTAGAAAACCAGTACTTACCTATGTCCTTTCTAAATCTAAATTTATCCAACTTAAATCCATTATTCCTGGTTCTTACCTGGTTCGACACCCTCAGTACTATATTAATGTCTCCCTTGTTTATGCCCGTCATCCACTTATACACTTCAATGATATCTCCCTCATTCTACGCCTCTCCAGAGAGTTGAGAGATTTAAGGCTTTAAGTCTATCTTCATACGGGAGGTTCCTTACACAGTAAATCATTTTAGTCATTCTTCTCTGTTTGTTCTCTAATGAGTCTATGTCCATCCTGTAGTAAGGGGAACCAAAACTGAGCAGCATAAATAAATAACAAAAAGGCACAATACCGTGACTGGAACGATACACAAAATTACCCGCACATAAAAGACAGAAGCTTACGACGACGTTTTCGGTCCGACTTGGACCATTGACAAAGTCACACTAACAGAGGAGGAGCAGGACGGCTATATATAGGCAGGAAGAGGTGGAGGTAGTAGTAGTGGTAGTAGTAGTAGTAGTAGTATACAAGAATTGTATATAATACCGACAGGATGAAATGACACATGCACAACACCCGGGCATCCCCACCGTAGACGTTTCCCATCCAGCCAGCCACTGGATGGCGAAACGTCCACAACAAAGACAACCAGACGCCGCACATGTGTCTAATTTCATCAGTAGATGTAGTAGAAGAAGAAGAGGTAGTAGTAGTGGTAGTGGTAGAAGTGGGAAATAAGGAAGACGAGCCAGTCAAATACAAAGGAAGGGGAGCACTGCAAGAGAGCTAGAAACCCACAGAGGGAGAGCAAGCACACCGAGGTGCGTGAAAGGGGAAGTGGTGAAATAAAATAAAGAAGGAACAGAAACACGAGACAGGAAGGAGAAAGACAACCCAGAGGAGAAAAGGAGAGAGGAAAGGGGAAGAGGAAGAAGAAAAAGAAGAAGAAGAAGAAAAATGAGGATTCAGGTTAAGTCACGGGTGTTCTGAAGTTTGGAGCATTTTACAATGTAGTGGGAGAGGAAGGCATCTACAGAGACGAAGCCAGGGCTAAGTTCATACAAGGAAAGTT
Organism: Cherax quadricarinatus; assembly: GCF_026875155.1. Lineage (NCBI taxonomy): Eukaryota > Metazoa > Arthropoda > Malacostraca > Decapoda > Parastacidae > Cherax > Cherax quadricarinatus. The sequence goes on along the minus strand of NC_069401.1, from coordinate 68,456,700 downwards.
GTGTATAAGAGAGGATTTCAACTAAACGGCGACTGATCGAGTTGGAAGTAGGGAAGACAGTTTTAGCAGAAGACCAGTCAATAGGATGGCTATGATCTCTGACGTGACAGAAAAGAGCATTGTTAGTGTCGGCAAGCCTAACACTATTTTTGTGCTCCTAAGTCTGTCAGAAAAGAGATCGACCAGTTTCTCCAAAGTATTGAAGAGGACAGGAGGAGCAAGAAATAGAGTAGACACCAGGAACATCTGTAGAGGGAGGAGAGGTATGAACGAGATTAGTGCGAAGAGTGTTAGTCTGGCGGAAGGTAAGCTTGATGTCTAAGGGACGGAGAGAATTGTTGAGATTAGAAAGACCGGAAATGTAGGGAAGGCAGAGGATAGAAGAGTTCCCATGAGTAGAGAGTTTGGGAGAGAAGAAATTGCGTTTAGCAACGTGAGAGGGCAGAGTCTATGAAATGGGAAGGGTAGCCAAGACGGGAGAACGAATTATAAAGAGTGGAAATTTCTGCTGGAAGGAACTGAGGATCACAAATGCGGAGGGCACGGAGAAAGAGGGAGATAAGAACACTTTTCTTGACAGGGGAAGCATGATAGGAAAAGTAGTGAATGTACATGCCACTGTGCATAGGTTTACGGTAAACGGAAAAGGAAAAAACCGTATCTGAGCGGTGGACATGGACATCAAGGAAAGGAAGTAAGGAATTAGATTCCCATTCAGCTTTAAACTTAATGGAAGGGGCAAGATTACTAAGAGCTTCAAGAAAAGGTGGGAAGAGACTAGAGTCATCAGGCCACAGAGCAGAGTTGTCATCCACATAGCGGAGCCAGAGAGAAGGTTGCACATCGAGGGTAGGAAGAAGAACAGTCTCGAAGTATTCCATGTAAAGATTAGCAAGGACAGGAGAGAGAGGAGAGCCCATAGCGACACCGAAGGTTTGGGAATAATATTTCCCTTGGAAGGAAAAGGAGTTAGAGTCCACACAGAGGCGGATCAGATCAAGAAAGACATCAATGGGGATAGGGAGATGAAGAAAACCCTTCATGGGCCTTCTCTCTAAGGAAATCAAGGACATCATCAAGAGGGACATTGGTTGAAGAGGGACTCAACGTCAAGACTAAGCACTTACAGGTTGGGAGAGAGCGAACCCGTTCAATGAAGTCTTGAGAGTGACGGAGGTGGGCAGGAGAAAAAGTACCAAGAAAGGGAGTGAGGGTTTTGGCCAGCCAAGAAGCAAGAGAATAAGAGACAGAACCTCTAGAGGATATGATAGGACGAAGGGAATATCAGGTTTATGAGTTTTGGGAAGGCCATAGAAATAGGGAAGAGAGGGACAGATGACACGAAACCGTTGAACAAGGTCAAAGTCAGGAGGACAGAGGTCGGAGAGAGTCCTTAGTTTTTTGTTGAAAGTTCTCTTGATGCGATCAAGAGGGTTGGAAACGAGAGGAGTGTAGGTGCGTGAGTCAGAGAGCAAGACAATCAGCTTTACGAAGGTAATCCTCGCGATCAAGGATAACTACCGAATTACCTTGTCAGAAGATAGTATGACAATGTTAGTGTTGGATTTACGAGAAGAAAGGGCAAGTTGGTAACGGCGTGGAAGGTTGGTGATTGTTGAAACAGACTAACAAGAGCAGAAGGAGAGCACCACGAAAAGTGGACAAGTCAGGAAGATTACGGAAGCGAGATCGACGAAAGGAATCAAAAGAGCTAATCAGGGAAATACCAGCGCGAGGAGTAGGCGAAGTGGCAAAGGAAAGACCAAAACCAAGAAGTTCAAGCTCATACTGAGAGAGTGAGACAGAAGACAAGTTAGTAACACAGTCAGTGAGGGAGAATTTAGACCAAGGGCTAGCTGAGATGAGACGTTGAAGTTTATTTTGTAGTTTGGAAGAATGAATTTGCGCATTCAGGCGAGCAGTGTCAAAGGCAATGGTAGAGAGAAGGTTACAGAGATCCTGTGGTAGAGCCGCAAAGAGAGCACGTTGACGTTGACGGAGAGTAAAGAAGGCATCTTCAACCTGTGATTTAGTAGAAAGAATGAGCTGTTGAAGTAGGAGACGGGCATGATCAGGAAAGGGAGTGCCCAGTGGGTTGGTTTTCAGGAAGTGGGAGAAGGAAGGTGGCAGAACTTGTTCTGCTACTACTACTACCACTACTACTACCTCCACCTCTTCCTGCCTATATATAGCCGTCCTGCTCCTCCTCTGTTAGTGTGACTTTGTCAATGGTCCAAGTCGGACCGAAACGTCGTCGTAAGCTTCTGTCTTTTATGTGCGGGTTATTTGTGTGTGTGAGCAGCATAATCTAAATGAGGCCTCACTAGTGATGTATAGAGCAGTAAAATAACTTTTGGACTTCTGTTACTTATACTTCTTGAGATAAATCCAAGTAATCTGTTGGCCTTGTTGCGCACACTGAGGCACTGCTGTCTTGGCTTTAGATTTCTGCTTACCATGACTCCCAAGTCTTTTTCACATTCTGTATGACCAAGCTCTACTTCACCTAGATTATAGCTTCGAGGGTTATTTTCATTACCAAGGGCAAGTACTTTACACTTATCCACATTAAACTTCATCTGCCATTTCTCAGACCAAGACATTAGTTTGTTCAAATCGTCCTGGAGTTCATTGATATCCTCCTCAGAGTGAATTATACGGCCTATCTTTGTATCATCAGCAAACTTACTCATGTCACTAGTAATCCCTTCATCAAGGTCATTAATGTAAATTATGAACAAGAGAGGGCCCAAAACTGATCCTTGTGGAACGCCACTAGTGACTAATCCCCATTCAGATTTCACTCCATTAATGGTAACTCTCTGCTTTCTATTGGTAAGCCATGCCTCAATCCATGCTAGAACTTTACCTCCTATACCATGAGCTGCCACTTTTCTCAGAGTCTCTTGTGAGGTACTCTGTCGAAGGCTTTACTAAAATCCAAATAAAACAATATCATATTCCTTATCACTGTCAACTGCCTCAAATGTTCTATTGAAAAACGTCAGTAAGTTTGTCAGGCAGGACCGACCTCTCGTGAATCCATGCTGAGATTCATTTATCAAGTTATGCTCTTCAAGGTGACTTCTGATAATGTCAGCTATAATTGATTCTAATAACTTGCCCACTATAGATGTCAGGCTTATTGGACGGTAATTTGAAGGAGTGGACTTATCCCCTGATTTGAATATAGGAACCACATTAGCCATCTTCCACAACTCTGGCACAACACTGGTAAGGATGGACGCATTGAATACACTCGTTAATGGCTGACTAAGCTCCATCTTGCATTCCTTAAGTACCCTTGAAAACAACTCATCGGGTCCCGGGGACTTATTTTGTTTCAGTTTGTCTATCTGTTTAATAACCATGTCCCTCGTGACAGTAATATTAGTTAACTTAAATTCATCAGGAACTAAATAATTGTTAATTACTGGAAACTCATTTACATCTTCCTGTGTAAAAACTGACTAAACCTGTTACTGTCCTTGTCAATTAGTGCCACTGGCTTTCCAATATCCACCTCATTTTGCCTATTACTAGTTCTCCTAGTACTCATATTACTACACTGTGACTTCACTGTTTTCCCGCCAAAACCCATACCACTAACTATTCCTAGTTTAAAGACCTAACAGCTCCCTCCACTGCGTTGGCCAGTGCTCCCACCCCAAACCTAGATAAGTGAACCCCATCCCTGGCATACATGTCATTTCTGCCATAGAAGAGGTCCCAGTTGTCAATGAATGTTACCGCATTTTCCTTACAGTATTTGTCCAGCCACCAATTGCTCTGGACAACCATTCATTTCCAACTCTTCTCCTTGGCAAAATGCCACATATGACAGGTTTCCCACCCTTCCTCCTAATTATCTCTATTGCTGACCTATACCTGCTAATCAGGTCCTCACTCATACGTCTGCCAACATCGTTGCCTCCAGCACTGAGACAGATAATAGGATTGTTCCCGTTACCTCTCATGATGTCATCCAGGCGGCTAACAATATTCTCCATCCCAGCCCCAGGAAAACACACTCTCTGCCTCCTACTCCTATCCTTCAAGCAGAATGCCCTATCCATGTACCTAATCTGGCTATCCCCAACAACAACAATGCTTTTACCTTCCTTGGCGTCGTCCGTCGTGATGCTCCGAGTAGTCGACTCACATTCGCCAGTAGCATTACACCACTTGTAGAATTCGTCAAGACGTTCTGGGTGGTCTTCGTTGGGGTTTCTAGGGATGTCTTACTCACGTTTGCCAATGCTTTCTTTGGTGTCGTTGTGGCATTCCCAGTAGAAACTCACATTCGTCAGGTAGCCCCGGGAGAATGAGTTGGAAGTTTCCACGGTAGTCTTCGGGTTTCTCGTTGTTTTGCCTCTCCAACTGTTTTTTGATCTTCAGCTTGGTTCCATGTTGCCCGGCCACTGACCAAGCTCCCCTCTTAACCTGGGGACTCACAACAGAAGGATTACTACGAATCCTCTTGTTCTCCTCCGTTAATCCCGTATCTCCATTCTTAGCACTCTGAGCTCTTCTCTCAGCTGCGGGTTTAAAGTTGTCAAGAGAGGGCATCCTGGTACAGATTCACAGATAGCACACTAACAGGTCTTCACAGAGCTAAGTACACGTCACCACTGACACATCAAAGCTTATTTCTTGGGTAGCATTGAAAATTGGGTTGGGCAAATGTTTTGTTAGTGGGATGAATTGTAAAGGACCTCCCTTAGTATGGGCCAACAGGCCCTCCTGCAGGGGTTCCTCCTTTCTTATTTTCTTATGTTCTTATTGGAGTCTGTGCTACATTATTTCTTGGGAGGACGCTTTGGTCGGAGAGGACCTGGATGGAAGGTCCAGTGATGTTGTCAGGGAGATGGAAGGGCTGCGGGGAAAAGGGGAAAGTCTTGGATGAGCAAGGCGTGTACTTAGCTCAGTGGTGACGTGTACTTAGCTCTGTGAAGACCTGTTTGTGTGCTCTCTGTGAATCTGAACCAGGATGCCCTCTCTTGAGCAGCTTTACCAGCAGTGGAGAAGAACTCAGAGTTGCTAAACTGGAGGGTACGGCGATTAAAGGAGGAGAACAAGAGGATTCGTTGTAATCCACCTGTTGTGAGTCCCCAGGTTAAGAGGGGAGCTTGGTCAGTGGCCGGGGGAAAAATGGAACCAAGTGAAGATTAAGAAAACGGTTGGAGAGGCAGAAACAACGAGAAACCAGAAGACTGCCGTGGAAACTTCCAACTCATTCTCGGGTGCTACCTGACGAATGTGAGTGTTCTACTGGGAATGCCACAACGAGCACCAAGGAAGCATTGGCAGACGTGAGTGGACATCCCTAAAACCCCAACGAAGACCATCGAGAACGTTATGACGAATTCTACAAGTGGTGTAATGCTACCTGGCGAATGTGAGTCGACTACTCGGAGCATTTACTACGGACGACGCCAAGGAAGGTAAAAACATTGTTGTTGTTGGGGATAGCCAGATTAGGTACATGGATAGGGCTTCTGTTTGAAGGACAGGGACTAGGAGCAGGGAGAGGTTGTTTTCCTGGGGCTGGGAAAGAAGGATATTGTTAGCCGTCTGGATGACATCATGAGAGGTTAATGGGAGGCAATCCTATTATCGTTCTGCGGAGGCAACGTGTTTGGGGAGTAGGAGTGAGGACCGTTAGCAGGTATAGGTCCCGCAAAAGGATAATTAGGGAAAAAGGGTGGGAAACCTGTCATATGGCTTTTGCCAAAGGGGAGGGTTGGGAAAAAGAATGGTTGTCCGAGCAATTGGGGTCAATTTTGGCTGGACAAAAAACTTAAGGGAAAAAGGGTAAAATTCTTTACAATGGGACCTCTTCTATGGCAGAAATGACATGATGCCCGGGATGGGGTTCCTTGTTAGGTGTGGGGTGGGGAGCACTGGCCAAAAGCAGTGGGGGGCTGTTGGGTCTTTAAATAGGATAGTTTGTGGGATGGGTTTTGGCGGGAAAACTGTGAAAGTCGCGGGTAAATAAAAAAGATACTAGGAGAAATAGTAATAGGCAAAAATGGGGAGGATATTGGAAAGCAGTGGCATAATTGACAAGCAGAAAATTGGTTTAGTGGAAAAACGAAAGGAGCGGAAGGGTAAAGAGATGGAGGGTTTTCTTTTAAATTTTATTACACAAAAGTCGCAGTGTGGGAATAAGATGGCGAGTTGAGATAGTTGAGTGAGGTAACTAGATGTATTTGCCCTTACTGAACGTGGTTTTTTTTCAAAAAATCGGGCATGCCTGCAGAATGTAATTAGGGTTTTAAATTTTTCCCAAAAGATGAAGTATCGGGAAGGGAGGTGGGGTGGATTGTATTCCGAGATCGCTTGAACTGTTGCATAAAAAACGGGTTTAAGTCTGAAGTAAACCCAAAAAAAAATTGTTTGGAAGAAATTTTCAGGGGGACATGAAAAATTAATTTTAGGGGTGATTACCGTCCCCAAAAATTTAGATAGGGACCGGGGGAGATACTATGGGAGGAAATTGTTAGGGCCAAAGGCCGATAATGTAGTAATTTAGGGGACTTTAATTTAGTCATTTTGATTGGAATTTTTTGAGGGAATTTGAATCTACATTCTTAAAAGTAGTTCGGATTGTTTTTTGAAGAGTTTGTGAAGAACCTAAAAGGGGAAATAACCTGTTTGCTTAGTTTGGCAAACAATGAACCCTTTGTTAATTTTTTGAAAGTTTCGGGGAAACTGGGTGCTAGCGACCACAAATTAAATTTCATGCAGAATTGAATGGAGTATGTATAGGGATAAACTCAGTAACGTCCCAGATTTTCGCTTAGCAGTTTTCGTTGGGTTAGAAAACACTTATACTTTGGGGCTGGGGAAAGGGAAGAGGGTTTCAATATGCCATTTTTCTGAACCAATACAGCTGCTCAAAGAAACTTTTACCCCTTTTAAAAGGGGGAAAATAAGATCAAATAAAAATTTGCCCCAAAAGGGATGAATAATAGGCGAAATATTCTGGGATAAGAAAGGAATTTATAGGCGTATCAAAAGAGGCGAGGGTCATCTTATGAATCAGTAAAATTGACATTAAGAGGGACATTAAAAGGGGAAAAAGAAAAGCTAAAAAAGGGACTATGAAAAATTAAAGTTGCAGGGATTCTAAAACTAACCCAAAAGTTTTTTTTCCAGGTCTATGAAAACAAAAAGTCAGAGATAAGATAGGTCCCCCTTAAAAAAAACTATGGGGGCATTTTTTACTGACAAAGAGAATGAAATTTTTGTTGCTCGATTTTAAAAACCCCCCCCCGGGGGAAAAAAAAAAAACCCCCCCCCCCCCCCCCCCCCCCCCCCCCCCCCCCCCCCCCCCCCCCCCCCCCCCCCCCCCCCCCCCCCCCCCCCCTGGTTCCGACCGGTCTGTTAACTAATTTATTAATTTTCTTCAGTAAAGCTTTTGAGGCTGTTGACCCGATAAAGAATTTGATATTATTTACTTAGATTTTAGAAAAGGCATTTGATAGATTTCCGCCCCAAAAGGACTGTTGAAAAAAGTAGCAGCTCATGGCTTTGGGGGAAGGGTGCCTCGTGGATCGAATTGGCTCACAAAGGAAGCAAAGAGTGTCAAAAATGGGGTTAAATCGAGTGGGGTCAGTAAAAAAGTGGCGTTCCAAGGGATCAGTCTTGGGCCCGTTGTTGTTTATAATATTATCAATGATCTTGATGAAGGAATTTCTAGTGATTGAGCAAATTCCCCGTGACACGAAGTAGGTGGATAATTGTTTAAAAAACGTAGATTTTGGGAAAACTTCAGGGGGTTTAGAAAAAACTTCTCTTGGTCAAAAAAAGGGGCGATGAGTTAAAGAGAAAAATGCAGGTTCTGAAGCTGGGGAGTGCCAAACCCCTGCATTATAGGTTAAATAATGTGAACTTAACCAACAGATTGCAAAAAGGATTGGGGGTTATGGTAGCGTAACCAAAAACCAAGACAGCATGCCTAAGCGTCGTAAAAAGGGAAAAAATAGATTACTGGGTTTATATCAAGAAGTGTAAGAAAAACAAAAGTCAGAGGTCATACTGCAGTTTATACTATTGAAAGGGCCCTCACCTATTTTTATGAGCTCAATTTGGTTCATATTCGAATGGACAAAAATTCTTTAAAAAAAAACTTTCAGCATGGGATGACTAAATTAATAATGGGGCAAAAAAAAATTTTCCTTTGAAGAAAGATTAAGATCTTAAGTTACATTCACTTGTTAGCGAGAATGAGGGGAGACCTGTCGAAGTGTATAAATGGAAAATAGGTATTAATAAAGGGGTATTAACAAGGGCTTAGGATATCTCTCCCCAAAAGAGAACCGCAGAATGGATTTAAATTAGATAAGTTTAGATTTAGAAAGGACATAGGAAAAATATTGGTTTTGGGAAAAAGGGAGTTGATGAGTGAACGTTACCCATTGGGTTATTGAGGCTAGGATTTGGGTGTTTTAAATTTTGGTTGGATAAAAACATGAGTGGTGGGTTGGATTTGGTGGGCTTGCACTTTAGGCTTATTTCTTGGGTAGCATTGAAAATTTGGGTTGGTCAAATGTTTGTTTGTGGGTGAAAAATTTTAAAGGCCTGCCTAGTATGGGCAACAGGCCTGCTGCAGTGTTCCCCCTTTTTATGTTTTTGTTAAACAGTTGTGGTAGTGAGGTACATCGGGGGATGTACCTGGGAAGATTGGTTTGGGTGTAGCTCTGGGAAACGGCCTGCGGGGGGGCGTTGAATTGGACGAAGTTTGACGCCTGGGCAGGACCAGGTAAGAAGGCATGGGCAGTTGGGTAGGGAAAACCACTACAGGGGGGTGTACAGGGGAAATCGGGGTGGGGTGGGTCAGGGGGGGTTGGGGGGGTTTTTATTTAAAAAAATGGTAAAAGGGGAGTGTGAGCATCTTGAAAGGGGGGTGTGGCAAACCACGGGCCAGGTAAGCCGCCTTTCCTTGAAATTCAGGGGTGTGGGCTTTTAACGTTAATTGGTGTGTCCCAATGGTATATAAAACGACAAGATGAAGTAAACACTGTGCAAATTGGGTATCTTTATTGAGACGTTTCGCCTCAGTGGCTTTATCAATCAAATTCTAGGGGCATAATTGAAGACGTAGAACTATGTACAGAAAATGAGGGGTAATCGTCCCTCAACCCAGGAGTAGGTGCGAAAAAGCCCCTAGTCGTGGAGATTCTTTAAACAGAAGAAGATCCTGGCGCTTATTTGTTAAAAATAGGGTGCAGGGAGGGCATATTCACTGAATTTGTATTGATAAGCCCCTGGATGGCGAAAGTCTACAATAAAAATACCCGATGTTGCACATGGTCTTACTCTATCTTTTCGTATTCCATTGTAACAAACTTGTAGGGGCACTGCAACATCTGGAATCTTAATTTTGAGGGGCTTCTTTCCTTCCGACTACGACAACTATACTACAATAAAACCCCTTCTTTGGGGGGACCTACTTTCCATGGGGATTCCCCCCTATAGTGAATATGCCCCCCTCTCACCTGGGGCGTTTTAAATTTAAACGCCCGGATTTTTCTTTTGCTTCAGTTTTTCCCCGGGGCTATGGTGTGTTGACCTATCCCAGGTTGAGGGGGGATTACCTCATTTTGTAATAGTTTTGTCTTCAAGTTATGTCCCGAATTTGTATTGTAAAGCCACTGGATAGCGAAAAGTCTCAAAAAGATACCCAGTGTTGCACATGTGTCTTACTCTAACGTTAATGGTCCAAGAAAAAGTCAAAAAGGGGTTTGGTGGAGTGGTTTTTAGAAAGGTTGAAGTGGACGTTTTTTTTCTTGCAAGAGCAAAACCATAGGTAGGATGTGAGTTTCAATTGAGGGGATAAAGTGTTTGTAAGTTTGGTTAGCATTTTAAAGGGAGGGGGGGCTGTATTGGTAAAAGGAGATCAGCCCATTGCGCGTTTTTTAGGTGGAGGGGGGGGGGGGAAGGGGTTTTTCGGGTGGTAGGTATTGGGGGGGGAGATAGGGTATGTTTTGTGGGGTTTATATGCCGCAGTTTATAATATGAGGGTAAAAGCAGACTTTGTTAGGGGAGTTTTTTTTTCTCTATCTAGGGGTTTACCTGCTTTTTTGATAGTTGGGGAGATTGAATTGTGTGATTCGGGATCAAGATGTGATACCCCAGGGGTGCGGGGTGTTATGAGTGTTTTAAGGGATGCTTTTGGGTTGTGGGGGTGGTTGATTGGTGGGAGGGGGGGGGGACAGGTGGAACACACCTGTGTGCGGGAGTTATGAAGACGGTTGGTAGGATTTATATTATGAAGGGGTGGGTAGGAGAGGGTTGGGACTATTGACGTGGGTTTTTCTGACAAGGGGGAGTGTTGACTGACCTTAGAGTAGATGGTATTCGAGTATTTCCCCAAAATTATTGGAAATTTAAGTGCGGCTTTTACAGGAGGGGATCTAGGTTTGTCTTTAGGCTGGTGGAAAAACTTTTTGGGGGGGGGGTAGGGGTGGGATGTGAATTTTCAGATTGGTGGGAGTTGTATGCAAAGGTGGAGATTGCAAAATTTTTCAAGGCGCGTGGCAGGGAACGAGCACGCTGGCGGTTTGGCTTGCAGAATTACTTAGAGGGGCAGTTGAATGATTGTTTTGGGGGAGTAGGGAAGGTGTGAGTGGTGTTATGGGGGAACTTAGAAGTCGTTTAGTGGAGATTCATAACGAAAGGTTTAATACACTCAGAGTCAGGGCAGGCTTGGAGGACGTCTTAAATGGTGACAGGCCGTCTGGGTATGTACTAAGGAAATTCAAGGACAGGCAGTTGAGGACTACTGTGGCACATTTGGTGGTGGGGGAGGGGGAGGGTTATGTGCAGGGTCAGGGTCTTTCTGATACAGACAGTATCAGTAGGTATGCAGATTATTGGTTTCAGGAGAAATGGAAGAGGAGGGAGGAGATTGTTGGGTTGGATTCATTTGGGGTTATCGGGGCTCATCTGGGTTTGGGGCATGGGGACAGGGAAATGTTGGAGGGTTTCATGCCCTTATGGTTAACCTTTCTTTAATATTACATTGCGGTTATTTCCTTTAATAGTTAAATTGGAAATGAACGTCCTTGTATTATTAAGGCTAATTCTTATTAAGAATTATTATAATTTATGTAGCATGGCCATGATAAGTTTAATTGGAGGTATGGTAACATGCCTGCCGCCCGGTGTGCCGGTGTATGGTTAGCCGTGATGTTCGATGGTTATATCCCCCTTTCCCCCCCCCCCTTTATGTTCAACTACTCTACTGAGTGTTGGTGAGTCACGTCACGTGACCCACTTGACCTGTATGCTCAAGGTTGAGGGACGAGCAGTGAAGAAGTAGCAGCCAACGAGAATACTCCTGCTCGTCTCTGGTAACTGGCCAAGGTTGATTATCTGGCCTGGACATATTCTGTTTTATTCTGACTGCTTCCAATTGGGAAATAAGACTTTATACATTAAAGTAATCTCTGTATATATATGTTATATCTAGGATCTCCTCCTAATCATGTGTTATGAAAGCCTTACATATTTTGGACAATATTGAACAAACATGCATTCTTAACTTATATACGATAATTCGTATAATATTATTTCTGGCTTTTTGTTGTATTATAAATATACTTAATTAAAATTAGTCATTCCAGAGGATCACTATTATTACCCTAACCTCTCTGACCAAAGTTATGTTCTAACCAGAAGGAAATAGTGGTTACAATACTTGGAGTGTAACAGAGGGCAGTATTAAGGAAGCAGAGGTGGTGAGTGGGTTGAGTCAGGGGAAGGCACCGAGTATAGATGGTTTATCTAATGATTTTTATAGAGCACATTGGGAGAGTCTGAGGGAGTGCCTAGTGGCAGTTCTGAATTATATGTTGAGCAGTGGTAGGATGGGGCGAACACAGAAAACTGGGATTGTCTTGGTGCCGAAGGGGAAGGAGGGGAAGGGTTTGGGTGATTATCGTCCGTTGTCATTAATGTGTTCGGATTATAAAATTTTTGCAAAGATATTGGGTAATAGATTAAAGAAGGTAATTGGGGCTGTCATACATAGAGGTCAGTATGGGATCCCGGGACGAAGTATGAAGAATGGGTACAGTAGGATATGGGATTTTATAGAGAACTGCCCGGGAGGGGGCGTCCTTGGTTTGGATTGGGCTCAGGCTTATGACTGTATGAAGAGGGAATTTTTATGGGTCTGTTTGGAAAAGTTGGGTTTTGGAGGGGGGTAGTGAGATGGGTGCGCACTCTATGTGAGGGGGCAGTTATGAAGGTGCAGGTTAATGGAAGGCTGGGGGAGCCGGTGCTGATGGAACAGGGCTTAAGGCAGGGTTGCCAGCTCTCGCAGTTGCTCTTTGCATGTGTGCAGCATCCTTTCTTTGATGCTGTGGAGGAGGAATTGCAGGGGGTAGAGGGGGGCTGCATGGGGGGAATTGTAGGTTATGTTGATGACACCACTGTTCTAGTAATGAGTGGGGGGGCTTTAAGAAGGGTGGATGAGGTGATTAAGAGTTTTGGGGATGTTTCGGGTATGGAAGTTAATCTTGCAAAGTCGAGGTTGTTGGAGGTAGGGACTTGGGTTGGGGGGAGATTGGGGGAAGAGATGGGATGGACAGTTGGTGACAGACTTAGGGTTTGTGTGATATGGTATGTGGCGCAGGTGCAGGATTGCAGGAGGATCAACTCTGAACTAGTCACGAGTAGGGTTATGGGCAAGCTTAGAGGTTTGAGGGTTAGGGAAGTGGCGTTACAGCAGAGGGTTTTGGTTATTAACTCGCTGGTGTATAGTAAGGTATGGGGTGTGGCAGAGGTGTTCCCTTTGCGGACGCAGGACATTCAGGAAATACAGAGGAGGGTTTTGAGGTTTGTGTGGGGGTTTGGGAGGGCCTGGTTATCTAAGGAGGTGGTTATGACGGATGTGAAACGGGGGGGGCCTAGGATTGTTGGCTTTGGGGCCTAGGGTGATGGCCTTATATATTAAGCAGAGGTATATTAGGGTGGGGGGGAGGGGGGTGTTAGGGTGGATAGGGTGATGAGGGATGCTAGAAACTGGTGGAGTGGCAGGGACTTGAGGAATTGCGAGGATTTGCTGAGGTTCTTGTTGACAGTGCGACAGGTTTCAATATTGAGGGTTAAAATGTTGGTGGGTGTGGTGTGGGGAAGGGGTGTCTTACAGGGGGTTGCCGTGTACCCCATGTATAACTGGCAGGTGATATGGAGGGAGTTCAGGCTGCTTAGGATACCAGCAAGGGTCAGGGAGTTGGTATACCGTTTCCTCATGGGGGTAGTAGCATCCAAGCATATGTTGCATAAAATGGGGTTGGTGAGGGAGGCGACATGCTTGTTCTGTGGGGAGGAGGAAACCGCCTATCATGTGGTATATTTTTGCTCGTCTTTGGGGGGGTGAGGGTCTGGATGGCGGGTGTTATCGGGCTGTTGGGGGGGAGCTGGTCGTTTCTTAGGACCTTGTCGATGGATGTCAGTGGGGTATCACGAGAAGTGGGAATTGCTTTGATGTATGTTATGGCGGATTATTTGCATGTTTCTTGGGGAATGAGGGAGATTAAAGGGCAGTTGAGGATAAAAGTGTTAGCAGCTAGGTTCTATAGAACAATGTGCAGGAATAGATTAATCTATGGGGGGCGTTGGGAGTCCAGTTTCTCGGAGGGTTATCGTAATCTCTCTGTAGCGAAACTCCTCCGGGATCATGGGGGCGGGCAAGGGGCAGGTCTCCTTTAGTGAATGGTGGGCATGGTAAGGTTGTGGAAGTTGTGTTGTATGTGATGTGTGAGTGGAGTATGTGAGGGCATCAATTTGAGACCTGGTTGTGTTCCTTGCTGGTTAATTCATCTTTTAATTTGGTCAAAGTCACCCTGATTTCAGTTTAGTTCCACATGTAAGTTATATATATATTTTTTGGTAACTGGATAATTATTACACTCGCTGTCAGGGATTGGTGTCTTAGGCATCTGTTCTGGTGGTTTATATAATGTCATGGGCCTTGTGATGATTTACACTTTATGTGAAAATTTATGAAAAGTACTGTTAATTTTATACCCATGTTGAATTAATTGCTGTTCAATGAAATTGGTTGTGGGGCGCTGTGACCCTACATCCTTGTATATTTGCATATTTGCATTGTTGTAAAATTAGTGGTTTAGATATGAAGTTTAGTGGAATGGTTTAACACCTGGGACAAAATATCTGATCCCTTTCACGCACAGGGGAATGGTGTGTTAATTTGTTAAGGCGTTTGTATTTTTTGGGACACGTTTTTAATATTTAATAATAGTATTGTATGTAATCTATGCAAAACATATTAGTGTGCCATTCACTTATATGAGGAACAATGCTGGGGGGGGGGGGTTGGAAGGGCGTGCTATGGCTTTATGTGTATATGTATATATATGTATATATATGTATGTGTATATGTATATATGTACTAGTTGCAACACTCACGTTTTCAGGAATAAAGCACTGGGAGGATAGATTTGCAGTGGCTGTGAACCCTTTCAATCACACTGTTAGGATTCTGTGCCTATTGAAGGTGTGAGTGTTTATGTAACACCAGGGTATGAGTATAACATATTGTGCAGGTAGATATTGAGTGGAGTAAACCATTACTTAACTTGATTGTTCTAAGCTACTGTAATTTTATGGTTGTATGTGCATCATAAGTATGCATCTCCTTTTTTTTAAAGTTTATACATATATATTATTGTACTAGCCTATATATTATTGTTGCAACAAGCTTGCAATGATACCAAGTTATGGATATGTTGTGTTTTGATTTTTTTTTATATTTTATTTAAAACATTACAATACAAGGTGGAAATTATATTAAAAGGTACACAAAATAAGTTAAAGCACAAATTCCCAATTTACCCTTACAAAAATGACTACACCAGACAAAAGTGTTCTGACACCCTATCACCACACACCATATACACCCAGTTATATAAATCAGAATTATATGCCTGTGAAGGCTGAAATTTTTGTCACAATTTCACCCCCCCCCTCCCGCAAAATATAACCATCACCAACCTGATTGCATCTTAACTTAACATTAAAGGATACATAATAATTACACTATCATGAGTGATTCAGTAACACCTTAGACACAAAAATATTAATAAGAATATTAACAATGGGATACATGTCCTTGCTTAAACACAATGACACCTCAACCTGGTGAAAGAAAATACACTTCAAAAGATTAATTTTCGAAGAAGGTTGCAACAATGAATGTCAACACCTCCCGAAGGTAACTTATGTGCAATTATCTTAGCATGTATACCCTATTCATTCAACGTAGTATATAAATATAAAAAACTTTATATTATGAAAAACATCAGAGAATACAAAGGTATAAAGTATAAAACCCAGCCATGTAGCGGCTACAGGCAAAAAATTCTACATACATGTACTTCCCTAACACCGATAAATAAAAAAAAAAAGTTTTTGTGGCAACTGCACCTAAACACAACTCACATCATATGACTTAAGACTGCTATGTACATAGATAACAACATAATAAATCTAATTTGAATGGATCACAGTTGATAAATCAGCCTTAACATATCAGACGTTGGAGAGTAATTCTCATTGTACAAGTCCAAGTCCAACTTTTATGTGGTCTCATCTTTCTACATACAATAATATGCGTATTATCTACACATTATACAACACACTGGACAAACAACTGTCCATCACTTCCAACACAATATACTGCCCTACCCTCACTCTGCACGTTGATGGAGGCAAGGACCCCCCCCCATTTATGCCTTATCCATCATTCACTACTACCTTGAAGGAACATGAGTACTATATGAATAGTGTATAGTCCATGACACACAAGAAACTGGTCAGCTCCACAGGTGCAGCACCCGTGGTCCATACATTATTCATTCACGCATCACTCATCCAACACACACGCAAACATTTGTTGTCGTCCATAACCAGGGAGGCGACCCTGTTTTCACCCATGACTTCCCTACCCCAGCAACACTTTCCAGTCGTACCCTCCCCTCCCTCGTATATTACAAGTCTAATAAAACCTGTAAAGTAAGTTGCCTATATCCCTCTGAAAAGTCCCTCACCCACCTCCTCCTATAAATTTCCTTATTTCTGCATACTGTTTTATAGAACGTTACCGCTAACATCCTCCTCTTCACCTCACTAACCTGTTTCCCCCGCAATCCCCACACTATATATATATAATCTACCATTATGTACCCCACAGCTCTGATGACACTCTCATCCCAACCCCCCACGTCGAGACTTAATGCCCTCAATTCAGAAATTTCTTGACCTCCTATCCTGTATATCACCCTGTTTAATCACCCCTTGACACTTCTCAGACCGTCACAAAAATATACTACATGAAACGCCGACTCCTCCCCACCACATATACCCCCCCCCCCCGTCAACCACTCGTCTATCCTGTAGAACCACACCCGACGGTAAAATGCTGTGCAGAAAACGATACATTACATCCCGAACACGAGGTTGCAACCTCATCCTACGCAACCTATTCCATATACTTCCCCATGCATACATGGGGAAAATTCCCTCTACAGGTGCTACAACCCTCCCGGCTAACATTCTACACAACCTACCTATTTTGACCTTTGCCGGCTCTCGATCCCACGCCATAGCCCTCAAAACAGTTTCACACTCAACTCCTGTATACATCCGGTGCAATCTGTTGTGGATCCTGGCCAAATCCCCCCCACCCACACCTTCCCTCATCACCTCCCTTTTAATGAAGACACATCTGACCCTCGACTTTAAGTCCAGCAAACCCAGCCCGCCCTGACTCACAGGTAACATTACCACGTCCCTTTGAATCCAATCACAGCTCCAACCCCACAAGAATTTAAAAATCCTCCTAAGTATGTTTGTTATTGCCGGCCCAGTTAATGGGAACACAGCTGCCACGTGCCATACTTTGCTATACAGTAAGATGTTAATAACAATGGCACGCTGCACAAGGGTCAAATGCTCCCAAGCGTCCCTGAATCCTGTCTACCATCCTAATCGAGTTTTCCATGCGTGCCACAGTTAGATCGTCTGCATAGATAAGACCGCAAATTTTTAACGAATTCACCTGCCTCCTCACGACTGCACTACCCCATTCAACCCTTCCCGCCCAAGCTCCTAACCCCGTGACCATGGATTTGTCTGAATTCACCCTCATTCCGGTTGCCCCTGCGAACATTTGTACCACCCCATCTAATGTGTCCATTGACATCCCCTCCCTGATCAGAACAGTAGTATCATCCACATACCCTATTAAAACTGGCCAAACCCTCGCAACCCCACTCCCTGGACCCTCTACGCTACACATACGCTGCTCCACCAATCTATAAAAGGGGTCCTGTATGCACGCAAACAATAATTGTGACACAGGACACCCCTGCCTAAGTCCCCTACCCATTACAATCTTCCCATCCAATCGACCATTAACCTGTACCCTCGCCATTGCACCTCGATACAACGCCTCGACCCAACCCACTATTTCTTCCCCAAACCCCTGTCCCCTGAGGATGGCTCTCAATGCTTTCCGATCCACTTGATCGTATGTCCCTTTCCAATCGAGTGCCACCAAACCTCCCCCCCTCCCCCTCTTTTGCCTCCACAAAATCCCTAATCAACCCATGCCCCTCCACCATAGACCTCCCTGGCAAACCAAACTGAGTTTTTGATACTACCTGCCCCACCACACACTTAAACCGATTCCCCAAAACCTTAGCAAACAACTTGTAATCCGCGCATAACAACGAGATCGCCCGGTAATCCCGAAGTGTATGCTGTCCCTTAGCCTTCGGTACCAAGACAACGACAGCCGTTGCCTGCTTCTCTCCAAGCTCACCTCTCTCCTTCATGCAATTTAATAACTTAACCAAAAAATGCCTCATTAGTTCCCAATGCTGCTGATAAAACTCTGCCGGGAGTCCATCAATTCCCGGTGCTTTGCCCTTTCGCATTCCACTTAAAGCCCTCCATATTTCCCCCTCAGTTATTTCCCCACCCAGTGCTTCCCTATCACTGTTACGCAACTGACATACCACACTCCCACACACCTGTTCTAAAACCCCATCCTCTACCCCTTCTCGTTGCCAGTACTTCTCATACCACTAATCCGCAAATGCCCCCATTCCTTCCGTAGCTTGTATGACCTGCCCCTCCCTGGACCCCACTATCGACTCATGAACCTCCAACCATGGAATAGCCATTGCCTGCTGTCTTTGTTTTTGCCTACGCAATACACACGATGAAGGTCTATCGCCCCATAACACCTCTTCCACCCCCGCCTGTACCCACACCGCTTGGAACCTCTCATCCTATACCTCACGCAGCCTCCCTTTAATTGCTATAATATCATCCATAGGATAAGTGCCCGCCACCGCCCCCCTCGCATAACAACCCTGTAACCTATCCTCCAAATAGTTGGCAAGCCCATATTTTAAAGAATTGATACGTTTCCCTTCCCTTACGTAATATTTCTTAATCCGTTCTTTAGCCACGCCATCCCACCACATCACCACATCCTCTACCCCATTTACCTCTGCATGTAACCCCTCCCACAGCATTGCAAATCCCTCTATCCCCTCCTCATCGCCTAACACACTTGTATTTAACTTCCAATATCCCCTAAATATACCTGCTAGTGACTCCCACCCCACCTCTGCTACTACCGCCCGATGATCCAAATAAGCTACTTCTATTGTACGAAAAAATGTCAACCAAACCTACAGCCTATCCAACCTAGCCGCATAACCCCTTCTTACAAAAGTGTGCTCTACATCCCACGCCCCTCCTCCAACCGCATCCCGCAACTGAATATCCCCCAAGAGATCTCGCAAGGCCGCCGACTCGTGCCCCGCCCCTTTTGGTTCTACGTCAGCCCTCCTAATAACGCAGTTCCAGTCCCCACCAACGACGGCCACTGCAGGTAAACCACGTAAGAAGAAAACTAGTTCTTCACATACAAAATCCCTTTTTACTCTCACATCATTTTCTGCTGGTGCATACACACTTACAAAGGATACCCTCTACCCCATCCACAACCCGTCCACGCGCAATACTCTCCCCCTCCCCCCTCAATTCTTAGCAACACAAACGGGCTCGCCTCCCTGATCATTATTCCCACACCACCTTTCAGACGTGCAGATGGCAGAGTCATGACCTGAAACCCCGCCACCTCGAGCTCTCTTCCCTCCTTGAAATTGTGTTCTTGCAGGAACACTACATCCACCCTATATTAACACAGAAACATTCGAAACCATTCCCTCTTCACACTATTACACAGTCTATTTACGTTCACAGTCATACACCTAAATTTGGGGTCTCCTGCCCCAGAGCCAGCACAAGGCTTCACACCATCAACCCCCCCCTCCTTTCTTGCGATGCCTCTTATCCTGACTACCTCGACAGTGCTCTTCCTTCCTCCCAGACCTCTGCGCCGGCGTCAGGACATCATCTGAGTCTGACGCCGCCGCTCTCTTCCTCGTGATGCCCTCCACTTCCATGTTATCTTCTGAGGTTCCCTCACGATGTATCTCAACCTCCACCACGCCTCGTTCCACAGCACACGGCGACATCTCACGCTTACTAGTTGGCCCGTCAACACTGCTATGGTTTTTATTATTACATTCCTCTACAGGCAACGCCGTGCCTCTCACCAGCTCAGGAACAACATCCTCTGCAGGCGGCGTCAATGTCCTCAACACTTCCTGAAGCTCTTCCTCGAGAGCCTGTACCTCCTCCTGCACTTGCACTTCTGCACTTTTCCCTTGCCTAGTAACAGATCCTGTTATGTCACAGCTTACCTCACACACGCCAGTCTCCTCTGTGGGATCCTCCACCATTTCACTCCACAAGCCCCCAAGCCCTTGCCTTCGCGTGGGGCTCTCAACAACAGCTACCACGCTGGTAACTGGTGCTTCACCAGTTTGTGCAGGCGCCCTCCTCAGCTTCACACACGCTGCCGCCATATGGTCGTACGCCCCACATAACCTGCACGTACGTCTCTGTCCGGCGTACAATACCATAACTTGCGTTCTGAAGTCCTCCAACACGGCGTAAGACGGTATGGGATGTCTCAGAGTCATCTTCAGGGAAAAGGTTCCCTCCAGACGGCCCATGTAATCACCAGCCGTCCACTTGCCCTGTTGTGCCAGATGTACGGTCCCATATGCCTCAAAAACACTCCTGATGTCAGCCTCATCTGCCTCAAATGGGACATTACGAATCTTAACCCACGTAAAGTGGCGAGATACGTCGATCAAACCCACCTTCACAGCTGGAGTAGCGTCAAGACTCACGTCTTGGAATCTCGTCACCAAAGACTTGTACATGGACGTGGAATTCAGTTTGACGAAGATTCTGTATGCCCCATTCAGGGCAACACCATACACCTCATCGTCCTGAATACCATAGGTCTCCCTAATGATTGTTGGGAGTAACACCTGCGCTGAAGAGGGTGAAATCGCCCCATGAAGCAGCTCAATACCGATGGTATTTACGCGCCTCCTCACACTCAGAGCCATGTTGGTACAAGGTAGCTCGCCTGAAAACAGCAGAGGGGTGCAGAGCACAACCGCACTCTACCGTGGTCAGGCAGCGAATGTGTTTTGAAATTAGGGGGGATTGATTAGTATAGATGGGGGATGATTATGTCACTTTAGGGTAGTGTCTAGGACACTTTTGTGGAAGGTTTACTTGGGTTTATTTTTTAATAAACCTAATTAACTTTGTAAATAAATCATACTAGAAAATAGCCTTTATAATTATGCATGTTATGCACTGCTGTAATGTTACAGCTGTAAGTGCAACATATGTATATATATTTTCAATTTTCGGGTTATAGATATTGTTGTCATTACTGATATTGTATAGCAGCTCCAGTCAGGCGCTGGACGACTAGCAATGAACTTGATATTTTGTTTCATTATAGCCTTAAGTTGTATAGTTAAGTCCTCCAGGGTAGAGTCCAGTACACTTTCAGAGTGGACGGGAGCTTGAGTTTTACCCCTTATATGACATGATTGTAATACATGATGTAAATAATTATATGAGGATTGTATGTGTAATGTTCTTTTAAATAAAATATAAAAAAAAAATCGCTAGTGACTGTGATATTGCATAATTTATCATCATCAGGCCCACTATAAAAATTAATTACTGGGATATTGTTAGTGTCTTCCTGAGTGAAAACCGAGAGAAAATAATTATTAAGAATAGAGCACATTTCATTCTCCTTGTCAGTGAGATGCCCACTGAGATGCACTACGACCAGCGAAGAGGCAAGGCCAGGAGCTGTGAATCGACCCCTGCAACCACAAAAAGGTAAGTACAAATAGGTTAGTACACAAACATACCCACAAACGCACACTCACACAAAAACACTTAAAAACAAACACTCACATACACCCCCCCCCAAGCGCAGACACAAACGCTCACGCACACACACATATACATACATACACACACATGGTTCAACTTAGTAACGCTGGCGACGAAAAAAAAAATCTAAAGTTGAAGTTGACGTCTTGGAGTGAGTAAAGACTTTGGTGAGTCTACGAAAGATATTGTATGAAGGAGCAGGTCGAGGGTGATCTGACGAAGTTGTGAGTGACCTGACAAAGCCGTGGGTGACCTGACAAAGCTGTGGG
Source organism: Cherax quadricarinatus (assembly GCF_026875155.1). Classification (NCBI taxonomy): domain Eukaryota; kingdom Metazoa; phylum Arthropoda; class Malacostraca; order Decapoda; family Parastacidae; genus Cherax; species Cherax quadricarinatus. Next base: position 68,435,035 of record NC_069401.1, on the reverse strand, counting down.
CGACCAGATGAAGCTTAGGGTGACCCAACGAATCCAGAGCCCTTAACCAGCATCAATACATCCGACACTTATAGCCTACAAGCAAGCCTAGGGCATACCCTGTAAGACTCAAAATTGCATATTTAGATACATTGCTTATTAAGTATAGTCCTCAATGATACTCATACATTTCATACAATGATACTCATACATTTCTTACAATGATACTCATACATTTCTTACAATGATACTCATACATTTCATACAATGCACAATATACAATTAGAGAAATTTATTAAGAATACTTTAGCAATTTTAAATTTTCCCTTTTGTCTCGTCTGTGACTGTTTAGTATTTTAATATTTGTCAGTGTGCCCTGGGTGCTCTACATCTGGTAGTGTGCCCTGGGTGCTCTACATCTGGTAGTGTGCCCTGGGTGCTCTACATCTGGTAGTGTGCCCTGGATGCTCTACATCTGGTAGTGTGCCCTGGGTGCTCTACATCTGGTAGTGTGCCCTGGGTGCTCTACATCTGGTAGTGTGCCCTGGGTGCTCTACATCTGGTAGTGTGCCCTGGGTACTCTACATCTGGTAGTGTGCCCTGGGTGCTCTACATCTGGTAGTGTGCCCTGGGTGCTCTACACCTGGTAGTGTGCACTTGGTGTTCTACACCTGGTAGTGTGCCCTGGGTGTTCTACACCTGGTAGTGTGAACTTGGTGTTCTACACCTGGTAGTGTGCCCTGGGCGCTCTACACCTGGTAGTGTGCCCTGGGCGCTTTACACCTGGCATTGTACCCTTGGAGCTCTACACCTGGTAGTGTGCCCTGGACGCTCTACACCTGGTACTGTGCCCTGGGTGTTCTACACCTGGTAGTGTGCCCTGGGTGTTCTACACCTGGTAGTGTGAACTTGGTGTTCTACACCTGGTAGTGTGACCTGAGCGCTCTACACCTGGTAGTCTGTCCTTTGCGCTCTACACATGGTAGTGTGCCCAGGGCGCTCTACACCTGGTAGTCTACCCTGGGCGCTCTACACCTCGTAGTGTGCCCAGGGCGCTCTACACCTGGTAATGTGCCCTGGACGCTCTACACCTGGTAATGTGCCCTGGGCGCTCTACACCTGCTAGTGTGCCCTGAGCGCTCTACACTTGGTAGTATGCCGTGGACGCTCTACACCTGGCAGTGTGCCCTGGGCGCTCTACACTTGGTAGTGTGCCCTGGGTGTTCTACACCTGGTAGTGTGAACTTGGTGTTCTACACCTGGTAGTGTGCCCTGGGCGCTCTACACCTGGTAGTGTGCCCTGGGCGCTTTACACCTGGCATTGTACCCTTGGAGCTCTACACCTGGTAGTGTGCCCTGGACGCTCTACACCTGGTACTGTGCCCTGGGTGTTCTACACCTGGTAGTGTGCCCTGGGTGTTCTACACCTGGTAGTGTGAACTTGGTGTTCTACACCTGGTAGTGTGACCTGAGCGCTCTACACCTGGTAGTCTGTCCTTTGCGCTCTACACATGGTAGTGTGCCCAGGGCGCTCTACACCTGGTAGTCTACCCTGGGCGCTCTACACCTCGTAGTGTGCCCAGGGCGCTCTACACCTGGTAATGTGCCCTGGACGCTCTACACCTGGTAATGTGCCCTGGGCGCTCTACACCTGCTAGTGTGCCCTGAGCGCTCTACACTTGGTAGTATGCCGTGGACGCTCTACACCTGGTAGTGTGCCCTGGGTGCTCTACACCTGCTAGAGTACCCTAGACGCTCTACACCTGGCAGTGTGCCCTGGGCGCACTACAATGGTAGTGTGCACTGGTTGCTTTACAGATGAATATGTGCCCTGGGTGCTCTACACCTGGTAGTGTGCCCTGGGTGCTCTACACCTGGTAGTGTGCCCTGAGCGCCCTACACATGGTAGTGTGTCCTGGGCGCTCTACACCTGCTAATGTGCCCTGGGCGCTCTACACCTAGTAGTGTGCCCTGAACGCTCTAAAGCTGGCAGTGTGCCGTGGGCGTTTTACACCTGGTACTGTACCTGGACGCTGTACACCTGGTAGTGTGACCTGAGTGCTCTACACCTGTTAGTGTGTATTATACGCTCCATACCTGGTAGTGTGCCCTAGGCGCTTTACACCTGGTAGTGTGCCCTGGACGCTCTACACCTGGGAGTGTGCCCTGGACGCTCTACACCTGGTAGTGTGCTCTGGCTGCTCTACTCCCGATAGTGTGCTCTGGACGCTCTACACCTGGTAGTGTTCCCTGGTCGCTCTGCACCTTTTAATGTGCTCTGGACGCTTCTCACTTGGTAGTGTGCCCTGGACGTTCTACACCTGGTAGTATGCCCAAGACGTTCTATACCTAGAAGTGTGCCCTGGGTGCTCTACACTTGGTACTGTGCCCTGGGTGCTTTACACCTGATAGTGTGCCCTGGGCGCTCTACACCTGCTAGTGTGCCCTGAGCGCTCTACACCTGGTAGTGTGACCTGGGTGCTCTACCCCTGCAAATGTGCCGTGGACGTTCTACACCTGGTAGTCTGCCCTGGGCGCTCTACACCTGGTAGTGTGCCCAGGGCGCTCTACACCGGGTATTGTGCCCTGGGCGCTCTACACTTTTTAATGTGCCCTGGGCGCTCTACACCTGCTAGTGCGCCCTGAGCGCTCTACACCTGGTAGTGTGACCTGGATGCTCTACACTTGCTAGTGTGCCCTGTACGCTCTACACCTATCAGTGTGCCCTGGGAACTCTACACTTGTAGTGTGCCCTGGTTGCTTTATAGATGGTAGTGTGCCCTGGGTGCTCTGCATCTGGTAGTGTGCCCTGGGTGCTCTGCACCTGCTAGTATGTCCTGTGTGCTCTTCACCTGACAGCGTGCCCTGGGCGCTCTACACCTGGTAATGTGCCCTGGGCGCTCTGCTCCTGGTAGTGTCCCCTGGACGCTCTACACCTGGTAGTGTGCCCTGGGCGCTCTACACCTGGTAATGTGCCCTGGGCGGTCTACACCTAGTAGTGTGCCCTGAACGCTCTACACCTGGAAGTGTACCCTAGACGCTCTACGCCTGGTAGTGTGCCCTGGACGCTCTACACCTGGTAGTGTGACCTCTATGCTCTACACCTGTTAGTGTACCCTAGGCGCTTTACACCTGGTAGTGTGCCGTGGACGCTCTGCACGTGGTAGTGTGCCCTGGACGCTCTACACCTGGTAGTGTGCCCTGGGTGCTCTACTCCCGGTAGTGTGCCCTGGACACTCTACACCGGTTAGTGTGCCCTGTGTGCTATGCTCCTGGTAGTGTTCCCTTGACGCTCTACACCTGGTAATATACCCTGTGTGCTCTGCTCCTGGTAGTGTGCCCTGGAAGCTCTACACCTTTTAGTGTGCCCTGGACGCTTCTCACTTGGTAGTGTGTCCTGGGTGCTCTACACGTGGTAGTGTGCCCAATGCGCTCTATACTTGGAATTGTGCCCTTGGCACTCTACACCGGGTAGTGGTAGTGTGACCTGTGCACTCTACAACTGGTAGTGTGCCCTGGGTGCTCTACACCTGGTAGTGTGCCCCGGGTGCTCTACACCTGATAGTGCGACCTGGGCGCTCTGCAACTGGTAGTGTGCCCTGGGCGCTCTACACCTCGTATGGTGCCTTGGGTACTCTACTCCAGGCAGTGTGCAGTGGGCGCTCTGCACCTTGTAGTGTGCCCTGGGCGCTCTACACCTGGTAGTGTGGCCTGGGTGCTCTATAGCTGGTAGTGTGCCCTCGGTGCTCTACACCTGGTAGTGTGCCCTGGGTGCTCTACACCTGGTAGTGTGCCCTGAGTGCTCTATACCTGGTAGTGTTCCCTGGGCGCTCTATACCTGGTCGTGTGCCCTGGGCGCTCTTCACTTGGTCGTGTGCCCTGGGCGGTCTACTCCTTGTAGTGTGTCTTTAGTGCTCTACACCTGGTAATGTGACCTGGGCGCTTTACACCTAGTAGTGTGCCCTGGGTGTTCTACACCTGGTAGTGTGCTCTGGGTGCTCGACTCCTGGTAGTGTGCCCTGGGCGCTCTACACCCGGTAGTGTGCTGTGGGCGCTCCACACCTGTTCGTGTGCTCTGGGTGCTCTACACCTGGTAGTGTGACCTGGGCACTCTACACCTGGTAGTGTGCTGTGGGCGCTCCACACCTGTTCGTGTGCTCTGGGTGCTGTACACCTGGTAGTGTGACCTGGGCGCTCTACACCTGGTAGTGTGCTCTGGGCACTCTACACCTGGTAGTGTGACCTGTGCGCTCTACAACTGGTAGTGTGTCCTGGGTGCTGTACACCTGGTAGTGTGCCCCGGTGGCTCTACATCTGGATACCCCAGCTATACCTTGACTAATGTTTTGGTAGATGGTGCTAAAACAGGTGTGGAATCTGTTCACTCATCTATTCGTCATTCTTCTGTTTTCCTTCATATGTTAAATGGTTTCCAGTTCCGTGAAGCTGGCACCTATGTATGTGTTGCTCATGATTCTTACCCATCTCCCACTTTCTCTTCGTGTTAACTTCCATCTTTCTTGTTCGGGGCTGATTTTGAGGTTTACATCTGAGGGTTACCGGTGAGTCTCCCCTTGAACTGTAGTTTAAGGCTTCACTTCAGGGAAACCTCACTTAGTATCATCGTTTGTGTTGCTCTTGAGGTTCCCGACGATACTGAGGAGTGTGATACATGCTTCTCTTGCATATGTTCACTTCATAAGTTATCATTATGATGCTGATATACAATACCGACACACATATATCTTATTCATGTGTAAAATACATATGTATCTTTCTCGTGTGTAAGACACATAAGTAGTTTCATACTCACGTGTAAGACACACGTGTATCTTACTCATGAGCAAGACACATGTATTTTGCTCATATGTAAGACACATGTGTCTCGCTCTTGTGTAAGATAAACATATATCTTACTCATGCGTAAGATGCACATGTATCTTACTCATGTGTAAGACACACATGTATCTTACTCAATGTGTATGTAGACAGTATACCTACATGGCTAGTTTCCAAAGTTTCCACCAGAGGGCTGATCTCTAGGTAAGCATACCCAGGCCTGCCTCGTCCTTACTTGAAGACCAGGCATTCTAGAGTCAAGACTCCACTCCTCTCTTCCTTGCGGGTACGGCTCTCTGGGTCGTCCAGGGCACTTGAACACACTGCCTGTGTACCACGAAACCAAATAAAGTAAGAAGCTTCCGAAACCTTATCATTGACCCCCGCTTGGATATACACAAATCAATTGTGAGAAATGGTGGCTTAGCGGTGGTCCCAGCAGTTGCTTGCCTAGAGAGAGGAAAGAAGAAGCATGAAGATGTTGACGACTTCATCACCCCATACTAGAAGCATCCGTCTCTCTACGAGTTGTCCTGAAGTCGTGCCTGCAAGTTTCATCAGACACAGGATCAGCAGGATCCAGGCAGAAATTTGCCGAATTTCTTCGAGAAATCTTCGTTGTGTCACTTGGGTCTCCACAGCATCCAATGCAGTTCTTCAGTCACGTGTTCAGCGTCACCTGTATGTCTCTGCTGTTGTTGTTCAGCTCAGCACGGCTATTTCGGCAAGTCAGAGGTGAGTTGTGTGGTGCTCTGCGTCCAGTGTGATTGTTTCTCCACGTGTTTGTGGGTAGATGGGGAGGATGCGGCCGGATCCTCTCTCGCCATACACAACCAACACTCATCACGCTACCACCATACATCACTACTCACTCTCCCTCTGCTGTTTTTTTATGAATTCAGTGTGAATTCTTTGCCAGAGCTGTGTATCCGAGTGCCCGAGGTCACTTGAAGCCAGGTGGATCACGAAGGTACGTGTGGATAAAGCTACGTGGATCTACAAGCCACGTGGAGCGAGCCACGTGAGTTACTTAAGCCACATACTATTGTCTGCTGCCTGGTGTCGCCCATGAAATCACAACGCTGCCCGCAACACTCCCATGATATCACCATGCTGCCAGCATCACTCATGACGTCACGATGCTGTCTGATGCTGATGTTACCTCGCGACATCACCCCAAGACGCCTGCCCGACGTTACTCCAGGATGTCACCCTGGACGTCTGCCCGACGTCACCTCGTGACGTCACTCACGATGCTGCCCGACGTCACTCCAGGATGTCATCCAGGACGTCTGCCCGACGTCATCTTCCGACGCTACCCTGAATGTTTGCTTGACATCACCTCACGAGGTCACCCCATGACATCCCTCACGACGCCACGCCTGACAATACTACATGTCACATCGACAGTGTTATAGTTTCACAGTGAGCAATTTATTGCAGTATTGTTAAGAATGAATGAGAGAAGAAATATATGACTTGTTAATTCCTCTGGTGTTCCTTACCAGTGTTCTCGCATCTTCGTGAATGCTTTAGTGTCGCTTTTTGCACACAAATGCATATTTTGCTAGTGCAAGCCATATTGTAACTTCATGCAGTGCAGGTGTGTGCAGTTTTACATGTGACCCGATGTGTAGTCTCTGAGCCCAGATGTATATGTAGACCACAGTATGGTGGTCTGAGTCAGACCACAGGTAACACCCTTGTGTTACATATCACCCGTTGTGACTATTGACAGCTGACATTAGTCAGTCCAGGCATCAGTATACGAGCATCTGAGCCCCCTTGTACAGAAAGTTCTTATGCTCGCCGTTCGTACACGCCTGAGTCATACCTGTTACGACTCCCTGTTGAGACTTGTTTCACTTCACCTCCTGACCATCAGAGTGCAGGTATGTGTAGAAAATCAGTCTTTGGAAGCTTAGACTAACCTTTGCTATGACTCTGACTCTGTCGAGAGAATGACACCATCAAGCCGCAGTAGCCCTGTCCGCAGGCGACTGTCTAACTCATGTCACAGCTTCAGTGTGCAGCCTGCACAAAGATGATGTCACTGACTGCTAGCCCGCTCACTCCAGCTCTGATGTTTGCTGCTACGACTTCCAGATGTTTCGCCTGAGTCATCTCTGTTACGACTCACTTCACTCACCGGCAGTGACAGCCCCAGTGACAGTACCAGTAGAGAAATGTCCTTCTGAGTCGCTTGCCAGAAGAAGTCCTGCCCAGTTGCCGAGTACTGACGGTGCCTCATTCAAGGGCACCAGCAGGTTGTGCAGCAGGTTAAGTGAACCCTGCAGCGACTACTCCACGATGACTGCTTCATCGTTCCAGAGGAGGCCGCACCCCATTACGTCACAGGTCAGCTGCAGCGATGTCTACTGTGTTGCAGTATCTGTCCAGACACAGGAAGGCGTGCAGTGACTCCCACTGAAGCTCACTGCCTTAGACAACGATGTTTAGCACACCCCACCATTTTTTTCGTCCCTCCCTGTAGGAAGTTTTTTTTTATTAGTCCACGTCCACGTGTATATATATGATTTTATTTTGTGTTCTGTGCCCTGTTCCTGCGATAGAGAGACTGAATTTTTTTTTTCAGTCAAGCATGGTCGAGGAAGACCATGGGTAGGTGACCAAGCAAAATGTAGACAGTAGGCCTACATGGCTAGTTTCCATCAGAGGGCAGGTCTCTAGGTAAGCATACCTAGGCCTGCCTCGCCCTCATTTGGCGACCAGACATCCTAGAATCAAGACTCCACTCCTCTCTCCCTGGACGGCCCTCAGGGTCGTCCAGGGCACTTAAACACACTACCTGTGTACCACGAAGCCAAATAAAGTAAGAAGCCTCCGAAGCCTTATCACTGACTCCCGCTTGCATACACACAGAAATCAATTGTGATATGTAAGACACACATTTATCTTACTCGTGTAAGACAAACATATATCTTACTCATATGTAAGACATATATATATCTAACTCATGTGTAAGACACATATATCTTACTCGTGTGTAAGACACACATATATCTTACTCGTGTGTAAGACACACATGTATCTTACTCAAGCATAACTGATCAATGTTTCAAAAACAAAAAAAAAAAAAAAAAAAAAAAACAGGTTTCCAGAGGGAGGTTAGGCGTTTATCTGCCTGTGGATGCTAAGAACGAGGTTTCCTCTGGTTCTGGGGACCTGGGGAAGCCAGGTTTATCCTGGGCCGAGGCTTCTAAGAATGAGAAGGCTTCAGCGGGGCTTCCGGCAGCCTGATTAATTATGGCTTGACTGACGAACAGACGTCGACCCAGCAAGACTTTCATCCATCATAGCGAGAGAGAGAGAGAGAGAGAGGAGAGAGAGAGAGAGAGAGAGAGAGAGAGAGGGGAGGAGAGAGAGAGAGAGAGAGAGAGAGAGAGAGGGAGAGAGAGAGAGAGAGGAGAGAGAGAGAGAGAGGAGGAGAGGAGGAGAGAGAAAGAGAGAGAGAGAAGAGGAGAGAGAGAGAGAGAGAGAAAGAGAGAGAGAGGAGAGAGAGAGAGGAGAGAAGAGAGAGAGGGAGGAATGAGAGAGGAGAGAGAAGGAGAAGAGAGAGAGGAGAGAGGAGAAGAGAGAGAGAGAAGAGAGAGGAAGGAGAAGAGAGAGAGAGAGAGAGAGAGAGGAAGGGATGGAGAGAGAGAGAGGGGGGAGGGAGAACAATAGAGGGGAATGATAGATAGAAAGAGGAGTGGAAAAATGCAAGGAAGAGGTGGAGAATAGAGGGAGAAAGAGAAGATGGATTAGGAAGACGAGACGGGAAGAATCAAGAGGAGGAGAGAGAGGAGAGGAGAACGAGAGAGAAGAGAAGAGAAGAGAGAGAGAGAGAAGAGAAAAGAGAAGTAGAGGAGAATAGGAGAGAGGAGAAGGATGAGAGGGGAGAGAGAAGAGAGAGAGAGGAGAGAAGGAGAGAGAGGAGAGAGAGAGAGAGAGAGAGAGAGATTTACAAGACAGGAATGAATTTGATTGAAATAAAGGGTATAGAGAAAGAAAAAGAATCGACGAGAAGGGGAGGCTAGTAGGGAAACAATTTCAATGAAAAGAAGTGTAGAAAGAGAGAAGAAGGGAAGTAAATCAAAAGAGAGTTAAAAGCGAGAAAGGACGAGAGAGAAGATGAAACGAGACAGAGAGATAGGGTTAAGAAGTGAGAATTAAAGGAGGAAAGTGAGGGAAATACAGTGAGTGAGAGGATGGGAGAGAAACGAAGACTAGAAAGATGAAGCGAAGAAGAAAGGGCAAGACACGAAGGAGAGAGAGAGAGAGAGAAGAGAGAGAGAGAAAAGAGAGAGAGAGGAATATTAAATGAAGAGTACGTCACACGGGGCTGGCTGAAAGGATTTAGATTTTAGATTTTGCCGCTGAAGCGGCTAGTTTATTGTGCACTACATATCCATCCAGTGGAGGATAACGCAAAAGAGTTTGGATGCGCAAAACGCCTAAGAACTAAGCCGTAAAGAATTAACAAAAGTACATCTGCACTCTCTAGAAAGGCGTAGAATTAGGGGGTTATGTTTGAGGTGTGTAAACGGAAAACAGAAACGAATGAAGGGGATGTAAATAGCGTGCAAAAAATATCTAACATAGACAGGACTCGCAGCAATGGCTTTAAGTGGGAAAAATTCAGATTCAGGAAGGATATAGGAAAGCACTGGTTTGGTAATAAAGTTGTGGATGAGTGGAACAAACTCCCGAATATCCTCATAGAAGCTAAGACGTTGTGTAGTTTTAAAAATAGGTTAGATAAATACATGAGTGAGTGTGGGTGGGTGTGAGTTGGACCTGACTAGCTTGTGCTACTAGGTCAGATGCCGTGCTTCTTCCTTAAGTGAATGTGACCTGACCTGACTAGGTTAGGGTGTTGACTTAAGCCGGTAGGAGAAATGGACCTGCCTCGCATGGGCCAGTAGGCCTGTTGCAGTGTTCCTTCTTTCTTATGTTTATTTACAATTTATATTTCATCTGTTTCAAGAAAAATTATGTTATTGGCATGGAATGTCTTGCAGGTTTTTACCAGCAATAAGATAACTTGATGTATCACATAGGTCACTATGCTACGTATATATTCCTCAGTAAGTGGACAGTCACATACATTGTGTAAAGTAAAAGGACACAAGTGCAACTAATGTGACATTTATTGTGGCAACGTTTCGCTCTCCAGGAGCTTTATCAAGCTTGATAAAGCTCCTGAAGAGCGAAACGTTGCCACAATAAATGTCACATTAGTTGCACTTGTGTCCTTTTACTTTACATATTGTCGGTAATTCTACCAACTTTATTACACATACATTGTGTTAAAGAAAGTGACTATAAGGTTGATTATACACTTTACGTTAGTTTTATCATCGCCTTTGTATTTTCCACACTGCCAGAAGTTCTTGTAACTAAGTCTAAGTCTGGTTACTACAACATCACTCAGTCTGTTTACATTGCAAGTTATTCTGTAAATGCGCTTATCAATATTTATGTTATCAGAGTGAGTTGCAGATCTACTCAGACTTTTAATTGTATTCTTATGATAATCAGATTCATAGTTTACTTTTCTCCTAAATATTATTTCTGATGATTGACATTGGTATATCTAAGTTATATTCATCATTTTCATTGAAGGTTCTTTCTTTTGATAATTTGTCAACTTTATCGTGTATGGTGTGTGTGTGTGTGTGTGTGTGTGTGTGTGTGTGTGTGTGTGTGTGTGTGTGTGTGTGTGTGTGTGTGTGTGTGTGTGTGTGTGTGTGTGTGTGCACTCACCTAATTATGTTTGCTGGGGTAGTCATAGCTCCTGGCCCCACCTCATCGCTGGTTGCTTCTAGGTCCACTTTCTCCTGCTCCATGAACTTTATCATACCTCTTCTTAAACCTATGTATGGACCCTGCCTCCAATACAACACTTTCCAGCTTATTCCACTTTCTGATACCTATATGAAGAAATACTTCCTAACATCCCTGTGGCTCATCTGGGTCTTCAACTTCTAATTGTGACCTCTTGCTGCTGTGTCCCATCTCAGGACCATCCTGTCTCTGTCCACCTTGTCAATTTCTGTCAGGATTTTATATGTTATTATCATGTCCCTCCTGTCCTACAATGCCGTCAGGTCGATTTCCCTTAAACTTTCCCCGTAGAACATGCCCCTTAGCTCCGGGACAAATCTCATTGTAAACCTTTGCACTTTTTCTAATTTCTTGACGTGCTTGACCAGGTGTGGGTTCCAAACTGGAGCTGCATACTCCAGTATGGGTTTGACATACACGGTGTACAGAGTACTGAACGATTGCTTACTGAGGTGTCGGAACGTTATTCTTAGGTTTGCCAGTCGCCCCATATGCAACAACACTTACTTGGTTGATATGCGCCTCAGGTGTGCTCGGTATTATAGCCACCCCACGATCCTTTTCCTTGGGTGAGGTTTACATCCTCTGGCCCCCTACCCTGTACTCTGTCCGCGGTCTTCGTTGCCCTTCCCCGATCTTCATGACTTTGTACTTGGTGGCGTTTATCTCCATGAGCCAGTTGCTGGACCAGGCTTGCTCCCTCTCAAAATTCCTTTGTAGTTTCATCTGATCCTCATCCGACTGAATTATCCTCATTAGCTTTACATCGTCTGCAAACAGGAACATTTCTGAATCTGTCCCTTCCATCATGTCTTTCACATATACCAGAAACAGCACCTATCCTAGAACTGACCTCTGTGGAATGCCGCTCGTCGCAGGTGCCCATACTGACACCTCGTCACGTACCATGACTCGTTGTTGCCTTCCTGTCAGGTATTCTCTGATCCATTGCAGGGTTTTTCCTGTGTGTGTGTGTGTGTGTGTGTGTGTGTGTGTGTGTGTGTGTGTGTGTGTGTGTGTGTGTGTGTGTGTGTGTGTGTGTGTGTGTGTGTGTGTGTGTGTTTGTGTGTGTGCGTGTGTGATGGAATCCGTAAGAATTCATTTCACTCTGATTTTTTAACGAATATACCTGGCTGCATCACGTTGTTACTGTCATAATATGAGTCAAGTGTCTGCAGTGATAACATCGAATCATTAATGAACAAAGAGTAAAGCTAACTGTCAAAAGTTAACTTTAGTTACATTAGGATGGCAAACAATTCGGTTTGTAATGTAGAAGCTTGAGTGTTAATTCTTATGATTAAGTCATGGAAACTATGATTCTGATCTAGGAGCGCAGTAGCAAATGGGGATGCAGCCCCGCTAGAAGACTTTTAAAGTCTAGTGAGAAATTTCTTCTCGAATGGTTTCCATTGCAATTGATTTAAGAAAGTGATTACTAGGTATGAGTTTCTTGGGAAGGGTTTTAACACATGTAAAAGTTGAAATGTAGATGAAGGGTTGTGACGCCCAGAGTCAATTTTTTTGGCGCTGTCTCTACTTCGTGTTATATATATATATATATATATATATATATATATATATATATATATATATATATATATATATATATATATATATATATATATATATATATATATTATTGTGGCCAGGAACGGGTGGTATTGATCAATAATAATACTGCGATTAGCCAAGGACTCGAACCCATGCTGCTTTGGCCTGCCTCATGGTGGGCGAAAACTCATGGCACCTTAATCCACTGGACCATACAGTGGATTAAGGCGTCATGAGTTTTCGCCCACCATGAGGCAGGCCAAAACAGCATGGGTTTGAGTCCTTGGTTAGTCGCAGTGTTGTTATATATATATATATATATATATATATATATATATATATATATATATATATATATATATATATATATATATATATATATATATATATATATATATATATATATATATATATATCCGGCTTATACAGTAGGCTAGGCTCAGGGCTACTGCTGTAAAGTGAAAAATAACGTTTTTTCACATTCAAATGCACATAAAAGCCTGATAATATGTTTACACCATCACATATTAAGTGAGCAATAGAGCTAGGCGTAAAAAATACATATACATTATACACATAACTATCCTTAAATTGTTTTCGCACTTATAGTGAGTTGTGAATATATTTATTGTAGGTAATCTGAATAAATGAGAATGGGTATAATTGAAAAATGCTATATTAGAAAAACACTCTGAAGCGAAGTGCTGTAAAGCGGGGCCATCCTCCAAACTCTTATCACTTAAAAACATGCATTTTTTATTTAACTTATGTAGGTCTTTTTCCATGTGAAATTCCTATTTTCAACTATTCACTTGTTTCTGGCTAAAAGATAGCGATTTATTTTAACTCTTTCGAAATTTATCGCCTACTAAATATCGTCGCCCTGAGTCGGTGCTACGTTGGCTATCCCAGAGTACATGGGCAGGGCAGATATTGAAAGACCTTTCAGTCCATATGACAGCTGCATGAGTGATTCTTGTAGGATTGCTGGCTCAAGTGGTAAGTTGATGCGTACATTGTGCTGTCCCAGGAGGCAGTATAAGGTTCGTAGGGTCGAGTCCTGGCTTCCCGCAGTTTGCTAAATGATTTAAAATCAATATCAATATATATATATATATATATATATATATATATATATATATATATATATATATATATATATATATATATATTATTTTATTATTAACACACTGGCCGATTCCCACCAAGGTAGGGTGGCCCGAAAAAAAAAAAAATTCACCATCATTCACTCCATCATTGTCTTGCCAGAAGGATGTTTTACACTACAGTTTTTAAACTGCAACATTAACACCCCTCCTTCAGAGTGCAGGCACTGCACTTCCCATCTCCAGGACTCAAGTCCGGCCTGCCGGTTTCCCTGAATCTCTTCATAAATGTTACTTTGCTCACACTCCAACAGCACGTCAAGTATTAAAAACCATTTGTCTCCATTCACTCCTATCAAACACGCTCACGCATGCCTGCTGGAAGTCCAAGCCTCTCGCACACAAAACCTCCTTTACTCCCTCCCTCCAGCCTTTCCTAGGCCGACCCCTACCCCACCTTCCTTCCACTACAGATTTATGCACTCTCAAAGTCATTCTGCTTCGTTCCATTTTCTCTACATGCCCAAACCACCTCAACGACCCTTCCTCAGCCCTCTGGACAACAGTTTTGGCAATCCCGCACCTCCTCCTAACTACCACACTACAAATTCTCTGCTTTATATTCCCACTTCACATTGCCCTCAGACATGACATCTCCACTGCCTCCAGCCTTCTCCTCGCTGCAGCATTCATCATCCATGCTTCACACCCATATAAGAGTGTTAGTAAAAGTATTCTCTCATACTTTCCCCTCTTTGCTTCCAAGGACAAAATTCTTTGTCTCCACAGACTCCTAAGTGCACCGCTCACCCTTTTTCCCTCTTCAATTCTATGATTCACCTCATCTTTCATAGACCCACCTGCTGACACGTCCACTCCCAAATATCTGAATAAATTCACCTCCTCCAAACTCTCTCCATCCAATCTGATATCCAGTCTTTCATCACCTAATCTTTTTGTTATCCTCATAACCTTACTCTTCCCTACATTCACTTTTAATTTTCTTCTTTTACATACCCTACTAAATTCATCCACCAACCTCTGCAACTTCTCTTCAGAATCTCCCGAGAGCACAGTGTCATCAGCAAAAAGCAACTGTTTGAACTCCCACTTTGTGTTTGATTCTTTATCTTTTAATTCCACACCTTTGCCAAGACCCTCGCATTCACGTCTCTTAAAACCCCATCTATAAATATATTGAACAACCACGGTGACATAAAAAATCCTTGTCTAAGGCCCACTTTTACTGGGAAATATTCTCCCTCTTTCTTACATACTCTAACCTGAGCCTCACTATCCTCATAAAAACTCTTCACTGCTTTCAGTAACCTACCTACTATACCATACACCTGCAACATCTGCCACATTGCCCCCCTATCCACCCTATCATATGCCTTTTCCAAATCCATAAATGTCACAAAAACCTCTTTAGCCTTATCTAAATACTGTTCACCTATTTATTTCTCTGTAAACACTTGGTCTACACACCCCCTATCTTTCCTAAAGCCTCCTTGTTCATCTGCTGTCTTACCCTCCGTTTTTTTTCTTTCAATAATAACTCTACCATACACTTTACTAGGTAAACTCAACAGACTTATCCCCCTGTAATTTCTGCACCCTCTTTTGTCCCCTTTGCCTTTATACAAAGGAATTATGCAAACTTTCTGCCAATCCCTAGGTACCTTACCCTCTTCCATACTTTTATTGAATAATAGTTCCAACCACTCCAAAACTACATCCCTACCTGCTTGTAACATTTCTATCTATATCCCATCAATCCCAGCTGCCTTACCCCATTTCATTCTACCCACTGACTCCCAAACTTCCCCCACACTCACAACTAGCTCTTTGTCACTCTTACAAGATGTTATTTCTCCTTGCCCTGAACACGAAATCACAGCTTCCCTATCTTCATCAACACTTAACAATTCCTCAAAATATTCCCCCCATCTTCCCGATACTTCTAACTCTCTATTTAATATCTCCCCTCTCCTACTTTTAACTTACAAATCCATTTGTTAATCTCACTCCAAAATTTTTTCAACAAAATTTGTTGATAACATTTCACCCATTCTCTCATTTGCTCTCTTTTTTCATTGCTTCATCACTCTCTTAACCTCTCTTTTTTTCTCCATATACTCTTCCCTCCTTGTAAAAACTTGTCATATGCTAACTGTTTCTCCCTTACTACTCTCTTTACATCATCATTCCATCAATCGCTCCTCTTTCCTCCTGCACCCACTTTCCTGTAACCACAAACTTCTGCTGAACACTCTAACACTACATTTTTAAGCCTACCCCATACATCTTCGACCCCATTGCCTATACTTTCACTAGCCCATCTATCCTCCAATAGTTGTTTATATCTTACCCTAACTGCCACCTCTTTTAGTTTATAACTAAATCCCTGTCTATACAAAGTTCAATCATTTACACCAGGCACCCCAATCTTACCTTCCACACCCTCTGTAAATGTTTCTCCTATTTTAGCATTTAGGTCCACTGCCACAATTACTCTAACTTGGTTCAGAGGTTCCTATACATTCACATAACATTTTCCAAAATATCTCTCTCTCTTTTTTACACTCCTCTCTTCTCCAGGTGCATACACACTTATTATGACCCACTTTTCGCATCCAACCTTTACTTTATTCCACATAATCCTTAAATTTACATATTTATATTCCCTCTTCTCCTTTCATAATTGATCCTTCAACATTATTACTACCCCCTTCCTTAGCTCCAACTCTCTCAGATACTCTTGACTTAATCCCATTTATTTCTCCCCACTGAAATTCTCGCCTACCCCCTTCAGCTTTGTTTTGCTTAGGGCCAGGATATCCAACTTCTTTTCATTCATAACATCAGCAATCATCTCTTTCTTGTCATCTGCACTACATCCACGCACATTCAAGCATCCCAGTTTTATAAAGATTTTCGTCTTCTCTTTTATATATATATATATATATATATATATATATATATATATATATATATATATATATATATATATATATATATTATATATATATATATATATATATATATATATATATATATATATATATATATATATATATATATAACCTGAGTTCGTGAACGATATGTAGACAGACTGTACTGTCTGTATAGACAGCCTATGCTGTCTGCCAGCTGAGTTCATATTACGCCGTTTGCTCGTGCTGCCACCTACAGACCTATGCCACTTCATTGTGCCCAGACCTGCCTCACTCAGTCAACTAGGCCTATTCCTCTCTCCCTCGCTGGGCATGGCTCTCCCTGGCCATGGGCACTTAACACACTGCCTGTGTACCCCACGACATTGCAAATAAAGTAAGAAGCCTGCGAAGCCTTATCATTACTCCCCAAGACCAAGGACCACCAGTAAACTCAGAAAACATTGGTGGAAGCGGTGGTCGCAGAGGTTGTGTTGCCCAAGAAGGGAAGGAAGAGGAATGAAGTCGTCTTCACTTCATCACCCCACACAAGAAGCATCCGTCTCTCAACGAGTTATCCTGATGTGTCTGCACGTTTCAGCATCCAGACACAGGTACACGCAGGATCCAGGCCGAAATTTGCCGAATTTCTTCATAAAATTAAGTTGCGTCCCTGGGACTCCACGCCACAGCGCCCCACGCTGGTTCTCAAGTCATGTGTTCAGCGTCACTTATATGTTGCTGCTGTTGTTTTTCAGATCTGAACGGCTATTTCAGCAAGTCAGAGGTGAGTTTCTGGTCATTTCAGCGTTCAGTTTGGGTGTTTCTCCAAGTGGGTATGTAGGAGAGGAAGCAACCAGGTTCCTCTCCTCACTCACACCTCACCCGCCTACCAACACACTCCACTATGTACTCACTTCCTCTGCTGTGTTTTCTGCTGTTTTCCGTGTGAATGTTTTGCCTGAACTGTGTATCAGAGTGCCCGAGGTCACTCGAAGCCACGTGGATCACCAAGCCACGTGGATCACCAAGCCATGTGGATCACCAAGCCACGTGGATCACCAAGCCACGTGCATCAGCAAGCCACGTAGATCATGAAGCCACGTGTGGATCACCAAGCCATGTGGAGCAAGCCACGTGGAGCGTGGACGATGCCACATGGATCTACAAGCCACGTGGGTTATCAAGCCAGACATCCCAAACCACATGATGTGGTCTGCTGCCACATCACTCCACTGATGTAACCTCACGACGTCACCCACGATGCTGTCCGACTTCACGACATCACCCACGATGCTGCCGACTTCACATCACCCATGATGCTGCCCAACTTCACGACGTCTGCCTGATGTCACCTCGCAATGTTGCCCCATGACATCCCTCATGACGTCACTCCAGGACTTCATCTCGAGACATCTGCTGACGTCACCATGCTGCTGATGTCACCTCACGACGTCACCCCTGATTGACAATGTTAATTTCAAAGTGAGCAATATGCTGTGTTGTCGAGAAGATTGAGAGAAGACATATGTCACGTGTTAATTAATTCCTCTCAGACACTGTTCTCACATGTTCGTGCATAGCTTAGTGTCAAATTTTGCACAGAAAATCGTCATTTGCTAGTGTAAGCCATGTTATACCGCACGTGCAGTGCGGGTGTGTGCATGTTTTCTTTGTGTCCTGTGTGGTCTTGAGCACAGCTGTATGTGGATCACAGACCTGCACCCAGATCACTGTGTTACTTGCCACCTGGTGTGACCTGCACATTGACAGCTGACATTAAGTTAGTCCATGCATCATACGAGCCTCTGAGCCCCTTGTACAGAAAGCTCTTATGCCCGTCACTCGTGATGCTCTGCAGAACTGTACCCACTATGATTCCCATTGAGATTTGTTTCACTTCACCTCCTGACCTTCGGAGCAGTTATATGTAGACCAGGCTGGGGACTTCCTTACCCATCTTACCAAAGACTGGTCATAAGAATCGAATCGAAACTTTGGGGACGCTTAGGGTAACCTCTGCTGTAACTCCATTTGCCGAGAGAATGACACTCATCAAGCCGCAGTTAGACCCTGTCGGCAGGCGCTGTGTCAGCCTCGTGTCACAAGCTTCAGTGATCTCCTGCACAAAGATGATGTCACTTTGACTTGCTAGTCCGCTCATTGCAGTACGGTGTATGCTGTTGCAACTCCCAGATGTTTCGCCGAGTCGTCTCTGCCACAACTCACTCCACGCTCGCCGGCAGTGACAGCCCCAGTGACAGTACCAGCCCAGAAATGCCCTCTTGAGTCGCTTGCCAGAAGAAGTTCTGCCCAGTTGCCGAGTACTGACGACGTCTCACTCGAGGGTACCAGCAGGGTGAGCCCCAGGTTGAGTGAACGCTGCAGTGACTAGTACGATGACTGATTCACCGTTTCAGAGGAGACCGTACCCTGTTACGTCACAGCTCAGCCGCAGCGATGTCTCCTGTGTTGCAGTATCTGTCCAGACACTGGAAGGCATACAGTGATGCCCCTCGATGCTCACTGCCTTAGACCATGATGTTTAGCACACCTCACTGTTTTTTCTTCTCTCCCTGTAGGAAGTTTTTTTTTCCATGTCCATGTATGCATATATATATGTTTTTATTTTGTGTTCTGTGCCATGTTCCTGCGAGAGAGACCGATTTTTTTACAGCCACACATGGTCAGGGACGACCATGGTGGTGCGTGACCGAGCAAATGTAGACAGCCTGTACTGTCTGCATAGACAGCCTATGCTGTCTGCCAGGTGAGTTCATATTTCGCACCATGCTCGTTCTGCTACCTATAGGCCTATACTACTTCAGTATGCCCAGACCTGCCTCTCTCTTACTCTGGCAGCTCACTTCACCTAGTCAACATGTCTACTCCCTCTCTCCCTCGCTGGGCATGGCCCCTCTGGTCCATGGGCACTAAAGCCACAAATAAAGTAAGAAGCCTCCGAAGCCTTTTCATTGCTCCCTGCTCTGCAACAACGTGACAATAACCTTTCTGTATGGCTTTGAGGGAGGTAAGGATAGGCTTAATGTTGAAATTCCTGGGCTGTTGGAGGAGTCAGTTGGGTTACAGTGTGTGCCTCTGATGCAAAAATTGTACAGAGGTACTGTTTCCGAATCTACTACTACTAGTACAACTTCTACTACTACTAACTGCTACTGCTACAACTACTGCTACTTCTAACTACTACTACTACTTTTACTATAACTAATTCTACTATTACCATTATACTACTGCTACTACTAGTAATAGTAGTAGTAGTGATAGTAGTAGAGCCAGCATTACTGCTACTTTTACTATTATAACTAATTCTACTACTATTATACAACTACTACTATACAACTGCTACTACTACTATACAATAACAACAACAACAACAACTACTACTACTACTACTACTACTACTACTACTACTACTACTACTACTTCTACTTCCAATATCTTTGTTATCAACTATCCACGAATGTTGATCTCTATGATATAAAACCTTTACACATATTTCAAGAGAACAGTGTGACCTGGGAGTGTTGTGGAGGCAGCCTTCCGCTAAGCAATCCTTTTCTCAGCTTTCTAGAAAGACTGATAGCCTGAGTACGGATTGTAGGGTAATCCCTGGTTGACCTTTCTCATGTTCTCTCTCTCTCTCTCTCTCTCTCTCTCTCTCTCTCTCTCTCTCTCTCTCTCTCTCTCTCTTTCCACAGTAAAATTGTTGAAAATGTGACAATAGTCTAAATCATTTATACAAGAAAAATTACGGCTCCTCTGGCCTCCGTGTATGTATAGACAAAGTTGAGAAGAAAAAAAGAAAGAAAAAAGAAAGATCTAGTGGAGAGATGCTCACGAGAATTCTCGTTTCCCTGCAGAGGAGCAGACCTCGAGGTGTAATGAAGAGACCTTCCTCTAGTGGAGCCTAGGGTAAGGGGGGTGAGGAAGGAGAGAAGGGGAGTGAGGAAAGAGATCATTGGGGTGAGGAGGAAGAGAAGGGAGGTGAGGAAGGAGAGAATGGGTGAGGAAGGAGAGAATAGGTGAGGAAGGAGAGAATGGGTGAGGAAGGAGAGAAGGGGTGAGGAAGCAGTGCAACGGGGTGAATAAGAAGAGGGGAAGAAGATGAGTGAAGAGAAACAGGAACCAGAGGGAAGCAGAAAAAATGGTTGAGTGAGGATGCAGAGTGAAGAGAATTTCACAAGAAAGTAGAGGGCAGAGTAAGGAAGCAAAAGAGAGAGGGAAGAAACCTTACCACGGGTGGGGTTTGAACCCCACCCGTGGTAAGGTTTGTTTTCAATCGTGTAATTACGATTTCGTGAGTCAGAATCCCATGCATATGCAGACGACTGTACTCTGACATTTATTTATCCAAGAGAGGAAATGTCAACGGCTCTAGGTTACATCTATATCAGCCTGAGGAAAACAATGGCAGGTCCCATTTGCTTCGGAGAAAACACAAATGATGATGGTTTCCAGGTACCATGATGGTAATGCTGGGGCAGTGGTAAGAATGAATGGGAGAGTGCTGGAACCCAGGGAAAATTTTATTCCAAACTTACTATGAAGAACCACGTAGTAAATTTTGCAAGCAATGCAATGCCCTGTGGCTTGGTGGCTAAAGCTCTCGCTTCACACGGCGAGGGTCCGGGTCCGATTCCCAGTGATGGAAGAAACATTGGGTGAGTTTCCTTACACCGGTTGTGTATGCTCCCCATCAGCAAAATGGCTACCTAGGTGTTAGTCGACTTGTGTGGGTCGCATCCTGGGACAAAATTTACCTAATTTGCCCACAATGCTCTGCATAACAAGGGGCTTTCTATATAGTAGTATGTCCCCGATTTTCATTAGGCCTGTATCCTTGTTACATTTTCTCGTACAAAATAAAGATATTTTTTATTTTTTATTTTTCGTTATTTAATTATTATTTTTAAATTTTTTATTATTATTATTATTATTTTTATTATTATTATTTTTAAATTATTATTATTATCATATTACCCCGGGCAGTAAGTTTGTTTGCATTTTAAAAACTTTATTTTCGCATTTTTGCTCGACACCCAGGGGCTCAAGATTTTTGTACGAAGCTTAAGTTCGCTCACACATTCAGCAAAAGGGTTCCTTTTTCCCTTGGATTGCCTGCCCCCATTCATCTCCCGACTTCTTGACTAAAACAGAGAACAGGCCCAAGACGACTCAGCTCTCTTTCTTGACCTGGTTTCGGGAAATTAGATCTTCATTAAAGCAGAGTTTTCCCAACACAGGAGGGGGGGGGGTGTCCTTTTTGTTAGTACAAAGATCAATGTTGTAAAGGGTTTAACCACATTTGGCCCCAAATTACGGACAACGGGGGAAAACAGCGTATATAAAAAAAGCAAAACATTTAAACAAACCCCTTACTTGGCTGTACTCTTCAAAAGAATATCGTTTCATCGAGATTTTTAAATTCCTAGGATAATCGAGTCTTGAGTATGTTCACAAAGCACAAAGTGAAACGATGAAATAGTAGTTGACTAAATCAAATCACCCCCCAAAAGGGGTTAACGCCTTCCTATTCCCCTATTTGCATATCTCAAAAACAATAAAAAGATTTTTCAAATGGGGCTGATGTGGCGTAACAGCTTTTAGCTTGAAATTATGGTAAAAACCCCTTGATCTACCTCTGTAAACTACTTGTAAATATATAAAGGGGAAAGAGAGAGACAGAGACAGAGGGGAACAGAAAAAGAGACAACAGACAAAACAGACAAACGGGACAGACCCCAGACAGGAATACAGACACACAAACGGATAGACAGAGCAGACAGAAGAGGCTTAAGGAGATAGGTGGGAAAAAAAACCCCTGTACAAAAAGCACTGATTTTTTGGGAGACCCCTTTAAGGGGTTCAGTAAAATAATTTAAAAATTTTCTTTTTCTTTCCTTCTTTTTTCGGGTGTAGTGGTGGGCCAGAAAACATCATAGTTTTAGTGGTGGGGCAGAAAAACATCATTTGTGTGAGGGGGGGCGCAGCAAACTCAGTAGTGTGAGGGGGTGGGCAAAAGCAAAATCATAGTGTGAGAGGGGGCCAGCAAAACATCAGTAGTGTGAGTGGGGCGCAGAAAACATCATATTGTGAGTGGTGGGGCCGCAGAAAACCCATCAGTAGTGTGATGGTGGGTTGCAGCAAAAAATCAGTAGTGTGAGTGGTGGCGCAGCAAAAAAACAGTAGGGGAAAGTGGGGGGCGCAGCAAACATCAGAAATGTGAGTGGGGGGCGCAGAAAAACATCAGTAGTGTGGTGGGGGGCGCAGCAAACATCATTTATGTAAAGTGGTGGGGGCAGCAAACATCAGTAGTGTGAGTGGTGGGCGCAGCAAACATCAGTAGTGTGAGTGGTGGGCGCAGCAAACATCAGTAGTGTGAGTGGTGGGCGCAGCAAACATCAGTAGTGTGAGGGGTGGGCGCAGCAAAAAATCATTTGTGGGGAGAGGTGGGGCAGAAAAACATCAGATTTGTGAGTGGGGGGCGCAGCAAAATCAGTATGGGGAGTGGGGAGCAGCAAAATCAGTAGTGGAGTGGGGGGCCGAAGCAAACATCAGTAGTGTGAGAGGTGGCGAAAGAAAACCCAAGTAGTGTGAGTGGTGGGGCGCAGAAAACATCAGTAGTGTGGGGGTGGGGGCCCCAGCAAACAACAGTAGTGTGAGTGGGGGGGCGCAGCAAACATCAATAGGGGTGAGTGGGGGGGCGCAGCAAATCAGTTTTGTTGAGTGGGGGGCGAAAGAAAAATCAATAGTGTAAAGTGGTGGGCGCAGCAAACATCAGTAGTTTTGAGGGGTGGGCGAAAGCAAACATCATTAGTGTGGTGGGGGGCCGCAGAAAACATCAGTAGTGTGAGTGGGGGGGGCCAGAAAAACATCAGTAGTGTGAGGGGTTTGGGCGCAGCAAACAAAGTAGTGTGAGTGGGGGGGCGCAGCAAACATCAGTAGTGTAGTGGTGGGAAAAAAAGAAACATCAGTAGTGTAAAGTGGAGGGCGCACCCAAAAATCAATTTGTGATGGGGGGGCGCAGAAAAACTTTCAGTAGTGTAAAGTGGGGGGGCGCAGCAAACATCAGTAGGTGAGGGGTGGGCGCAGCAAAAATCAGTAGTGTGAGGGGTTTGGGCCCAGAAAACATCAGTAGTGTGATGGTGGGCGCACCCAAAACACCCAGAAAGTGGTGAGTGGGGGGCGCGGGAAAACATCATAGTTTGAGTAGTGGGCGCAGCAAAATCAGTAGTGTGAGTGGGGGGGCCCGAAAAACATCAGTAGTGTGAGTGGTGGGCGAAAGAAAACCCCCCCAAGTGGGTTTGAGGGGGGGGGGCGCAGCAAACATCAGTAGTGTGAGGGGTCTGCGCACCCAAACATCAGTAGTGTGGGGGGGTGGGCCAGCAAACATCGTAGTGTGAGAGGTGGGGCAGCAAACATAAAGTAGTGTGAGTGGTGGGCCCCGCAAACATTAGTAGTGTGAGTGGTGGGCCAGAAAATTTAACAGTAGGGGTGAGTGCTGGGCGCACCCAAAATCGTATTTGTGAGTGGGGGGCCCGCAGCAAGCTAAGTATTGTGATTGGGGGCGAAAGCAAACATCATAGTAGGGAGGGGTTGGGGCCCGCAGAAAAACATCAGTAGTGGGGAGGGGTGGGCTCGCAAACTCAGTAGTGTGAGTGGGGGGGGCGCAGCAAACATTAGTAGGGTGATGGGGGGCGCAGAAAAATTCAGTAGTTGAGGGGTTTGGGCGCAGAAAAACATTAGTAGTGGGGAGGGGGGGGAAAAAAAGCAAACATCAGTAGTGTGAGTGGTGGGCGCAGAAAACCCTAAAGTGTGGGGTGGTGGGCCAGCAAAAAACAGTAGGTGGGTGCGGGAAAAAGAAAACATCAGTATTGTGAGTGGGGGGGCGCAGCAAACTTTTTTAGGGTGAGTGGTGGGCGCAGCAAACATCAGTAGTGTGAGTGGGGGGGCGCAGAAAACACAGTATGTGAATGGGGGGCAGCAAACCAGTAGTGTGAGTGGGGGGCCCCAGCAAAACATCAGTAGGTGAGTGCGGGCGCGGGAAACATCAATGTGTGGGGTGGGGGCGCAGAAAAAACAAATTTATGTGATTTGGGGGCGCAGAAACATCATAGTATGAGAGGTGGCCGCAGAAAACATCATTTAAGTGTGAGGGGTGGGCTCAGAAAAACACCCAAGTAGTGTGATTTGGTGGGCCCGCAGCAAACATCAGAAAGTGTGAGAGGTGGGCGCAGCAAACTCAGTAGTGTGAGTGGTGGTCGCAGCAAAACATCAGTAGTGTGAGTGGTGGGCGAAAGCAAAAAATCAGAAATTTGTGATTTTGGTGGGCGCAGAAAACCCATCAGTAGTGTGAGTCGTGGGCGCAGCAAACATCATTTAGTGTGAGAGGGGGGCGAAAGGAAAAAACTCGTAGTGTGGTGGGGGGGCGCAGCAAACATCAGTAGTGGGATGGTGGGGGGCAGCAAAAAAACAGTAATGTGAGGGGGTGGGCGCAGCAAACATCAGTAGTGTGAGTGGTGGGCGCAGCAAACATCAGTATGTGATGGGGGGGGCGCAGCAAACTTTCAGTACTGGAGGGGTTTGGGGGCCCAGAAAACATCAGAAAGTGTGAATGGGGGGCGCAAAAACTTCAGTATGTGAGGGGTGGGGCAGCAAACATAAGAAAGGGTGAGTGGGGGGCGCAGCAAAAACCCAGTAGTTGAGTGGGGGGGGCGCAGAAAAACTTCATTAGGGGTGATTTGGGGGGCGCAGCAAACATCAAAATTGTGAGTGGGGGGGGGCGCAGCAAACATCAGTAGTGTGAGGGGGGGCGCAGCAAACATCAAAAGGTGAGGGTGGGCGCAGCAAACATCAGTAGAGGCTGGGGGGCGCAAACATCAGTAGTGTGAGTGGTGGCGAAGCAACATCATTTGGTGAGTGGTGGGCGCAGAAAAAACATCAGAGGTGAGGGTGGGCGCAGCAAAAATCAGTAGTGGGGAGTTGGGGGCCCGCAGGAAAAAACATCATAGTGTGATTTTTTGGGCCCAAAGCAAACTCAGTAGTGTGATGGGGGGCGCAGCAAACTAAAATTTTGGTGAGTGGTGGGGTTGCAGCAAACATCGGGTGTGTGAGGGGTGGGGCCGGAAAAACATCAGTAGTGTGAGGGGGGGGCAATACAAACACCAGTAGGTGAGTGGTGGGTGCAACAAACATCTAGTGGGAGTGGGGGGCGCAGAAAAACATAGTAGTGGGGTTGGTGGCGCAGCAAACATCATTAGTTGAGTGGTGGGCGAAAGCAAAACATCAGTAGTTTTGGAGGGGCGGCGCACCCAAACCAGTGTGTGAGTGGGGGGCGCAGCAAACATCAGTAGTGGGGAGTGGTGGGCGCAGAAAACATAAATAGTGTGAGTGGTGGGGCAGCAAACATCAGTAGAGGGGCTGGGCCCCAGAAAACCCATCAGTAGTGTGATGGGGGGGCGCAGCAAACACCCAGTAGTGTGAGTGGGGGGGCCCCAGCAAACATCAGAAAGTGTGATGGTGGGCGCAGCAAAATCAGTTGTGAGTTGTGGGCGCACCCAAACATCAGAAAGTGTGAGTGTTGGGCGCAGCAAAACTTCATTAGTGGGGAGTGGGGGGGCGCAGAAAACATCAGTAGTGTGAGTGGGGGGTGCAGAAAACATCAGTAGTGTGAGTGGTGGGCGCAGCAAACATCATTTATTGTGAGGGGTTGGGGGGGCGGCAAACATCAACAGTGTGAGTGGTGGGCAATACAAAACCAGTAGTTTGAGGGGTGGGTGCAAAAAAACATCAGTAGTGTGGGGTGGGGGGGGGGGCGCAGCAAACATCAGTAGTGTGAGGGGTTTGGGGGGCAGCAAACATAAATTATGAAAGGGTTTTTGGGCGCAGAAACACAGTTGGGGTGAGTGGTGGGCGCAGCAAACTTTAGTAGTGGGGAGTGGTGGGTGCAGCAAACATCAGAAAGTGTGGGTGGGGGGCGCAGCAAACATCAAAAGTGTGGGGGGGTTGCGCAGCAAACATCGTATGTGAGGGGTGGGGCGCAGCAAACACTAGTGTGAGTGGTGGGCGCAGAAAACATCAGTAGGTAGTGGTGGGCGCAAAAAACATCAGTAGTGTGAGGGTGGGCGCAGCAAACTTCAGTATGTGAGCGGGGGCGCAGCAAACTTCAGTAGTGTAGTTGGGGGGCGCAGAAAACATCATTTAGTTTTGAGTGGTGGGCCCCAGCAAACATCAATAGTGTGAGGGGGTGGGCGCTTCAAACATCAGTGGGTGTAAAGTGGGGCGCAGAAAAAACATCAGTAGTGTGAGTGGGGGGCGCAGCAACATCAGTATGTGAGTGGGGGGGGCGCAGCAAACTTCATTTAGTGTGAGGGGTTTGGGGCGGGCAAACATCATAGGTAGGGTGGCGTAGCAAACATCAGTGTGTAAAGTGGTGGGCGCAAAAAAACATCAGTAGTATGAGTGGTGGGGGGGGGCAGCAAACATCAGTAGTGTGAGTAGTGGGCGCTGCAAACCATCTAGTTGAGGGGTTTGGCGCAGCAAACATCGGTAGTGGGAGAGGGGGGCCCCGCAGAAAAGGGTTAGAGTGGGGGGGGGGGGGGGGGCAGAAAACATCATTTGTGTAGTGGTGGGGCACCCAAACATCATAGTGTGAGTGGTGGCGCAGAAAAATTTCATTTAGTGTGAGGGGGGGCCAGAAAAACACATTGTGTGACAGGTGGGCGTAGCAAACATCGTAGTGTGAGTGGGGGGCCCGCGGGGGGGCAAAAAATCGTAGTGTGGTGGGGGGGCGAAAGCAACATCAGTATTTGTAAATGGGGGGGCGAAAGAAAAAACATCAGCAGTGTGAGTGGGGGGCGCAGCAAACATCAGTAGAGTGGTGGGCGCAGCAAACATCAGTAGTGTGAGTGGTGGGCGCAGCAAACATCAGTAGTGTGAGTGGTGGGCGCAGCAAACATCAGTAGTGTGAGTGGTGGGCGCAGCAAACATCAGTAGTGTGAGTGGTGGGCGCAGCAAACATCAGTGGGTGTGAGTGGTGGGCGCAGCAAAAATCGTATGTGTGGGTGGGGGGCAGCAAACATCAGAAATTTGTGATTGGGGGGCGCAGCAAAACATCGGGTTGTGTGAGGGGGGGGCGCAGAAAAACTTTCAGTAGTGTGAGGTGGGCGCAGAAAAACTTCAGAGTGTGATTTGGTGGGCGCAGAAAAACTCATATGTGAGTGGGGGGGGTGCAAAAATTTTTCATTTTTAGTGTGAGTGGTGGGGGCAGCAAACATCATTTATTGTGAGGGGTTGGGCGCGAAAATATCATATTTGTGAGAGGGGGGGGCGCAGAAAAACCTAGTGTGAGGGGTGGGGCCCCAGCAAAAAAAATCAGTAGTGTGAGGGGTGGGCGCAGCAAACACAGTAGTGTGAGGGGTTTGGGCGCAGAAAACATCATTTAGTGGGGAAGGGGTGGGCGCAGCAAAAATCAGTAGTGTGAGTGGGGGGGCGCAGAAAAACTTTCAGTAGTGTGAAAGGTGGGCTTTAGCAAACATCAGAAAGGTGTGAGTGGGGGGGCGCAGCAAACTCAGTGTGTGAGTAGTGGGCGCAGAAAAACGTCAGTAGTGTGAGTGGTGGGCGCCAGCAAACATCAGTAGTGTGAGGGGGTGGGCGCAGAAAAGATGAGTAGTGTAAAGGGGTTTTGGGCGCAGCAAACATCAGTAGGGGTGAGTGGGGGGCGCACCCAAACTTCAGTATGTGAGGGGTTTGGGCGCAGCAAACCCCAGTGGGTGTGAGTGGGGGGGCGCAGAAAAAACATCAGAGTGTGAGGGGTGGGCGCAGAAAAACATCGTAGTGGAGTGGTGGGCCCAGCAAACACCCAGTGGGTGAGTGGGGGGCCCAGCAAAATCAGTAGGGGGCCTACAGGGAAACACTACCAGTTAGAAACCCTTCTTTTGGGGTGAGTTACCCCAGGTGATTTTTCACCCCCTGTGTGTGTGGGTGGGGTGTGTGTGTGTGGGTGGTGTGTTGTGTGTGGTGGTGTGTGTGTGTGTGTGTGTATGTTTTGTGTGTTTTGTGTGTGGGTTTGTGTGTATGTGTGGTTTTGTATGTGTGTGGGGTGTGAGTGTGTGTGTGGGGTGGTTTTGTGTGTGTGTGTTTGTTTTGAGTGTTTTGGTGTGGGTGTGTTTTTGGGTTTTTGTGTGTGTGTGTTTTGTGTGTGTGGGTGTGGGGTTGTGGGGTGTGGGGTGTTTTGGTGTCCCGTATTTTGTGTTTTGTGCTTGTATGTGTGTGTAGGTGTGTGTGTGTGTGGGCTTTTGTGTGGTGGTGTATGTGTGTGTGTGTGTGTGTGTGGGGCGTTTGTGTGTGTGTTCGTATGTGGGTGTTTGTGGGGTGTGTGGGGGGGGGGTTTTGCATATTGTGGGGTTGTGTGCGTGAAAATGTGTGTGTAGGTGTGTTTTGGGGTTTGTGCGTTTTTTGGTGTGTGTATGTGTGTGTGTTTGTGTGTGTTGTGTAGGGTTGTGTGTGGTGTGTGGTAGTGTGTGTGTGCGTGTATGTGGGGTGAAATGTGTGGGGTGTGTGTGTTGTGTGTTTGTGCTTTTTGTGTGTGTGGTGTGTGTGTGTGTGTGGTGGGGGTGTGTTGTGTGTGTGTTTTGTGTGTGTGTGTGTAGGTGTTGTGTGTGCGTGAAATTGTGTGTATGTTTTGTACCCCCTATTTGTACTCACCTATTTGGGTTCCCCAGGGGCGACTTTATAGCTCCGGGCCCCCGCCTTTTCCCGCTGATTGTACTAGGTCCTCTCTCTCCCTGCCCCAGAGCTTTATCATACCTCGCCAAAAACTATGTATCGTTCCTACCTCCCCCGGTCACTTTCTAGGTATTCCACGGCCTGACTACTCTATGACTGAAAAAATACTTCATAACATCCCTTTTATTTTATCTGAGTCTTCAACTTCCCCAATTTTGACCTCTTTGTCTGTCCCCTTCCTGTGTGTGTGGCGGGGTGTGGTGTGTGTGTGTGTGTGTGTGTGTGTGTTTTGTGTGTGTGTGTGGTGTGTTGTGTGTGTGTGTGTGTGTGGTGTGGTGTGTGTGGTGGGGGTTTGGGGGGGTGGGGGTTTTGTTGTGTGGGTTTTTGTGTGTGTGGTTTGTGTTTGTGTGTGTGGGTACTCACCTAGGGTTTCTCACCCTTTTTAGGTTTTCGGGGGTTTATCCGAGGGTCCCGGCCCCGCCCCTTCACTGAAACGCTACTAAAGGGCCTCCCCCCTGAGCCGTGAGCTTTATCATACCCCTGCTTAAAAACTATGTAGGATCCTGCCTCCCTACATCGCTTTCCCCAAACTATTTCCCTTACCCGTTTCTCTGTGGCTGAAGAAAAAACTTCCTAACATCCCCCCCGTGATTCATCTGTGTCTTCAGCCCAAAAAACTGTGCCCTTGTTACTGGGGTCCAATCTCTGGAAAATCCTGTCTTTGTCCCCCTTGTCAAATTTCCCCTCAAATTTTTTTTTTATTCGTTTTTTCATTCCCCCCTAAACTCTCCGTCCTCCCGTGTCGTCAGGTTTAAATTTTCCCCTTTAAACCCCTCCTCCCTAGGGAAAACCTCTTAGTCCCGGGGGCTTGGGCTTGTTGCAAAACCCTTTTCACTTTTTTCTAGTTTCTTCACGTGCTTGGCTAGGTTGTGGGTTTCCAAAATGGTGCCGCATTCTCCCAAAATGCCCCCTAACATACCTGTACAGGGTCCCGAATGTTTTCCCTTTTTAAAAAATGTCGGAAAAGCTGTTCGGGGGGGGGTTTGGCGCCCCTAGCGCAGCAGTTTTTTGGGGGATTGGGCGCTTCAGGGGGATGTTCCTGGTGTTATACTACCCCAAGATCTTTTTTCCCTTTAGTGGGTTTTTTAGTTTTCTGACCCCTAGACTGTACTCCCCTTTTGCGGCCTTCTTTTCCCCTTTCCCCCAAACTTTAAAGGGCTTTGGGACTTGGTGGGATTGAACTCCCCGGAGCCAAATTTTGGGGCCAGGTTTTGCAGTCTGTCCCGATCCCTTTGTAGTTTTGCCTGGTCCCTTTGATCGGTGTATTCTTCTCATCAAATTCACGTCATCTGCAAACGGGACACCTCAGAGTCTATTCCCTTTCCCTCAGTTTGGGTTCCCCAAACCAGAAAAAAGCCCCTGGTCCTAGGGCTGACCCCTGCGGGGGCCCCGCTGGCCCCAGGTGCCCCCCTCTGACACCTCCCCCACGTACCTGACTCCTGCTGTTTTTTCCTTGACAAGTATTTTCCCTGATCCTTGTTTGTGCCTTCCCCGTTATCCCCGCTTGGTCCCCCAGTTTTTGCACAAAACTCTTGTGTGGAAATGTGTTTAAAAGGGTTTTTGCAGTCCAAGAAAAAAGCAATCCACCCACCCCTCTCTCTTTGCTTTCTGCCCGTCCCCCATGTCATAGGGAATCCAGTAGGTTTTTTGACACAGGGTTTTTCCCCTCCCCTTGGAAAACCCTGTTTGGCTGCCGGGTTTATGAAATCATTCCTTTTTAGGTGTTCCACCCCTTTCTCCTGATAATCTTCTCCATGATTTTTTTATACTATACATGTCAAATGGACACGGGCTGTAGTTTAAAGCTTCATGTTGTCTCCTTTTTTTTAAAAATTGGGGCTACAAATTGGGTGTTTCCATGCCTCAGGGAAACTCCCCCGTTTTGATAGATGTATTGAATATTGTTGTTAGGGGGGTCCCCAAGCGCCTCCCGCTCCCTTCTCAATAAACCCCTGGGGAGATTTATCCCGGCCCCCTTGCCTTTGAGGTATCTAGCTCCCCTCAGAAGCCTTTCACTTCTTTCCCCGGTTTTGTGCAATGTGTCCAGCACTTGGGGGGTGGCCCCACCTCTCCGGTTTTTTTTTGGAGTCCCCCTTTTGTCTCCCTTTTGGGAAAACTTCTTTGAATCTCTTGTTGAGTTCTTCACATACCCTTCCCCGGTCATTTCTTTTTGTCTCTCCTCCTTCCTTCCTTGGGCCCGATTACCTGGTTTTGGACTGTTGTTTTCCTCCTGATGTGGCTGTACAACAGTTTCGGGTCAGATTTGGCTTTCGCTGCTATGTCATTTTCATATTGTCTTTTGGGCCTCCCTTCTTATCTGTGCATATTCGTTTCTGGCTCTACGACTGTTCCCCTTTATTCTCCGGGGTCCTTTGCCTTCTATATTTCTTCCATTCCCTAGCACACTTGGTTTTTTTTCCCTCCCTGCACCTTTGGGTAAACCATGGGCTCATCCTGGTTTTTTTCATTAATCCTGTTCCCCTTTGGGGTACAAACCTCTCCCAGCCTCCTTGCATTTTGTTGCTACATATTCCATCATCTCTTTAACGGGCTTCCCTGCCAGTTCTCTGTCCCACTGAACCCCGTTCAGGTAGTTCCTCATTCCTGTTAGTCCCCTTTCTTGTAGTTTGGCTTCATTCGTCCTGGCCTTCCTGCTTTCTCCCTCCACTTGTAGCTCTACTGTGTATTCGAAGCTTAAAACCACATGGTCCCCGGGCCCCCAAGGGGTCTTTCATATGTGATGTCCTCGATATCGGGCACTACTGAAGGTGAATACTAAGTCCAGCCTTGCTGGTTAAATCCTCTCCTCTCTCTCTTGTAGTGTCCCTACGTGTTGGTACATGAAGTTCTCCAGTACCACCTCCATCATCTTAGCCCCCCATGTAAACTTGGCCCCCATGTGGGTCCAAGTTCTCCCAATCGATCTCCTTGTGGTTAAAGTCACCCATGATCAGGAGCTTTGCCCTGCATGCATGAGCTTTCTGGCCACAAAGCCAGTGTGTCAACCATCGCTCTATTGCTCTTTGTCGTGTGTGTGTGTGTGTGTGTGTGTGTGTGTGCGCGCGTGTGTGTGTGTGTGTGTGTGTGTGTGGTGTGTGTGTGTGTGGTGTGTGTGTGTGTGTGTTGTGTGGCGTGTGTGTGTGCGTTTGTGTGTGTGTGGTGTGTGTGTGTGTGCGTTTGTGTGTGTGTGTTGTGTGTGTGTGTGTGTGTGTGTGTGTGCGTGCGTTTGTGTATGTAAGCTATTTGTGGTTTTCAGGGGGCGAGTCACAGCTCCTGGCCCCGCCTGTGTGTGTGTGCGTTTGTATGTGCGTGTGTGTGTGTGTCGTGTGTGTGTGTGTGTGTGTGCGTTTGTGTGTTTGTGTTTGTGGTGTGGTGTGTGTGTGTGTGTGTGTGTGTGGTGTGTGTGTGTGTGTGTGTGTGTGTGTTGGGGTGTGTGTGTGTGTGGGATGCGTTTGTGTGTATGTGTGTGTGTGTTGTGTGTGTGTTGTGTGTGACGTTTTGTGTGGTGTGTGTGTGTGTGTGGTGTGTGTGTGGTGGGTGTAGGGGTTTTTTGCGTGACAACCCACCACCCAACAGCAAGTGTCTATAACATGGAACGAAGGAGACAACATTACAACGCTAATAACCACACAAGTAGCAAGGAGAGCTCTGGTGATCATGGAAGACTGACACCATTATGAAAACTACAGAGAGAGAGAAAGGAAGGGATGAATCAGCAAGATTATACCTATTTTTCATTTTAAGTACATATGACGTAGGAGAGGTGTGTTATGGAAGGCTTCTAGGTTGTAACAACATCAGTACATATTGAGGCTTATCTATACATACATAACATACATAACATACATAACATACATAATATACATAACATACATAACACGCACATGGGAACCTGAAACTTATAACGACGTTTCGGTCAGACTTGAAATATCACCTAGTCTCAAAAGGAAGTGCCAAGGAAAGTGAGCCACAATATATTCTT
Source organism: Cherax quadricarinatus (assembly GCF_026875155.1). NCBI lineage: Eukaryota > Metazoa > Arthropoda > Malacostraca > Decapoda > Parastacidae > Cherax > Cherax quadricarinatus. The sequence goes on along the minus strand of NC_069401.1, from coordinate 68,401,982 downwards.
GTGAAAGCAAACCTGAATAATAGCACATCAAATGAGGAAAGCAAGAAACCAGAATTCTAAAGAAGATCTTTGTTACGCCGAGATGCGTCATTGTAAAATATAACTTTTATATTTGTTCATCTATCTAATATTACATTTCCATATTTCCCATTTTCGTTATATGTATATATTTATATGATGAATTATTTTTGTAAGGAAATGGATGGTTCACCATGGGTACGACCAATTTATGTTTGTGTGGCCTCACCTTGCACTACTCGCCTGATGCCAGCTGATGTCAAGGGTGAGTGATGTGGGGTTAGTCCCGTACGGGCACCTCTCTCAGTTTTGAGAAGGTCCTCTCTACCTACTCTTTAAATTTGATTGGAAGC
>NC_069401.1:68385649-68401111 GCF_026875155.1 Cherax quadricarinatus | reverse complement strand
GCCCCCCACCTTTGGGTAAACCATGGGCTCATCTGGTTTTTTCATTAATCCTGTTACCCTTGGTACAAACCTCTCCTCAGCCTCCTTGCATTTTGTTGCTACATATTCCATCATCTCATTAACTGGCTTCCCTGCCATTCTCTGTCCCACTGAACCCCCGTTCAGGTAGTTCCTCTTCCTGTGTATTTCCCCTTTCTTGTAGTTTGGCTTCATTCGTCCTGGCCTTCCTGCTTCTTTCCCCCTCCACTTGTAGCTCTACTGTGTATTCGAAGCTTAAAACCACATGGTCACGGCCCCAAGGGGTCTTTCATATGTGATGTCCTCGATATCTGCACTACTGAAGGTGAATACTAAGTCCAGCCTTGCTGGTTCATCCTCTCCTCTCTCTCTTGTAGTGTCCCTTACGTGTTGGTACATGAAGTTTTCTCAGTACCACCTCCATCATCTTAGCCCCCATGTATCTTGGCCCCCATGTGGGTCCAAGTTCTCCCAATCGATCTCCTTGTGGTTAAAGTCAACCCATGATCAGGAGCTTTGCCCTGCATGCATGAGCTCTTCTGGCCACATAGCCAGTGTGTCACCATCGCTCTATTGCTCTCGTCGTGTGTGTGTGTGTGTGTGTTGTGTGTGTTGCGCGCGTGTTGGTGTGTGTGTGTGTGTGTGTGTGTGTGTGGGGTGTGTGTGTGTGTGTGTGTGTGTGGTGTGCGTGTGTGTGTGCGTTTGTGTGTGTGGGGTGTGTGTGTGTGTGTGCGTTTGTGGTGTGTGTGTTGTGTGTGTGTGTGTGTGTGTGTGTGTGCGTGCGTTTGTGTATGTACTCAGCTATTTGTGGTTGCAGGGGGTCGAGTCACAGCCCTGGCCCCGCCTGTGTGTGTGTGCGTTTGTATGTGCGTGTGTGTGTGTGTGCGTGTGTGTGTGTGTGTGTGTGTGCGTTTGTGTTTTTGGGTTTTTTTGTGTGTTGTGTGTGGTGTGTGTGTGTGTGTGTGTTTTGTGTGTTGTGTGTGTGTGTGTGGTGTGTGTGTGTGTGTGTGTGTGTATGCGTTTGTGTGTATGTGTGTGTGTGTGTGTGTGTGTGTGTGTGTGTACGTGTGTGTGTGTGTGTGGTGTGTGTGTGTGGTGTGTGGGTGTAGGGTTGTTTGCGTGACAACCCACCACCCAACGCAAGTGTCTATAACATGGAACGAAGGAGAGCAACATTACAACGCTAATAACCACACAAGTAGCAAGGAAGCTCTGGGATCATGGGAAGACTGACACCATTATGAAAACTACAGAGAGAGAGAAAGGAAGGGATGAATCAGCAAGATTATACCTATTTTTCATTTTAAGTACATATGACGTAGGAGAGGTGTGTTATGGAAAGGGCTTCTGGTTTGTAACAACATCAAACATATTGAGGCTTATCTTTACATACATAACAACTTTAACAAAACATAACATACATAATAACATAACAACATAAAAACCGCACAGGGAACCTGAAACTTATAACGCGTTTGGGGCAAAACTTAAAATATCACCTAGTCTCAAAAGGAAGTGCCAAGGAAAGTGAGCCACAATATATTCTTGGAAAACAACCGAATAATAGCAAAATCAAATGAGGAAAGCAAGAAACCCCGAATTCTAAAAAACTTGTTTTCGCCCAATGCGTCCTTTTAAAAAATAAATTTTTTATTTGTTTTAACTATCTAATATTACAAATTTTTTATTTCCCATTTTCCCTTAAAATTAAAATATTTTTTATGAGAATTATTTTTGTAAAAGGAAAAAGGGTGGTTCACCATTGGGGGAAAGGAAACCCAAAATTTTTGTTTGTGTGGCCTCACCTTCTCACTACTCCCCTGATGCCAGCTATGTCAAGGGGGGAGTGATGGGGTTTGTCAGTAAAGACAAACCCCCCAGTTTTGAGAAGGCCTCTCTACCCACTCTTTAATTTGATTTTAGAAGCTACCACCCCGTATAGGGAATTTTTCTCGGGCTTTTGAGATAGAGTATTTGTGAAACCTCACCAAATAAAATCCCCGTCAGTGTTCAAAAAGATTTCAGTTATTAAACTTGGGTCGTTTCTGGGGTTTAAAAAGGGCATTGTAACTTTAAACAATTTCCCTATTATATACCCATTCTATCAGAAAAGAAAGGGAATTGGGCAGCGGTTATACGTTAAATTTTGTCAAGTGTTATTTCTATATTTTAAGTAAAGGTTCCTTTTAAAAAACCTTACAGAATAATTTCAAAAAGTTAGGTTATATTTTAAAAAAAAAATTTTAAAGCAGTCTTTTTCCCTCCCCCCCATCAAATAAAAAATTATTACATTTTCCTTTAGTAAAAAATCATTAAAAAAACAAAAAGGACTTTGACTTAAAAAAGTGATATAATGTATAATAGCTGGGGGGCTGAAGATGAAAAAAATAATACAAAAAAAAAAGCACCGACAAAAACTGAAAAAATCTGTGATTTATTTTCCCAGAAGCAGAAAGGTAAAAAAAAGAAACATAAGAATTTAAAAATATAAAAAATGGAGGGTAGCTGAAAACATAGAATCTAGCTGAAATAAAAGCAAAAATCCACGAGTGAAGTGAGAAGCTGAGTAGCAACTTGAGAATGACTTAGCGAAGAAGCTATATATAAAACAAAAGTTGTATACAGTTACTTTAAGTTAAAAAGAACGTGGCAGCAAAAGACCATAAACTAAAGCTGAAAAGGTAAGAAGAGTTTATGAGGACTTACAAGGATGTCTGCGAATACATGAGCAGTTGGTTGCAGATGTTTGTGGGATAACATCACAGAGACGAAGATTGATAAATAATATAAGGGGTGTTACTGCAGGTCCACGGGGAGGGAAATAAAGCAATTGTAAGAATCATGGTAAACGGTGAACGCGATCTTAATGGCTAAGCAAGGGACAAATAGGACGTTTAAACTACTACACGATAACGTTGATGCACTTACAATGTAAAATGATGGAGATGATTATCAGCAGAAAGAGAGAGTTTTATGAACTACAACCAAGACATACACACATTGACATGAGGACATATGAACAACTGGCGCACTCACACACACACACACACACAACACACACACACACACACACACACACTCTCTCACACACACACACACACACACACACACACACACACACACACACACACACACACACACACACGGTCCCACCTTCACTCATTCACGCAAACGTACAAACTACGCACTCATACTCTCTCTCTCTCTCTCTCTCTCTCTCTCTCTCTCTCTCTCTCTTTCTCATTCTCTCTCTCTCTCTCACTCTTTCTCTCGTTATCCCTCTCTCTCACTATCCCTCTCACTATCTCTCCCTCTTACTATCCACCTCTCTCACTATCCCTCTCTCTCACTATCTCAATCTCTCTCTCTGTCTCTCTGTCTCTCTTTCTCTCTGTCTCTCTCTCTCTCTCTCTCTTTCTCTCTCTCTCTCTCTCTCTCTCTCTCTCTCCCTCTCTCTCTCTCGCTTTCTCCCGCAGCCTTTCCCCACCCTCCTCTCTTTCTTACTCCTATAGTCCTTTCGCCCACCCTCCTCTCTCTCTATCCCTCTCTCTAGCCTTCTCTCTCCCTCTCCCTCTTTCTATCTTTCTCTCTCCCCCTCCCTTGCATTTCTCTCTCTCATAGCCTTCTCCCTCACCCTCCTCTCTCTCTTCTCTCTCTCTCTCTCTTTCTCTCTCTCTCTCTCTCTCTCTCTCTCTCTCTCTCTCTCCTCTCTCTCTCTCTCTCTCTCTCTCTCTCTCTCTCTCTCTCTCTCTCTCTCTCTCTCTCTCTCTCTCCCTCTCTCTCTCTCTCTCTCTCTCTCTCTTTTTTTTTTTTTTTTTTTTTTTTTTTTTTTTTTTTTTACTCAGGGTTTGACAAGGTTAAGGATCCCTGGCTTTATTGACAAGCTGATTAAAGATTAAGGATTCCTAACTTTATTGGCAAGCTAAGAGCTGTTACCTACATCAGCTCATTTGAAAGCATTTTTATTGTTATGAGACATACAAGTAGGGAACAGGATGAAGTTGCAGCCATCTGTGGGCCAGCATTTTCATCTGATTAACTGACTTTATCTCGTTGACATCGTTATGCTGTACGAATGTGTTCCATACTCGAGTCATCCTGGGTATATATGATCTCAGATGGAGTGATGCTCTGGAGAAGGGTACAGTCAGAGTGAAGTTGCTGCTTTCTGCCCATCTTGTGGCATACAAGCTTGTTTCACACTGTCCTCGAAGTGGATCCAAGTGTGGTAGTTTGTCAATATTGCACTTGTACATAACAGTAAGGCCACCCACATCCCTCCTGTGTTGAAGGCTCTGCTGAAATGACAGATCTATCCAGGATGGGTCCAGGCGAGAGATGAGACGTCCTGCTCTGTTCTCTACTCTGTCAAGCAGTCGCAGATGAGAGGGAGGGGCAGGCAAACCAAGAAAGTAGAGCGTACTCAAGGTGTGAGCGTACTTGTGCCTCGTACAGAATCTTGCAACCCCTACTGTCAAGCAGATGCGAAATACGGCGAAGTGCTGTAAGCTTCCTGGCTGCCTTGTTTGCAAGATTTACAGCATGGTTCTTCACGGTCAGTTTGGAGTCAAATTTCACCCCAAGGATATCAACTTCTTCCCCAGGTGCCAACACCCTCCCATTCATCCTTACTACTGCACCAGCATTACCATCATGGTGCCTAGAGACCATCATCATTTGCATTTTCTCAAATGCAAATGTTACTTGCCATCTATTTCCCCAAGCTGATATAGCTCTTAACTGGTGATTGATGTAGCTTAGAGCAGCTGGCATTTCTTCTCTTGGATAAGTGAATGTCAGTGTACAGTCATCTGCGTATGCATGGGATTCTGGGATGAGATGAAGATGGTCATTAAAGTAGACATTTCATAACAATGGTCCCAGCACGCTTCCTTGTGGAACACTTGCCCCAATAGGATGTCTTGCTGATTCCGTTCCATTGAGAACTACCCTTAGATATCTACGATGAAGGTAATCACTGAGGAGACAGCGTAGAGCCTGCAATTCCCAGTGCTTGAAGTTTTGCTAAGAGGCCACACCCGGTCGATAGCACCAGCAATGTCCAATGCTACTACACAGCTGACTTTGGATTCATCCAGTGACTGGTGCCACTTACCTGAGAGGTTTAACAACAGATAAGCAGCAGAGTAACCTTTCCTGAAGCCATATTGACAGTCACAAAGTAGTGAGTGCTAGTCAAAAAACTCTGTCATTTGTCTTGAGATTATTGTTTCAAGGATCTTACCAGTGATTGATAGGAGTGACACTGGTCTGTAGTTGCTGATTTCTGCTCTGCTCTTCTTTTTGTGAACAGGGACTACATTTGCCTCTTTCCACAGAGAGGGCCATTTACACTGCACTAGGCAGTGCTGAAAGATGCGAGTTAGAGGTGCTGCTAGCTGGTCTGCACATCTTCTCAGCAATCTTGGGCTCAACTTGCCTGGGCCCACAGCCTTTTCTTGGTCAAGCGATTTAAGAAGGAAATGCACCTCCTCCTGCCTTATTGTCACCACTGACAGTTTTGAGACAGTTCCTGCAGTTAGCCAAGAAGGGTCCCTTGCTGGATCAGGAACTTGCATTTTGGTAACAAAGTGTTCGGCAAAGAGGTCCGCCTTCTCTTGACTACTAGTAGAGGTGGTCCCATCCTGTCGATTTAGAGGTGGAATGAGTTCATCACGCAGATAACATTGTCTGTCCTTGACCAGGGACCACCGGGTTTTGGAGCCTACCCTACCTGATGCTAGCTTTCTTTTTGTGTCCACCTCCCATTTAGCAATGCCCCACAGGCTTGCCTGTGCAAGTTCCTGTTATAGGTGGTAGGATGTTTCTTATACCTTCGCCATGCTTTGTACTTAGCAGTAGCAGCCTCTCTACAACGAAAGCCAAACCAAGGCTGATTTGTAGGCTTCGTCACATATTGCCGGTGAGGAATGTGTTCATGTTGTAGATTAAGGATATGTCCAGTGAAGGCTTTTACTTTGTTGTCAACATCCCCTTGGAGAAGAGCATTCCAATTGGTGGTGGCGAGCTCAGAGCAAAGGGCTGGCCAACTACCTCTTTCCCATAGCCAGGTTGTGCGTGCATACTCCTCTCCTCGTTCTGTTGGGATCTTAAGTGTCGTACAAACAGCCTTGTGGTCAGATGATCCAACGTAGCCGAGGGGTTGACAAGTGACTATACCTTCTGCCAGATCACTCGCTACTGGGTCAAGGGAGGAGCCAGAGATGTGAGTAGGGAAATCAACAAAGTTTCTCATGTCAAATACTGCAAGAAGGTCATCAAAGTCCCCCTGTATAAGGTGTCGGTTGAGATCATCAACAATTATGATATGTTGATAGTTGTGTTGTAGCAGAAGGGAGTCAATATTTTCCATTAGGAAGTTGATGGGGTCTGCATGTTGCCACTGAGGTCTGTACATTGCACATGCTAGTACAGAGGTACCAGTGTTTATGCAGAGCTTGAAAAACATCATTTCAAGATGAGTAGGGGTGGCAACATCAATGTGCTGGTCATGTACACTTTTAGAGAAGCACACAGCAGCACCTCCTCCTTGCCCTTGCCTGTCTCTTCTCATCCATGAGGTGTAGCCAGCAATTCTTGCAAAATTTTCTGGAGTCCTCTCATTCAAAAATGTTTCAACAACAACTATCATGTCGGGACGACGAGTGTTCACAAAACTATGTGTGAGTTCTCCAACATTAGCAATGAAACTTCTAATGTTGGCTGACAGGATGCTGATAGATTGGCTCCTTATGATGTGGTCAGCTTGAAGTGGTGGGTGTGTAAGGCATGTAAGGTGCCTGTCCTTTAGAGAGGTAGGGTACTGAGGCAGCTGCAGGGATGTAGGTCTGTGGTCTTGTATAAGGCGCAATATCACCTGCTGGGCTGAGATAGGAGTAGCTGAGTAGGTGACGTGTGAGTGTTCACCAATTCAAAGATCCTGCTGGTTTGTTCCGAGAACAGGTCTCTAAACAGGTGGTTCTGTCTGTCAAGTTTCCTTTCTTGTAGCAGTAATTGCACCTGGTATCTCGCCGGCACTTGTTGGCGGTGTGCCCCTTCCGGTGACAATGAGAGCACTGCCTAGGTGCCTGGTAGGGTGGACTACGATTTGTTGCACCTCCTGTGTCTTTTGCTGATTTGTCCTCAGGTTCTGCCACTGGGACTGTGTTAGTGGAGGGTGTGACGGCTGTAGATGCCTTCCTCCTCCACGTCCTCTTCCACGTCCTCTACCCCGTTCTCTACCAGTTCTGACAGATGTGTTCCTGCTGTTCGCACTTTGGCGCAGTAGGTGGCCAGGTGCAGTGATAGTTCCCTGATTATTAACTGCACCAATCTCTGGTGGAGAAAATCCTGACTCAAAACTTGCCGATGAAGCACTGCTGCCAGATGCTGGAATAGTGTCGGCAGGTATGCTGACAGATGTAGGATCAGAGATGGTATGTGCACTGTCTAGTGCACTGGCAGTGGCCTAAGCAAAAATGTCAGGTGTAGGAGAATTAACAGATCCAGGGCTTCCTTCATTGCTGGGAAGAGAATTTGTTCCCTCTGTGGTGGTCAGAGGAATTGTGTAAGAATTCCCAAAGGTAGTGTTTTGAACTCTGTCAATCTGTGGGGCCTTAGCGATGACAGAATTCCACCAGTTATTTACCCCAGAGTTTAGCTCAGTGTGGGACTTCCAGTCTTTGTCAATAGTGTCACCATCAGCTGAGCAGCTTATGTCACTTGATGTATGCATGCACTGGCCTTCTACAATAGCTTGAAGGTTTTCTAATGATTTGAGGAGCTCAAGAAGTACTTCCCTGTGATGGATTATCTTAGCTGCGACTTTACAACACAGCCCATGAGGGCAGTCTTGATCTTTGGACAGGAGTCCCTGAGGTAGTACTTCTGAACCTTCCTCCTGTAGCTCCAGGCTTGTATCTCTCTCTCTTTCTCACTCCCATAGTCCTTTCCCCACCCTCCTCTCTCTCTATCTCTCTCTAGCCTTCTCTCTCCCTCTCCCTCTTTCTGTCTTTCCCTCTTTCTATCTTTCTCTCTCTCCCTCCCTTGCATTTTTCTCTCTCATAGCCTTTTCCCTTATCCTCCTCTCTCTCTCTCTCTTTCTCTCTCTCTCTCTTTCTCTCTCTCTCTCTCTCTCTCTCTCCTCTCTCTCTCTCTCTCTCTCTCTCTCCTCTCTCTCTCTCTCTCTCTCTCTCTCTCTCTCTCTCTCTCTCTCTCTCTCTCTCTCACTACCCTTTTCTCTCCCCCCTCGTTTCTCTCTCTCTTCCCTAGTCTTTTCCCTCACCCCCCTCCCTCCTCTCTCTCCCTCCTTCTACCCTTTCTCTCTCCCCCCATTATTTCTCTCTCTCCCTCTTTCTACCCTTTCTCTCTCCCCCTCTTATTATCTCTCTCTCTCCTCTAGCCTTCTCCCTCCCCCCCCACACACACACCCTGAAAATACATAAACTTTTCTCTGTGATAAAATACATAAGCTTCTTTCTGTGGTAAGAAAAAAAATGGGTGGCCTTAGAGCTCGGAAAACCAGAGATCTGGTGGACGAACCAGAAAGGAAGGATTGGGAGTTAGAGCTCCAAAAAAGGGAGGAAGAGTGGGGAAGGAAGATAGAAGAGCTTGGCAAGATAATGGAGGAGAGGATAGCTGAAGAGTGCAGGAAGTGGGAGCTACAAGTCTTAGCAGCAGAAGCTAGGATACAGTGCTTAGAAGAGAAACTGAAAAACCTAAAACAGATTAGAGAGACAAATGTCAATTCAGATTCGACATCAGGAAATTCTATGTCAGGCACAGACAAGGGGACTGTAAGAAACAAAGGAGATATGCCATATGTGAAGGCCCTATCAGACCAGGGACAGGGAAAAGACGAGGAGCACACTAAGATCAAATGACAGATCTGAAGACAATGGAGGTATATTATATGCAGAGACTCTAACAGCCTACTGCAGTAGCAAGGAACCGCTGATCATGAAAGATAGTTTACTGAACATAGAAGTTTCAACCAGGACAGGGATTGAAGACAAGAACATTTCAATAGAAGGAACTAAAACACCTTAGAGGATGCAAATGAAGACTCAGTGGGAGGAGGAAAGGGAGAGGTCAGTTTTTGTCTACGGGCTCCAAGAAGCCAAAGGGGACACCCACGATGAAAGAAAACAGGAGGAGGAAAAAATGATTGAAGGGATCATGAAAACAATAGGTGAGGGCAATATGACCAAGGTGACAAATTTTTGGAGAATTGGGAGGTTTGCGATTGGAAGGAAACGGCCTGTCAAAGTAATTTTCAAGAAAGAATCAGCTCGAACCAGGATCCTGCAAGAGAAAGCACGACTGAGGGACAAACCAGGGTACCAGAAAGTATACCTCAATTGCGACAGAACACAAGAAGGACTACACTGAAAGAAAGGATACAGAGATGCAAGGAGGAACGAGAGGCAATGATGAAGATGAGCAGGACCCAGACACAGGAGGAAGGGCAAACACACCCCGCAGAAACTCCTGCAGAAGGACTGTTCCCTCTGCCACCAACCTCCACATCACAAACCTCACCCCTGCAGCTGCCCCCTATGGGCATTCTGCCCCCACCCCCTCATCACAAACCCCGCCCACACCACAGCCCCCCATAGGCCCCCTCCATGGCTCCCACTCCTCCAACCCCAATATTCTCCCAGGACCACAGTGATAGAAAAGAAGCTGAAGGTTTGGTACACAAATGCAGATGGAAAGCGAATGAATGTGAGCAGTGGCACGAAAGAATCAGCGAGAAATCCCCAGACATCATAGCAGTCACAGAAACGAAACTCGCTGAGACAATAACAGACGCAATCTTCCCGCCGGGATATCAGATCCTGAGGAAAGATAGAAGGAGTAGGGGGGAGGAGGGGTTGCACTGCTCATAAAAAAACCGATGGGGATTTGAGGAAATGGAAGGCATGGACGTGTTTGGAGAAAGAGACTACATAGTAGGAACAATTCGGTCTGGAGTACATAAAGTAGTCATTGGAGTGATCTCTAACCCACCACAGAAGTGCAGGAGGCCAAGAGAGGAGTAAGAAGAAAACAACAGAGCGATGGTGGACACATTGGCTGAGGTGGCAAGAAGAGCTCACTCGAGAAGAGCAAAGTAACTGGTAATGGGCGATTTCAACCACAGGGAGATCGACTGGGAAAACCTGGAGCCACATGGGGGTCCCGAAACATGGAGAGCCAAGATGATGGATGTGGTACTTGAAAACCTCATGCATCAACATGTCAGGGACACTACCAGAGAGAGAGGGGAGGATTAGCCAGCAAGACTGGATCTTGTGTTTACCATGAGCAGTTCAGACATTGAGGACATCACTTACGAGAGGCCCCATGAAGCTAGCATCACTTGGTTCTGAGTTTTGATTATATAGTAGAGTTACTAGTGGAGAGGGTAACAGGAACTGAAAGGGAAAAGCCAAACTATAAAATGGGTGGACTACACAGGTATGAGGAACTTCCTGCAGGAGGTTCAGTGGGACAGAGAACTGGTAGGAAAATCAGTAAAGGAGATGATGGAATATATAACAACAAAGTGCAAGGAGGCAGAGGAAAGGTTTGTTCCCAAGGGAAATAGAAACAATAGGAAGACCAAAGCGAGTCCTTGATTTACCCGAGGGTGTAGGGAGGCAAAAATTAAGTGCACCAGAGAATGGAAAAGGTACAGGAGGCAAAGGACCCAGGAAAATAACGAGATTAGTAGAAGAGCCAGAAACGAGTATGCACAGATAAGGAGGGAGGCCCAGCGACAGTACGAAAACGACATAGCATCGAAAGTCAAGTCTGACCCGAAACTGCTGTATAGCCACATTAGGAGGAAGACAACACTCAAAGACCAGGTGATCAGGCTGAGGAAAGAAGGGGGGAACTCACAAGAAACGATCAAAAGGTATGTGAGGAGCTCAACATGAGATTTAAAGAAGTATTTAGAGTGGAGACAGGAAGGCCTCTGAGGGGACAGAACGGAGGGGGACACCAGCACTGAATATACCAACAAGTGTTGGATGACATACATACAAATGAGGAGGAGGTGAAGAACTGCTATGGGAAATCGATACCTCAAAGGGAATGGGACAGGACAACATCTCCCCGTGGGTCCTTAGAGAGGGAGCATATATACTGTGTGTGTGCCACTTACCACAATCTTCAACACATCCCTGGAAACTGGGGGACTACCTGAGGTATGGAAGACAGCAAATGTAATTTCCATTTTTAAAAATGGAGACAGATAAGAGGCACTAAACTATAGACCTGTGTCACTGACGTGTATAGTATGCAAAGTTATGGAGAAGATTATCAGGAGGAAAGTGGTGGAGCACCTGGAACGGAACAAGAGAATAAACGCCAACCAGCAAGGATTCTTGGAAGGCAAATCCCGTGTCACAAACCTTCTGGAGTTTTAAGATAAAGTAACAGAAGTAAGACACGAGAGAGAGGGGTGGGTTGATTGCATCTTCTTGGACTGCAAGAAGGCCTTTGACACAGTTCCTCACAAGAGATTAGTGCGGAAGCTGGAGGTTCAGGCACATATAACAGGAAGGGCACTGCAATGGATCAGAGAATACCTGACAGGGAGGCAGCAGCGAGTCATGGTACGTGATGACGTATCACAGTGGGCACCAGTGCTATTTTTGATATATGTGAAAGACATGATGGAAGGGTTAGACTCAGATGTGTCCCTGTTCGCAGATGATGTGAAGTTAATGAGGAGAATTAAATCAGATAAGGATCAGGAAGGACTTCAAAGAGACCTGGACAGACTGGACACCTGGTCCAGCAACTGGCTTCTCGAATGCAACCATGCCAAATGCAAAGTCATGAAGATCGGGGAAGGGCACAGAAGACTGCAGATGGAGTATAGGCTAGGTGGCCAAAGACTGCAAACCTCGCTCAAGGAGAAAGATCTTGGATTGAGTATAACACCGAGCATGTCCCCGGAAGCACACATCAACGAGATAACTGCTGCAGCATATGGGTTCCTGAAAAACCTGAGAAAAGCGTTCCGATACCTTAGTAAGGAATCGTTCAAGACACTGTACACCGTGTACGTCAGGCCCATACTGGAGTATGCAGCACCTGTTTGGAGCCCGCACTTGATCAAGCATGTCAAGAAACTGGAGAAAGTGTAAAGGAAGAGGCGGGGCCTGGAGCTAAGACTCGACCCCTGCAACCACAAATAGGTGAGTACAAATAAGTGAGTACACACACTCACACAAACATGCACATGAGCACACACACACACACACACACACACACACACACACACACACACACACACACACACACACACTGAGAAAACCTGGAGCCCTTTGGGGGTCCCAAAACATGGAGAGCCAAGATGATGGATGTGGTACTGGAAAACCTCATGCATTAACATGTTAGAGACACGACCAGAGAGAGAGAGGCGAGGACGGTTCAGCAAGACTGGACCTTGTATTCACCTTGAGTAGTTCGGACATCTAGAGTATCATGTAAGAAAGGCCCCTTGGAGCTAGTGATCATGTGGTTCTGTGCTTTGACTACATAGTTGAGGTATAAGTGGAGAGAGTAGCAGGAATAGGATGGGAAAACCAAACTACAAAAGGGGGGGACTATACACAGGCATGAGGAACTTCCTGCAAGACTTTCAGTGGAAGAGAGAAATGGAAGGAAAATCAGTAAACGAAATGATGGACTATGTGACAACAAAATGCAAGGAGGCAGAGTTGAGGTTTGTTCCCAAGGGAAACAGAAATAGTGGGACGACCAGAACGAGTCCTTGGTTCACCCAAAGGTGTAGGGAGGCAAAAACTAAGTGTACTATAGAATGGAAAAGGTAGAGAAGACAAAAGACCTAGCAAAACAAAGAGATCAGCCGAGGAGCCAGAAACGAATATTCACATATAAGAAGGGAGGCTCAACAACAATACGAAAATGACATAGCATCGAAAGTCAAATCTGACCCGAAGCTGTTGCATAGTCATATCAGGAGGAAAACAACAGTCAAGGACCAGGTAATCAGACTGAGGAAGGATGGTGGGGAGTTCACAAGAAACGACCAAGAGGTATGCGAGGAGCTCAACATGAGATTTAAAGAAGTATTTGCAGTGGAAACTGGTAGGAGTCCAGGGAATCAGAACAGGGAGGTACACCAACAAGTGCTGGATGAGGCACACATAACTGAGGAGGAGGTGAAGAAGCTGCTATGTGAACTTGATACCTCAAAAGCAGTGGATTAAACATCTCTCCCTTGGTCCTTAGAGAGGGAGCAGAGATGCTGTGTCTGCCATTAACAAAGATCTTTAACACATCCATTGAAACTGGGCAACTCCATGAGGTACTGAAGATGGCAAATGTAGTCCCAATTTTTAAAAAAGGAGACAGATGCAAAGCATTAAGCTGCAGACCTGTGTCACTAACGTGTATAACGTGTATAATATGGAAAGTCATAGAGAAGAACATCAGGAGGAGAGTGGTGGAGCGCCTGGAAAGAAACAAGTGTATAATCGACAACCAGCATGGTTTCAGGGAAGGAAAATCCTGTGTCACAAACCTACTGGAGTTTTATGACAAGGTGACAGAAGTAAGACAAGAGAGAGAGGTGGATAGACTGCATTTTCTTGGACTGAAAGAAGGCCTTCGACATAGTTCCTCACAAGAGGTTACTGCAAAAGCTAGAGGATCAGGCACACATAACAGGAAAGGCACTCCAATGGAACAGAAAATACCTGACAGGGAGGACACAACGAGTCATGGTACGTGACGAGGTGTCAGAATGGGCGCCTGTGACAAGCGGGGTTCCACAAGGGTCAGTCCTAGGACCTGTGCTGTTTTTGGCACAAGTGAATGACATAACGGAAGGGATAGACTCAGATGATGTGATGATGCAGATGATGTGAAGTTAATGAGGAGAATTAAATCGGACGAGGATCAGGCAGGACTACAAAGCTACCTGGACAGGCTACAAGCCTGGTCCAGCAACTGGCTTCTTGAATTTAACCCTGCCAAATGCAAAGTTATGAAGATTGGGGAAGAGCAAAGAAGACCGCAGACACAGTATAGTTTAGGTGGCCAAAGACTGCAAACTTCACTCAAGAAAAAAGATCTGGGGGTGAGTATAACACCGAGCATATCTCCTTAGGCGCACATCAATCAGATATCTGCAGCAGCGTACGGGCGTCTGGCAAACCTACGGAAAGCGTTCCGATACCTCAGTAAGGAATCGTTCAAGACTGTTCACCAATTAGGTCAAGCCCATACTGGAGTATGCAGCACCAGTTTGGAATCCACACCTGGTCAAGCACGTCAAGAAATTAGAGAAAGTGCAAAAGTTTGCATCAAGACTAGGCCCAGAGCTAAGGGGACTGTCCTACGGAGAAAGGTTAAGGGAAATTGGCCTGATGAGACTGGAGGACAGGAGGGTCAGGGGAGACATGATAACGACATTTAAAATACTGCACGGAATAGACAAGGTGGACAAAGACAGGATGTTCCGGAGATGGGACACAGGAACAAGAGGTCTCAATTGGAAGTTGAAGATTCAGATGAGTCAAAGGGATGTTAGGAAGTATTTTATCAGTCATAGAGTTGTCAGGCAGCGGAATAGTCTAGAAAGTGACGTAGTGGAGGCGGGAACCATACATAGTTTTAAGATGAGGTTCGATAAAGCTTATGGAGCAGGGAGAGAGAGGACCCAGTAGCAATCATTGAAGAGGCGGGGCCAGGAGCTATGACTCGACTTCTGCAACCACAAATAGATGAGTACACACACACACACACACACACAACGACATACAAAATACTGCGCGGAATAGATAAGATGGATAGAGACAGGATGTTTCAGAGAGGGAACACAAAAACAAAACGTCACAACTGGAAGCTGAAGATTCAGACGAGTCAAAGGACGTTAGGAAGTATTTCTTCAGTCATAGAGGTGTCAAGAAGTGGAATAGTCTAGAAAGTGAGGTAGTGGAGGCAGGAACCATGCGTAGCTTTAAGATGAGATATGATAAAGCTCATGGAGCGGGGAGAGAGAGGGCCTAGTAGCGATCAGTGAAGAGGCAGGGCCATGAGCTGAGTCTCGACCCCTGCAACCACAATTAGGTGAGTACATCAGGAGGAAGACAACAGTCAAAGACCTGATGATCAGGCTGAGGAAGGAAGGTGGGGAACTCACAAGCAACGATCACGAGGTATGTGAGGAGCTCAACAGGAGATTTAAGGAAGTATTTACAGTAGAGATAGGAAGGGCTCTGAGAAGACAGCACAGAAGGGACCATTAACAGGGAATATACCAACAAGTGTTGGATAACATACAAACAACGGAGGAGGAGGTGCAGAAGCTGGTAAGTGACCTTGATACCTCAAAGGCGATGGGACCGGAGAACATCTCCCCGTGGGTCCTTAGAGAAAGAGCAGAGATGCTGTGCGTGCCACTAACCACAATCTTCA
>NC_069401.1:68358149-68380649 GCF_026875155.1 Cherax quadricarinatus | reverse complement strand
GGAAACACAGGGGGGGAGCAAAGTTTTTAAATTTTGGGTATTTTAAACCAAGGATTGACGGGAAAACCCGGACCCCCTGGGGGTTCCGAAACAGGGAGCCAAGATGATGGATGTAGTACTGGAAAACCCCATCATCAAGTTTAAGACACACCAGGGGGGAGGGGAAGATAACCCGCAAGACTGGACCTTGTTTCATTGAGTAGTTCAGACTCGAGGATATCTTGTATGAAAGGGCCCCCGGGGGTAGTGATCATGTGGTTTTTCTTCGACTACATAGTTTAGCTCCAAGGGAGAGAGTAAAGGAATAGGATGGGGAAAAAACCCAAAATACAAAAGGGGAACACTCAGGATGGGAATTCCCTTCAAACATTCAGTGGGAGAGGGAACTGACGGAAAACCAGTAAAGAAATATGGACTAGTGGCAACAAAATGCAAGGAGGGAGAGGAAGGGCTTTTTCCCCAAGGGAAACAAAAATAAGGGGAAAAACCCAAGAACAAAGCCCTTTGGGTTCCCCCCAAAGGGTTTAAAGGGGGGAAAAAATAGGTGTACTAGAAAAGGGAAAAAAGGTTTCAAAAAGACAGAAAAACTCAGGAAAAAAAAGAGATTAGCCAAAGACCCAAAAAAATTTAAAAAAATATGAAAAGATAAGAAGGGGGCTCAGGGGACAATTTGAAAATGACATAGCATCGAATTTTCAAGACTGCCCCCGGAAGCTTTTGTACACCACTTTCAGGGGGGAAAAACAACGGGAAAGGACCAGGTAATCGGGGATGAGGAAGGGTGAGGGGGTTTACAAGAAAAAGGGACCGAGAGGTATGTCAAGTTTCACCACGAGTTTTTAAAAAAAGGGTATTTACAGGGGGAAACAGTAGGACCCCAGGAAATCAGAACGGGGGGGTCCCCCAAGAAGTGCTGGATGAGGTACAAAACCCAAAGGAGGAAGTGAAGAAGCGGGCTATGCGAATTTAAACCCCCTCAAAGGCGGGGGGCCAGACAACATCTCTCCGGGGGTCCAAAAAGGGGGAGCAGAGATATTGTGTGTGCCATTAACAAAGATCTTCAACACATCATTTGAAACTGGGCCCCCCCTGAGGTATGGAAGATGGCAAATGTAGCCCCCCCTTTTAAAAAAAGGAGCAGACATGAGGCCTAAACTCCGGGCCCCTGTATCACAACGTGTAAAAGTATCCCAAGGTCATGGAGAAAATCATCAGGAGGAGAGTGGTGGGCCCCGGAAAGAAAAAAAGTGAATAATTGAAAACCCGGGCAGGGTTTTCGGGAAGGAAAATCCGTGTCAAAAAACCTCCTAGATTTTTTATGAAAAGGGTGACAGAAGTAAAAACAAGAGAGAGGGGGTGGATCGACTGCTTTTTTTTGGACTGCAAAAAAGGCCCTTCGACACGTTCCTCACAAGAGGTTACTAAAAAAGCTAGAAGATCAGGCACACTTAACGGGAAAAGGCACTGAAATGGATCAAGAATCCCTGACAGGGAGGCAACAACGAGTCAGGGTTTATGCGACGAGGTGTCAGATTGGGCGCTTGTGACAAGGGGGGTTTTCCACAGGGGTCAGTCCTAGGCCCTTTTCTGTTTTTTGGGTTTATATATGAACGACAAAGGGAAGGGTTAGACCCCAAAAGTGTCCTTTTTTGGGGCAGTTGATGTGAAGTTAATAAGGAAAAAAATCAAATGGGGATGAGGATCGGGCGGACTACAAAGAGACCGGACGGGTGAAACCCCGCCCAGCAAATGGTCCTTGATTTTAAAAACCCTCCCCAAAAGCAAAGTCATAAATTTTTGGGGGAAGGGAAAAGGGAAGACCGCGGGAACCCCAATATAGTTTAGAGGGCCCAAAGACGGAAACCCTTTCACTAAAGGAAAAAAAGACCCGGGGGGGTGAGTAAAAACACCGGGCATATCTCCTGAGGCGCACAAAAATCAAAAAACTGCTGCACATACGGGCCCCGGGAAAACCCTACGGATAGCGTTCCGATCCCTCAGTAAGGAGTCTTTTCAAGACCCTTTTAAAACCTTTTAACGTCAGGCCCAACGGGGAGTATGCAGCCCCATTTGGAATCCCCCCTATCAAGCACGTAAAGAAATTAAGGAAAGTGCAAAGGTTTTGCAACAAGACTAGCCCCAGAGCTCCGGGGTTTATCCTACGAAAAAAGGGTTGAGGGAAATGGGCCCCCGGGGGGGACGACACTGGAGGCCAGGGGGTCAGGGGGGGACAGATAACGACTAAAAAATTTACGGCGGGGAATAGAAAAGGGTGGAAAAAGGGACAGGATGTTCCAGAAAAATGGGAACAACACAAGGGGTCAAAAATTTGGGAAGTTGAAGACTCAGATGAATAAAGGGGTTTTTGGAAATATTTTTCCCATCATAGAGTAGTCAAGCATGGAAAGCTAAAAAAGTGAAGTAGGGGAAAGGGGGGGGAACCATACTAGTTTTAAGGCGAGGTATGATAAAGCTCATGTAGCAGGGAGAGAGGCCCTTGTAGAAAATCAGTGAGAGGGGGGGGGCCCAGGGCTATGACTCGACCCCTGCAACCAAAAAATGGGTGAGTAAAAATTTGGTGATTTAAACACACACACACCCCACAAAACACACACACACACACACATACCTGAAACACTTCCCATATTTTATTACAAATTATTCGAAAAAACCGTTTAACCCAGCGTTTTACTTGTTTTTAAAAAAGTGAAAAAAATATTTTTATAACAATTTTTTTTTTTTTTATAAACGGGTTTATCCCGGCGGCTGTCACAAAGTTCCAGGGAAGGTGACACAGCATGTCATAAATTTTCTAATGAAAAGGTAAAAACATGGGGGAAAGCAGCTGTCTTAAAGTTTCTTTGAAGGTGACACGCGGGCCCGGGTAAAAATGAAAAGTTCTAAAGAAGGTTTAACGGGGAGCGGCATAAATTAAACATGGGGAACAGGGCAAAAAATAAATTTTGGGGAAAGGGCGTTTAAAACCTTGGGGAACGGGCGGGAAATTAAAATGGGGGAAAGACGGCAGTAAAGGTAAAACATGTGGGGACGGGGCAGTAAATTTAAAAACATGTGGGGGGACAGGCAGTAAAGTGAAACCCTGGGGAGACAGGCATAAAGTTAACATTGGGAAAAGGGCCAGGAAAAGTTAAACATTTCTAACATGTGGTGAGACGGGCAGAAAAGTGAAACATGTGGGAACAGGCAAAAAGGGCAAAAATTTTGGGAGACGGCAGTAAATTTAAACATGGGGGAGAAAGGCAGAAAAGGGTTCTAAACATGTGAAAAGGAACAGGGGGCAGGAAAAATTTAAAACATTGGGAGCCCGGCAGTAAAGTCAAACGGGTGGGAGACAGGCGAAAAGTGTAACATTTTGGGAGACGGCGTAAAGTCTACTTTGGGGGAGACACGCAGTAAAGTTAACATGGGGGGGTGGGAAAAAAAAGGGGGCGGGGTAAAGTTAACATTTTGGAGAAAAGGCAGTAAAGTCAAACATGTGGGAGACAGGCAGTAAATTTTTAACAGTGGGAGACGGGCAGTAAATCAAACATGGGGGGAGACAGGCAGAAAAGTTAAAAAGTGGGAGCAGGCAGTAAAGTCTATCTTGGGGGGGAAAAAGGGCCCGGAAAAGTCAAACATTTTGGGACGGGGCAGAAAAGTCAAAACAGGTGGGAGACAGGCATTTAAGTCAAACATGGGGAGACAGGCGAAAACTCAAACCCTGGGGGGAGAAGGCAGTAAAGTGAAACATGTGGGGACAGGCAGAAAAATTTAACAGGGTGGGAGACAGGCAGTTAAAGTCCAACATGTGGGAAAACAGTAGTAAATTTAAACCTGGGGGAGCAGGCGTAAAGTTAACATGTGGGAGACAGGCAGTAAATCTAACTGTGGGAGACAGGAGAAAAGGGGTAAAAATGTGGGAAAACAGGCAGTAAAGTTTAAATGTGGGGGCAGGCATTTTAAAGTTAACATTTTGGGAGAAAAGGCATAAAGTTTTAAAAATTGGAGACGGGCCAGTAAAGTGTAACATGTGGGAGACGGGCAGTAAAGTCTAACATTTTGGGAGACGGGAAGAAAAGGGTGAAATGGGGAGACAGGCAGAAAAGTTAACATTTTTGGGAGAAGGCAAAAAGTGAACATTTTGGGAGACGGGAAGTAAAGTTAACATGGGGGAGACGGGCAGAAAGGGGGTTAAAATGTGGGGAAAGGCAGTAAACCCCTAACAGGGTGGGGGGGACAGGCGTAAAGTGAAACATGGGGGGAGACGGCAGAAAAGTCTAACATGTGGAACAGGCATTTAAAAGTCTAACATGTGGGGGGACAGGAGTAAAGTCCCCCTGTGGGCCCAGGCAGTGGGGGTTAACAGGGGGGGGCCCAGGCAGTAAATTTAAATGGGGGAGACGCAAAAAAGTTAACTTGGGGGGAGAAAGGCAGAAAAGTCTAACATGTGGGGGGCCCGGCAGTAAAGTCAAATTTTGGGGGGAGACAGGTAGAAAGGTTTTAACTTGTGTGGGGAAGGCAGTAAAGGGTAACATGTGGGAGACGGCGGGAAAGTGAACATGGGGGAGACGGGCCCTTTAAAGTCTAACAGGGTGGAAAAAGGCAGTAAAGTCTAACATGGGGGAAAAGGGCAGTAAAGTCTAACATGTGGGAGACAGGCAGTAAAGCTAACATGTGTGGGGAAACAGAAAAGGGAAAACATGGGGGAAAGACAGGCAGTAAAAGTGTAACATGTGGGAGACGGGGCAGTAAAGTCTAACATTTTGGGAAAGACAGGTTTTTAAAATGAAACCCATGTGGGGGGCAGGCAGAAATTTAAAAATTTGTGGGGGACGGGGCAGAAAAAGTCTAACATGGGGGGGAAAGGGGCAGAAAAGGTTTACATGGGGGAGACGGCAGTAAAGCCCAACCCATGTGGGAGCAGGCAGTAAAGTCTAAAAAGGGGGAAAGGACAGGCGGTAAAGTTTTAACTTTGGGAGACGGGGCAGTAAAAACTCAAACATGTGGGAGACAGGCAAAATCTAACATGTGGGAGACGGGCAGTAAAGTCAACATGTGGGGGGACAGGCAGTAAAGTGGCACTTTCCCACCCAATAAATCAAATGTTGCATAAAATTTTTAAGAGTTTAAGGCCAAAAAAGGTTTTCTATAAAAAGAAAAAACTTATACTTGTTTCCCGGGAAAAAATTAAATTTACTGTTAAAATGTTAGAAAGTTGTGAAATTGGGCTGGGGGATAACATTCACTTTTACAGTATTTTGAGTAAAAGATAAATTGCTGTTGAAAATTTTGGCCTTCCCAGCAAAATTTAATTTAAATATTTTAAATGAACATTATGTTTAAATGCCCGCAAATCGTCTACACAGCCCCCCCTTTGAGACAAAAGGTTTTAGAAGCTGTCAAAACCCATCCAACAGGGGGCTGTCAAGGGGTTAAAATTTGAAAAGTAAAAATTCCCCCTAGGGGGTTTGTTTTGTTAGCATTTTTCATTCAAATGATGGCTGAGAAATACTACTTTTTTGGGATCAAAAGTCCACCCTTACTCCCGTTTTATGGGTTTTTGTTTTACAAACCCCTTGGGACTAAAAGAATTGGGGCAACCCCCCCGATCTAAAAGAAATTCTAACAAAACCTTGCTTTTTTAAAGTGGTTTATGGTGTTTCTAAACACCTTCGACAGATATCGGTAAATTGATAGAACTGAAGTGCCCTTTGGGAAATGCCCCACTCCCCATTGTCTAGGAAACCCCAAAATGGTACCCTAGGGTTCCCAAATTTGTTTTATTGTTCAAAAATGTACCCAAAATAGAAGCTGACACACTTCTGTTAAGGGGTTTGTTTTTAGAGACATTTTTGTTCACACAAAGGGCAAGATCAGAAACCTCGCGTCAATGTCACCTCCATGGGAGTCAAAGATAGTCTGCCAGACGCCACGTGCCCCATGCCGTTCTCCCCCCTCCCAAAAAAAAAAAAACGCTGACATAGTCCCCTTGCTTTCCTTTTTCAACCCTCGAGGAAGCAAAGCAAAATTTTTTTTTTGTTTCTTGCGTTTTAAATTCATAGCCCAACAATGTACTATTTTACCTTTTGGAAAATAAAGTGGGGGGCAGGTTTTTCCCCAAATTTGGGCCGCAAAGTAAGAGAATGTACGGTCTTTTTTTAAAAATACACTTCAACACCCCCTCCCCAAGGACCCCCAGGGTCACTTGCTTACGTGGCAAGCATCTGGGGACCCAATTATTTTCACTCTAGCGGGAAACAAGCCCCGCCCCTTCTGAGGGGCCCCCTCAGGGCGAAAGGGCTGAAGGGGGCTGATACCCCCCCCCCTGGAAAAAATTTTTTCCACCCCTGGGGGGCGGCAGAGGTTCGCTGCAGGTAAAACTTTTCATCACTTAACTTTAAATTTTAATTTTCTTCACTCCCACCACTGCTGCTTGTCTTTTCTGAACGTTTTAGTCTGTGGGGTTTCTGGAGAATCACTAATTTTTTTTTTCAACACTGTGAAATTTTTTAAGGGCACTAGTTTATTTATTGTCCGCTTATTCACAAAAACCTTTTGGGGCTCAAAACATAAAACGCCCCTGATGTTTCCCTTTTTGAAATCGATATAGGGTTTCCAATTTTTCCAAGTGGCCTTTGAGCCCCTGGGCCCATCTTTGTCGATAATCACTATGTCACCGGGTCTTAAGGGATTTTATAAATTTTCGGGAATACCACTTTTTTAGAAGTTTTCCCTCTAAATTGGGGTTTGAGATAGTCTTCCCCCAAAAATTTTCCCCAAAATTTTAAAATCATTTTTTAAAGGGTGTTTAAAATTTCGTCTGAGTTGCTCAGGTTTCCGAAAAAAGGGTTGGATCCCTATGATTTCTTTTTCATTTCATGGGGGGAAAAACCAGGGGTTTCCCGCCCGCCTTCGCCATGGAGAAAAAATGAATGGACTTAACACTTCTTTTTGCCCCCGATCCGGTAAAAAAAGTTTGAGGTCTGTGGTTTTGTTAAACTCTATTTTTCTTTTTCCCAGTTAAAATGTAGGAAATTTCTTCTAAGCTTTTCCCTCTGACGAAAAAAGATTTCTTCCTTAAACAAGTTTTACAATCCCGATCATTCTTTCAAAAAATCCGCCGGGGCCATGGAGATTTGGGAGGAATGTATCCCCCAACGAAAATCTGCGTTGATTCAGCATTGTTTTTTATTTCGGGTTTAAATAAAAAAGATCTTGCTTATAAAAGCACCCCCCAGCAACAAAAGTTCGTTGCATATCGAAATCATCATTGGGCCCATGCCCTTCTGGCTGCAAACCTTTTTGAAAAATTTTGGTTTAAAATTTTTCAGCGGGACATTTTCGGGGGGCACTTCTAGATTTTATTTGCTTGTTGTAGAAAAAGTGAACAAACAGATGTACCCCTTGATGGGAACTTTGTCAATGTTTTGGTTAAAATCTTGGTCCCGTATAACTACAACCCGTCACCCCAAAAGGAGTGAATGACAAACTCTTTCAGAGGGGGTATGGAGGGGGGACCTGGATACTACATACTCCCCATATCGGAGTGACAAAAAGTAAAACAGTCCTTTATTTGTTTTTTTACACTTTGTCGACCTTGAGGGATCCAGTAGGGTTGTCCCATAGACAAAAAATTTTCAGGAACCCCCCCATGTTTAACCCGTTTTCTGTGGGCGTTTTGCAAATCAGTTTGGGTTTGCCAATGATTATTTGGGGATCAATATTGGGGTGTATGGGTTTTTTTAGGGAGTGAAGAATTATGAATTCTTCCTCGACTTTTTTATTAAACCCTTTTCTGAGTCCCAGATAAAGTCCCAAAAATTAATCATGAAAGGGGGCTTTGGGGGGTTTATCTTGTGTTTCTAGAAAATTTTTTTATTCTGTAGAGAACACATCTTTCGTATTAGTTTAACCCCGTATTTTAAAGGGGGGCAAGACATTCATTTAAACAGGTTTTATTCTTTTAAAAGAATTAAAGCAAGAGCTTTTAAATCCCTTTAAAATTTTCCCAAAGTGAGTATTTGATCCATAATGGGGCTATTTCTGGGTTTTGTCTGCAGAATTTTTCACAAAAAAGGGGAAAAAAAAAAACAAAAAAAAAAAAAAAAAAAAAAAAAAAAAAAAATTAAAAAACCAAAAAAAAAAAAAAAAAAAAAAAAAAAACCCAAAAAAAAAAATTTTTTTGCTCCCGCCCTTCAAGCCCAAAATTTTTTTTTTTAAATTTTTTTTTCTTAACCAACTGGGGGAACCTGGGGTAAATTTTTATCCCCAATTTTCTAAAGTGAAAAAGTCAGTACTTTGGGTTTTTGATAGAAAATAATTTTGACCTCATTTGATTGCTGTCAAAACCAATTTTTAATTTTTTTAACCCGGGTGCCTAAACCCTGGTTTTTTAAAGTAATTATGTTCTTTTAGGATTAAAAACCCAATTTTTAACTAAGGGGCCCTTCCTTTTTGGGTTTTTCGCCTTTAAAGGGGCCCGGTTTGGTTTTTGGTTTTCCCCCCGACCTTATTTGTCGGGAAATGGTTAATTTGAAAAAAGGTTTTTTTTTTAAACTTTCCCTTTTTGGGGGTTTTTTTCCCAATTTTTTCCCCTGCTTGGGCTCATTTCTAGAGGGAAATTTTCCCTCCCATCCCAATTTTTGGGTTTTCCCTGCATCCCTTTCATAAGCATTTTCCCTTTTTTGGTAATTGGTGGACGAGTCCTAGAGGATCAAAACATTATGATACCTCTGACGTAAAAATTTCTTTTTGTGGTGTAATGCATGAATTTATTGTTTTGCCCTTTTTAGACCGAGTATCTGCCTGTGTGTTTTCCAAATTTAAACCCGCTTTTTTTGCAACAGGAATTTTTTAGTTTCAGGGGAAAACTTCTTTTTATAAGTTCCCCTTAAATTTCTTTTAATTTGTATTCCACATCCCCTTTGAGGCATATTTGTTCTTTATCTCCCTTTTTAGTTCTCTGTATAAAAGGGTTTCAAATCCCCTCTTTTTTTCACAGTACCTTGAAAATTGGGCCACATAAAAAACTTTTTTTTTAAGGGCTTCTTTGAAGGGACTTTCAGATTTCTTCAAATGGTATTTTTGGGGCTTCTAGTAAGAATTTGGGGAAAGGGTGGGTTTTCACCAAATAAAAACTGAATTTTTAAAAAGGTAAGTTTTCACAGGACTTTGAGGTCTTTTGGGTTTTCAGGCCACAAGAATCGAGTATAATCCTTTCTATTTTTTTGGGGTCCTACTCTTAAGAAAACTTTGGAAAATTTTTTTTTTAAAAAGCCGTGTAGGCATATGGGTTTGTGCGAAAATTTTATAAAACGTTCCAAGCTTCTCATTAGTTTAGGGTCCCCGGGCATAAAACAGTCATTAAGACTTGCTAAAATCTTTATTTGCCGTGCGCGGCAAATTTTATACAAACCCTAGTGGGTGGTTTCAGAATCTTTTCTGACCCAGGGGCGGGAGATAATGGGTTGTTTTTAAATTTTCTTCGACTTTTCTTTAATGGAAATTTTTTGTCCAAACTGTTCTTGTGAAAATTATCATAGAAGTCGTAACTCTGGATTCTTTCCCGAGCTCTTTTATTTTTTGCTTTCATCGGGCCCAAAGCCATGCGATAATTGCTAGGGGAAAGGGGGGATTTTAAAATTTCCCTTGGGAACCTAACCCCAAAATGTCCATCTTTTTATTTTTACAGTGTCCAAAAAATTGGTTATTTAAACCTGAGACTTTGTGGGCTTGGTTTTTTTTACCAATTTCCTAGCTTTTAAATCCCCCCAAAAATTTTCAACTGGTTCATTTTTTTCTTCCCTTAAAGATAAATTTTTTCTGTGGGACATGATTTAGCGGTTATTCTCGTAACTAGTACATTTTTTCCCCTGAAACAATAAACACTTCTTTCCCACTTTGAAGGGAATGGGAACCACAATCAGTGCCCCCCTGTGTTTTCAGCAAGTGAACATCATGTTTACTTTTAAAATATTTTGCCAAAAAAAGTGTAATAATCACTTCCAATGATTAAATCAATTGGGGCTAATTTTTTTCCGTCGTATGTCAGGACAGGCAAAAAGAAATTTGCTGCTTTTTATGCTGAACTTTTCTTTTAAAACCCCGGGTCTGCCAGAATTAGGCAAATCTTTACTACCACAGCTTCTCTTTTTTTTTTCCCCCGTATTCCCAGACCAAAAGTGATTTTTTGGGTAAAGGGCATTGTCGTTTACCAGAAAATTTTGGAAAAAAAAAAGCTATATCTAACTGATTTTTGGCCCTTGGGTTGTTTTTTTTCAGTTTTTTTGCAACAATGATCTTCTTATTTAAGGACCTTTGGGGAGGGCCTTTATCAAATAGTTTGCACATTGGTTTTTTGTAATTTATTAGAATAACTCAACTCGAGGTACGGGATTAAAACAATTTGCCCTTTAAAATTATTCTCACATTTAATGCTGTTGCTTGTTGACTTCCTGATTCTGTTGGGAAATTTTGCCCGTGTTCACCCAAAAATATTTTTGGGCATAAGCTGTAAGATGCATTTCCCTTGCATTTAAAACACTTCTTTAGTGAGCATTTTTTCCCCCCCTTGTGTTTTACCCCAAAAACTTGATTATCTTTTGTTTTCAGCGATGAACACGTTGTTTACCTTTCTCCCTTGATGTGTATTGACTACAATACTGTGCCCAAGTGGTTCCAAACCCCAAAGTACACATTTTGGAGTACGTTTAAGTATGACAAATCTGTTTTCTGTCCCATTGTAATTTTACAGGGTTGGTTTAAAAGCCTATATTTGGGGGTTTTCCCATTATGTGGTTTAGTGGGGTGTTATAAAACCCTTTTTATCTGAGTTGAAGGTTTTTTTACCCCCGGAAATTTTTGGGTTTTTCCCTCTTGGGCTCGTTGCTTGCATGCATGAAACTATTTTTTAAACCCTTGTAATTTTTTCTTCACAAGTGAAAAAAGCGTTTTTTGAACATAATTTTTAATCGTTCAATATTTGGGGACAAAAATTTTTTTTACAATACCCTGATAAACCAATCACATTGTCTTAGGTCCCTATTTAAACACCCAGAGAAATTTAGGGCTTTTGTTAATGTAATTCTAAATGCCTGTAAGGGCTGAAAAAACAAAGTTTGGGTTTGGGTTCAACTTGTATTAAGACTGCATGTCAACTCTAGCCTTGTCAGCACGAATAATTGTCTGTAAGACACGTAAGGGTATTTGGTAAAAAACCTTTTTTTCCACCGGAAATGACCCTTAATTTAGTTCCCAAAAGGGTTTCTTTTCCCCTTTACAAAACATTTAAAGGGGAAAATTTAAATTGGCAATTCTCCCATGTCAGTTCGTGAATTTTTTATTGGGTTGAAAACCCCTAAAGAAATTTTTCATAATTATGACCCCTTTGGGAAAAAAGGGAATGACAATGTAAAGGGAAACTTGGGAAAAGGGACAAATTTTTGTTGTTCGGGGAAAAAGGGGTTTTTTCCAAGTAGTAGGTCTCTGTGACAGAGTTTTAAAAACAGATAGCCCCTTTTCTCCCGTCCCCCTTAATTGTTGATCACTTAAAAATATCCAAAACAATTTTTTTTTTCATCTTCAGAAGGGTCTGATTCAAGAAATTTATTTTCATAAAGTGTATGTCTGAAATTTAAATTTTTACCAGACGCTGTGTAAATAAACCCAAAATTGACCTCAAGATCATCAAAAAACCAAAGTTTTTTATCTTGAGTTAAAAACCCAACAGACTGAAATTAGAATTTTTAATTGTTAATCTTAGTCCGTAAAACTGAAACTGAGTTTTCAAAAAAAACCATTTTAAAAAAAAAAGGAAAAATGAAAATTCTAGCACCCCCACTTTTGAGTGTTTTTAAAAAAACTGTATGCTATAGACAGCTGAGTTTTTTTTTGTTAAGTCAGCAATAATCGAGCAACACTATGACCCCCTAAGCTTAAACCCCAGGGTCAATGAAACCCTGAAGGGTAAAAGGGTACTTGTGTTTGGGGTTTTGGCTTAGAAATTTGCGGTGTCAGCCCCGACCTTTAAAGATTAATCGTAATTAAAAAGATGTTATTCACTTTATTCACTATTTCCAAAAAATGCAAATGTAAAACTGTAAAAACAATGTGAATATTACTTACACATAAAATAAATTTCACTGTTAAAATATATTTGAAAACTTACACTTTTTATTTTAATTTTCCTTTTTAAAATAACAGGGGAAAAAATAAAAACAAACTTTAAAAACAATCTTGTTCTTAATTTTTTTGTTATAAACTTATAAACCTGTGTATATATACACTCAGACAAACATCATCACTTGGTTGGGGTTGTTGTTTTTTTAGTCCCGCAATTTCTGAGATTGGAGCAGGGGTGGGAGGATGTGGGTGAGTTTTTCCCCGCTCCCGTTTTTTTTTGGGGGTCCCCGGGGGGAGCGCCCTTTTTTCCCTTTTGGGGAACACTGGGTGAAACGGCCCCCCTTTTCTTTTGGTGCCCATTTTCCCCCCGTGATTTAGTCTGGAGGGACTCAAAATTTTTAATGGAAATTTTTAAATTGGGAAACCCCTAGTTTTACAAACTTTTTTTTTGAAGGACCCCCTTTGGGTCCCTAGGTTATTTTTTTTCACTGTATACAAAATATTTGGACCACAGGGGTGGGGCTTTAAACCCGGGTTTGAAAGGAAACCCAAAAATCTGTTGAGAATTTTTTGGGTTTTCCACAAGATATAATTTATATAATGAACACTTGCTGATAAAAAACAGCAAATCTTTTACACAGCCCCCCTGCAAAACGAAAGGGTTTGAAGCTGTCGAAACCATCACAACAGTGGGCTGTCAAGAGATACCCTTTGAAGGGATAAATTACCCCTAGGGGGTGTTATGTCAGCATATTTTTTTCGATGATGGTGAAAGGGAAAAATTGTTTTGGCCTCAAAAGTCCACACCCTTACTGCCGATTATAGGTTATTACAAACTCCCTTTTGACTCAAGAATTTTCGCAATTCCCCCGATCTACAAGGAAAAAAAGTAAATTCCCTTTCTCTTTGTAACCTTTAGCTATGGTGTTCTAACACCCTTTGACAGATATCGGTGACTTGATAGAAGCTGAAGTTTCCCCTTTGGGGGTCCAGTTCCCTTTCCAAAAATTTTTAGGAAAAAGCACACTGGGGACAAATATTTTCCCCCCAAAATTTGTCTTTATTGTTCACAAAGTATCAAAAAGAACTGATCAAAACTTTTATTAAGTGTTTGTGTTAGAGACACTTTGGAAAAAATAAACACCAAAAAAGCCGTATAATTAAACCCCTTTTTTGACAACGTTTTTCCCCCCACACAGTGGGCTTTTTTTAAGTCACACCGGTCTACCTGGGGTTGGGGAAAGGGACCCAGGGTATTTTAGGAAAGTTCGAAAGTTGGGGTCAGGTGGAGAAAGCCCATCCATGTCAAACCCGGGGGGGGGTTAAAAGTTCCTTTGGTAGCTTGGGGAGGGGTTTTTGGGCAAGTTTTTGAAGTAACCTTTTTTGCTGAATTTTTATGTTTTTAAGTGGGATAGCGATTAAGAAGTTTTTGGCGATGGGGTTTAGCCCGTGTTATAGAAGCCATTGTTTCTGGTTTGAAAAATTTCGGGGTTTTAGAGAGAAACGAAAAAGTTCCCGGATTCTTTTGTATTTTAAATGTTGCTTTTGTGGCTATAAGTCCTTTTAGTTTCTGAAATTTTTTAAATGGTTTGTTGAATTGCGATGTTTACACAGGCTTACCCTTTTAACTTTAGCCCGCTTGCATATTGGGTTTTGAAATAGTGTTTTGGGGGTCTCTTGATGTTTCGCCCCCAAAATAATTTTTTTGCAGTCAAATTTCAAGGGTTATGTATACCCCTGCAAGGATTTGGGGCTTGTCCCCGTCTACTAATGGGGATGTCCTTGATGGTCGTGGTTGTGGAGGTTTTAAAACTTGGAATTTATGTTTTTGCAAAAATGTTGGAAAAATGTTTGGCAATGGAGTTTTTTGGGAGGAATAAGTATCTCTTCTCGGCAGTGTCTTCTCTGGGGTGTGAAGATTTTTAATGCCCCCGTCTGCTCTCGATGAAGTGACGGGGATAGTGGAGTTTAGAAATACTTGTTCAATTAAGTGCATTTTCCTAAAGGGCCCCATTGTGCAGATTTGAGTGCACGTGGGAAGAACCCTATAATTACACCACGTTTAGTTTTGGGTCGTGGGAGAGAAAGGGGAGAAGATCGTTTTGGTTTGGGGGGTTTTTGATGACTTTAAAACGAATTGTGGTCAGTTTGCAGAGCGAACATCAAGGAAAGGGAAAGTGTTGTCGACAACCTTTAAATTTAAAAAGAAACTCAAGCTTATACCACAGAAGACAACACTCAAACAGAAGAATCCTGGAAACATCCTCATCTCTAAACCCGCAATTTCAAACCCGAACAATGGCTTCTATAACATTGCTGAACCCCTCGCCCAAAAAACTTCTTTATCGCATCCCAAAGAACATGAAAACTGCAGAAGGCTACTCACAAAATTTTCCAATACCCCGCCCCGCTACCCCAGATCTTCCCCCCCCCGGTAATCATCAGATGCAGCATTCTCCCCCTGACCCCAAATTTTCTGAAATGCCTATAAATACCCCTCGTACCTTCCAACCCCCGGTAATCCGTGTGTGACTTGAAAAAAGCCCACTGTGTGGGTGAAACTTTTAATAAAGGATCCATTTACGCATTTGTGTTTATATTTCCATTGTGTCGGTATTTTTTAAAAATTTTATTTCCAGAGACACTTTGTTCACACTAACGCCCAGTCGTATCCCGGGCGTGTCATCTCCATAGAGTAAAAGATAGTCTGCCAACCCCCAAAGTGCTCCATCCCGTCTTCCCCCCAGCACAAAAAAAAACGCTGCCCTATACCTTGATCCTTGTCAACCCCTCGATGAAGCAAAGAAAATGTTTGTTTCTTGCTGCTTAATAAAAGAAACAATGACTATTTTTACTAGGTAAAAAAGGGGGAGGTTTTTTCCTTAATTGCCTGCAATAAGGATGTACGCCCTCTTAAAAAAATACACTTTGCAACAGCTGCAAGGACAGAGGTCATTGCTTACGTGAAAGCATCTGGATCAATTACCACTCTAGCAGAAAAAAGACGCTCGCCCCTTCGAGTGGCCCCTCAGGGCTAAAAGGGCTAAAGGGGGCTGATACCCCCTTGGAGAAAATTTCTCCACAACTGCCACTTTTATTGAGAGCCTGAATAAAGTGGGAACGAGTCTGTCACTAAGAAGAGATTGTACAAAGTGGAGCCTTTCAAAAGAATGAATTGTATACTACACAATCCCCAACACACACACAACACACACACCCCCACACACACACACCCCACACACCCCACACACACACACACACACCAATCACCCACCCACTCACCCATCCACTCACTCATTCACCCACCCACCTATAGTGCAAATTGTTTAACCCGGAGTAGATAAAAATGCTTCCAGAAAATGTATTTTAATTTCTTCCTGAAGTCGTTTGAATATTCCGCTTCCTTTACCACCCTATCTGCTTATTTTGCCGATAGGTATATTTTATAACATAATATGGTACACAGGACTTAAATCATACATTGATGAAACAAAGTTAGCATATACAATACATGAAGCATGAGGGATATATTACAATAATGTTAGGTTGTTGTCAAACGTTGTTGTGAACAAACACAGTGATGGACAGATTCTCCATATATTCCAGACTTTTGGGACTCCTGATCGGCAGTTTGCCAAACTTTCCTCCCTGTATATAGGAAACAGGTATCACCCAGTTTGGACTCACATATGTAGTTCCACACCACGTGCTTGCCTTGTGTTCAGGCTTACAGGGTAATCCACCTAAACCCTGGATGCCATAGATATACATAGTTAGGGTGGCTTCTTTATTGCTGGGCTTCCGGCTGTTGCAAGGCTTCAAGGCTTATCTTGATTCTGATAATACCCTCTTCATGCCTTGCAGTCTTTCTCTCGGATCTGTGGCAAACAAGAGCACGATACCGGAATCAGTCTGCCGATTCACTGCCGCAGATACACCCGTGTTCGGCGAGAACAAGGGTGGCAAGGCGAATGGTAACACTAACGTGAATGGTCTGCGAATAAAGGCATGTGCCGAGGTAGGAGGTGGGGACAACCTACAGGAAATCCCCCCTCATGAGAAGCTATCACTGCTAGGAGGTGGGCTCTATCCTTCCCCCACATATTCTGAAGCACTGTTGAGGCTATATTTTGCGCTATTGGGCCACCCCAGTGCAACTGTCTATAGTTGTTGCGGGGAGCAGGTCTGGGTGCAGAGTCTAGACTGTCCCCAAGCCTGGCTCCTTCAATGAACTTTTGGTCACCAATTTCAGAAATGTCCCTGAGGTGTTCAAGAAGAATCGCTGCTGCAAGTTCATTAGATGTCACACATGAAAACAGGAAAGCAGGTAGTGTAATCTGTGATGCTTTGCCGACACCAGTGTCTCCTAGTCCGACTGAAGTGTATCTTGATCCCAATTTCCATCTTCTAGAGTAAGATTGAGTGCTTTTATGAATATCAACCTCAGGAGACTGAGGTCAGTGGTCATGAGAGGTTATTCTTTCCTAATCTGTCTGGGGAGGATTAGTGTGGAGGGTTATAGAGCACCATGGCTTGCTCCTGTAGAGTTTTAGAATCTCAGGTTAAAGTGTTGAAGAGGGAGGTTCTACTTCTCCAAGAGGAAAACAGGAGGCCTAGATGAATTTGGGAGTAAGTGTGAGATGAGTGGAGTTGGTGAGGGGGGGGAGATAAGGTTACCAGCAGTACGTTGGAGAGTCGCAGCCGCTTGAAGTGGGAAGTGGCTCCCACTCCAGGTAAAATCATCAAAATTAGAAAGGTTAATAGAGATTCTCTGTTCTCCAGGACGAGTGTACTTCGGTGGTTAATCAAGGTAAGAACATTCTTTTTGTGGGTGACTCTCAGGTAAAATATATGAACCATGCTTCCTGTAATAGAGATAGGAAAGTGAGATAGAGGAGAGTGAGACAGATAGGAAAATGAGACAGAAGAGCTGGTTTTGATGACATAGTTAACAGGTTGGATAATAATGGGAACAAACCCATTATTCGTCTCAGTGTTGGTGGAAATGATATCGGGAAGGGTAGGAGAGGGGATCTGCTACATAAGTACAGCTCAGCTTTAGATTTAATTAGGTCAAAGGGAGAGGATCCAAATCGTACGTAGCATGTTGCCTAGAAGGGGAGTGGGAAATGTCTAGGGCAATTGGTGTAAATTACTGGTTAGAAAGGTACTGGAAGGCACTTACAATCCCATTCATTGTTAACTGGGACAATTTCTATGGCAAACATGATATGCCAGTGGTCACGAAAGATCATTCTGTCCTAGTTGTCTAAGGAATTAATGGCATGTTGTAGTGTTTTGGAATCTCAGGTTAAAGTGTTGAAGGAGGAGGTTCTACTTCTCCAAGAGGAAAATAGGCTTTAAAAGTGAGTGTGTGAAGGCTGGAGTTGGTTTGGTGGAAAAGGTTACCAACTGTGAGTTGAAGAATGGCAACTGCTTCAAGTGGAATGTGGTCTCTACTAAAAGTAGAAGTATCAAGATAAGGAAACTGAATAGAGAAGATCCGAAGGTTCTCCAGGATGAGTGTAGTTCAGTGGTCACCGAGGTTAAAGGTACCACTAACTCCCCTGCAAATCAAGATAAGAATATTCTGGTAGTGGATGACTCACAGGTAAGATATATGGACCGTGCTTTTTGTAACAGAAATAGCAACGTTAGACAGTGAGTGTGCTTCCCAGGAACTGGTGTTGATGACATAGTCAACAGGTTGGATAGTATGTCAGGTAATGGGAACAAGCCCATCATCTGTCTTAGTACTGATGGAAATGATATCGGGAAGGGCAGGAGACAAGAACTGTTGGATAAGTACAAGTCAGTTATAGACGTAATTAGGTCTGAAGGAGGGATCCCAATGATATGTAGCGTCTTGCGTACGAAGGTAGTGGGCAATATATGGATGTCTAAGGGAACTGGTATAAATTTCTGGCTAGACAGTACTGCAGAATTTGCAATCCCATTCATTGATAACGGACAATTTTTATGGCAAATTGATATGCAATCACGGGAAATGGGGGGTTGATCCAAGGGACGGAGAGGTCATTAGCCAACTCGATTGAGGGGGCCATTGCTGACTTGTCTAGGACTTTAAACTGATAGATTATAGAGGTATGGGTGTGTGTGGGAAACAATCAAGCTGCAGTACAAGGGTTGAAAACCGCAGATATTACCAGGATACCTCAGGGATATGTATAATGGACAATATTCAAAATAAATTTGCTAGTAAAGGCAAAGTATTTGATCAACAAAGAGACAGTAGATGATAGAGTGACTAGCTCTCTTAAGGTTTATTATACTCATAGTAGGAGTCTAAGAAGCAAGATAGATAAGCTAAGATTTATTACATGTGCAAATAATATAGATATTAGTGCTATAACAGTGACCTGGTTCATTCTGAAAGACAAAGAAATGCCTTCTGAATGCCACATACAAGGTTATAAAATATTCCGCATTGACAGGGTCACCAGGGTGTTAGAGTGGCGATGTATGACAGAGATAATTAAAAATGTTGTGTTAGACAAAATATAGGATTAGAAGCATCGGACACAGAATCTGCTTGGCTACAGTTTCTTGAGGGTCGTGACAAATTAATTGTGGGTGTGATTTATAGGCCCCCCAATTTTGATAGGGGGTACAGTAAGCTGCTATTTTAACTTAAGACAAATTGATTGGACCAATACGACAACAAATATTGAGTCTAGTGACTTTCTTGATACGATTCAGGATTGTTTTTATAACAATTTGTGACAGAATCAACTAGAGGAAACAGTTTGCTAGACTTGGTTCTTGTCAAAAAGGAGTAACTAATTAATAAACTTGAGGTTAATGATGAGCTTGGGGAAAGCGATCACAAATCACTAAGTTTCAAAATACCATGGAATAACCCAAGTAACTGCAATCAAGTCTCTGTCCCAGACTTCTGCTTGGCCGATTTCATGGGGCGGAGAAATTATCTTGGTGGGCTAAATTGGAATGACCTGACTATGAGTCAGGTAGGTGGTGTTGGGTGTCAATATGACGTTTTTCAGAGCATAGTTCTTGCTGCTCAGACAACTTATGTTCTATGTAGGGAAATTAGATCGACGAAAAATGATCCCAAATGGATAAACAATAGATTAAAACATCTCACTGGTCAAAAGAGAGGAAAATAGGCTTATAAAAAGAGAAGAGGGGCAGTTAAGAAATCAATATTTTCAGTTAAAGAGAGAAATAAAAAAGGGAATAAGCTAAGCTAAAAGAGTTTATGAGGCTAAAGTGGCAAGGGGATTGTTTCTTTCAGGTATATAGAAGTAAGTAACTCAGGTCAGAACACTGAGAGTGATTAGGAAACGTGTTAAATTTCTAACTCTTATTTCCTCTCAATTTTTATGCAGGAAGATACTAGCAAAATTCCAGAAATTATAAGTTATGTAGAACAGGACAATAATAAACTATGTACGATTAGGGTGACTAGTGACATGGTCTTCAGACAAATAGAGAAATTAAAACCGAACAAATCCTCAGGCTCTGATGAACGGTTTGGAAGGGTTTCAAAGGAATGTAAAGAGGAATTTAGCAAACCTTTGGCTAATCTTTTCAACATATCACTACAAACTGGCATAGTGCCAGACAAGTGAAAAATTGCAAATGTAATAACTATTTACAAAGCAGGAGACAGGTCCTTAGCTTCGAACTGTAGACCAATAAGCCTTACCTCCATAGTAGTCAAATTTATGGAATCAATAATTGCAGAGGCAATTCATACTCATCTTGAAAGGCATAAATTGATTAATGAATCTCAGCACGGTTTTACAAAGAGGCGTTCCTGTCTTACGAATTTATTAACTTTTTTCACCAAGGTATTTGAGGAGGTGAGTAGATTGTGGTACAGAGAACCTAGATAGTTCCACATAGAGGCCTATTGAGGAAAATTAAGGCAAACGGAATGGGAGGAAGATTTTTTCCTAGGTAGAGGCATGGTTGACAGATAAGCAGCAGAGAGTTTGCATCAATGGGGATGAAATCCAGAATGGGGTGTGGTCACGAGTGGTGTTTCCACAGGGGTCAGTGTTTGGGCCCTTTGTGTTCACAATTTATATAAACGACACTGATAAGGGAATAAATAGAGACTTAAGCAAATTTGCTGATGACGCCAAAATAGGTCGCCTAATTCATTCAAATGAGACATTAGAGCACTCCAGGAAGATTTGAATAACTGTTTGCAGTGTTGGAGAAGTGCAGATGCTGTTTAATTACATTACAAATGCAAAGTTTTAACATTGACAAGAAAATAGCCATGCACAGCATATTAACTAACTTGCTTGCTTCCAGTTTCCTTGTATCCCATCTATTATTTACTCTCACTGTAACTACAACTAAAAAGTGTCCTGATATATCTGTGGCCCCTCTATAAACATGTACATCTTGAAGTCTATCCAACAGTCTTTTATCTATCAATACGTAGTCCATCAAGCAACAGACACTGCGCCCTACATCATATCTTGCATACTTATTTACCCTCTTTTTCATAAAATATGTATTACTTATAACCAAACCCCTTTCTATACAAAGTTCAGTCAAAGAGCCCACATTATCATTTACACTTGGCACCCCAAACCTACTCACCATACCCTCTCTGAATGTTATTCCTACTTTAGCATTTAGGTCCCCTACCACAATTACTCTATCGCTTGGATAAATAAGTATGCAAGAAACGATATGGGGGGCACGTAATGGAGAGTAGTTTCTTAGATTATATTATGTACTGGTGGATAAAAGATTGATGGGTAGGCTTCAGGATGTACATGTTTATAAAAGTGGCAACGGATATATCGGATTATTAATTAGTTGTAGCAGGTAGATGGGACAAAAGGAAAATGGCAACAGCAATTAAACTAAGGGAGGAGGAAGTTATGGTGAGATATAAGCAACTATTGGCTGAAAGGTGGGCTAGCTCAAGTATGGGTAGTATGTGGGGTTGAAGAGGTAGGGATAAATTTTAAAAATGCTTAGGTCTTAGAATGTGGGGCAGAAGTTTGTGAGGCTATAGGAGGGTGGTGCAGGGGAAAGAGGCAGTGATTGGAGAATGATGATCTATAAGGTGCGATTAAAGAAAAAATGTAGCTTGTGAGAGATTTTTACAAAGCAGAAGTGATATAAGAAGGGCGGATAATATGGAGAGCAAGAGAAAGGTGAAGAGAGTGGTGAGAGAGTGCAAAATGAGAGCAATTGATGGCGTGGAAGAGGCACTGTCACCAATTTTGCTGTGAATATGAAAAAAAAATGGAGTGAGATAAACAGGTTGAGAAACCCTAGGGAACAATTGGAGTTGTCAATTAAAAAAGAATAGGAGAGTTAGTAGATGGAGAGCTGAAGGTATTGAGAAGATGGCAGGAATATTTTGAGCAACTTTTAAATGTTGATGGAATAAGAGAGGCAGTAATTTCATGCCCTTCCTAGGGAGGTATAACATCTATCAGGAGTGAAGAAGAGCAGGATGTGAGTGTGGGGAGGTGCGTGAGGCATTGCAGCTGGAACTGACGGGAAAGTGACAAAAATGTTAAAAGCGGGAGGGGATACAGTATTGGAGTGCTTGGTATTTTCTTTTAATAAATGTATGAAAGAGGG
This sequence comes from Cherax quadricarinatus, assembly GCF_026875155.1. NCBI lineage: Eukaryota > Metazoa > Arthropoda > Malacostraca > Decapoda > Parastacidae > Cherax > Cherax quadricarinatus. The sequence goes on along the minus strand of NC_069401.1, from coordinate 68,358,926 downwards.
GAAGGTACTAAGGGATTGGCAGAGAACGTGTATAGTTCCTTTATATAAAGGGAAAGAACGAAAGAGATTTTTAAATTAAAGGGGAATAAGTTTACTGATTATACCAGTTAAAGTGAGTGGTAGAGTTATTATTGAAAGAATTAGGGGAAAGACAGAGAGCAGGAATGCAGAGGAACAGGGAGGCTTTAGAGTGGGTAGGGGATGTGTAGATCAAGTGTTTACATTGAAGCATGCATGTGAACAGTATTCAGATAAAGGTATGAAAGTTTTCATTGCATTTATGGATTAAGAAAAGGCATATGATAGAGTGGATAGAGGAGAAATGTGGCAGATGTTGCAAGTGTATGGAATAAAAAGGCAGTAAGTTACTAAATGCTGTAAAGAGTTTTTATGAGGATAGTGAGGGGTCAGATTAGAGTGTGTAGGGAGATTACTTCACAGTAAAAGTAGCTCTTAGAGAAGGATGTGTAATGTCACCATGGTTGTTTAACATATTTATAGTTGGGGTTGTAAAAGAAGTAAATGTTAGGGTGTTGGGGAAAAGGGTGGGATTAAATTATATGGAATCAAATACAAAATTGGAGTTGACACAGTTATTTTTTCCTGATGATACTGTACTTTTGGGAGATTCTTAAGAAAAGTTGCAAAGGTTAGTGGACGAGTTTGGGAGAGTGTGTAAAGGTAGAAAATTGAAAGTAAACATCGATAAGAGTAAGGTGATAGGGTATCAAAAGATTTAATGAAGAAAAATTGGATATCATTTGGGGGAGGGGGTAT
>NC_069401.1:68284458-68357649 GCF_026875155.1 Cherax quadricarinatus | reverse complement strand
TTTTATTTTCCCTCAATCCCGGCTGCCTTACCCCCTTCATTTTAACCTACTGCCTCACAAACTTCCCCCACACTCACAGCTGGCTCTTCCTCACTCGTACAAGATGTTGTTCCTCCTTACCCTATACACGAAATCAAAGCTTCCCTATCTTCATCAACATTTAACAATTCCTCAAAATATTCCCTCCATCTTCCCAATACCTCTAACTCCCATTTAATAACTCTCCTCTCCTATTTTTAACTGACAAATCCATTTGTTTTCTAGGCTTTCTTAACTTGTTAATCTCACTCCAAAACTTTTTCTTATTTTCAACAAAATTTGTTGATAACATCTCACCCACACTCTCTCATTTGCTCTCTTTTTACATTGCTTCACCACTCACTTAACCTCTCTCTTTTTCTCCATATACTCTTCCCTCCTTGCATCACTTCTACTTTGTAAAAACTTCTCATATGCTAACTTTTTTCTCCCTTACCACTCTCTTTACATCATCATTCCACCAATCGCTCCTCTTCCCTCCCGCACCCACTTTCCTGTAACCACAAACTTCTGCTGAACACTCTAACACTACTTTTTAAACCTACCCCATACCTCTTCGACCCCATTGCCTATGCTCTCATTAGCCTATCTATCCTCCAATAGCTGTTTAATCTTACCCTAAACTGCCTCCTCTTATTAGTTTATAAACCTTCACCTCTCTCTTCCCTGATGCTTCTATTCTCCTTGTATCCCATCTACCTTTTACTCTCAGTGTAGCTACAACTAGAAAGTGATCTGATATATCTGTGGCCCCTCTATAAACATGTACATCCTGAAGTCTACTCAACAGTCTTTTATCTACCAATACATAATCCAACAAACTACTGTCATTTCGCCTACATCATATCTTGTATACTTATTTATCCTCTTTTTCTTAAAATATGTATTACCTATAACTAAACCCCTTTCTATACAAAGTTCAATCAAAGGGCTCCCATTATGATTTACACCTGGCACCCCAAACTTACCTACCACACCCTCTCTAAAAGTTTCTCCTACTTTAGCATTCAGGTCCCCTACCACAATTACTCTCTCACTTGGTTCAAAGGCTCCTATACATTCACTTAACATCTCCCAAAATCTCTCTCTCTCGTCTGCAGTCCTCTCTTCTCCAGGTGCATACACGCTTATTATGACCCACTTCTCGCATCCAACCTTTACTTTAATCCACATAATTCTTGAATTTACACATTCATATTCTCTTTTCTCCTTCCATAACTGATCATTCAACATTACTGCTATCCCTTCCTTTGCTCTAACTCTCTCAGATACTCCAGATTTAATCCCATTTATTTCCCCCCACCGAAACTCCCCTACCCCCTTCAGCTTTGTTTCGCTTAGGGCCAGGACATCCAACTTCTTTTCATTCATAACATCAGCAATCAACTGTTTCTTGTCATCCGCACTACATCCACGCATATTTAAGCATCCCAGTTTTATAAAGTTTTTCTTCTTCTCTTTTTTAGTAAATGTCTACAGGAGAAGGGGTTACTAGCCCATTGCTCCCGGCATTTTAGTCGCCTCATACGGAGGAAAGATTCTTTTCCACTTCCCCATGGACAATAGAAGAAATAAAGAGGAACAAGAGCTGTTTAGAAAAAGGAGAAAAACCTAGATGTATGTATATATATAGGCATGTGCGTGTCTGTGAAGTGTGACCAAAGTGTAAGTAGGAGTAGCAAGATATCCTTGTTATCTAGCGTGTTTATGAGACAGAAAAAGAAACCAGCAATCTAACCATCATGCAAAACAGTTACAGGTTTCTGTTTCACAGTCATCTGGCAGGACGGTAGTACTTCCCTGGGTGGTTGCTGTCTACCAACCTACTATATATATATATATTATATATATATATATATATATATATATATATATATATATATATATATATATATATATATATATATAATATATATATATATATATATATATATATATGTATATATAATATATATATATAATATAATTATATATATATAATATATATATATATATAATATATATATATGTATTTGGTTTGCGTGCAGCCAGCAGCAACAGCCTGGTTGATCAGGCTCTGATCCACCAGGAGGCCTGGTCTCAGACCGGGCCGCGGGGGCGTTGACCCCCGGAACTCTCTCCAGGTAAACTCCAGGTATATATATATATATATATATATATGTATACATATATATATATATATGAAGAATTGAGGCACTTATGCAATATATGGGAATCTTTACTGAAGAAACGTTTCGCCACTGGCAGTAGCTTCATCAGTCTCATACAAAGCAGGAAGGTATAAGGAAGAGGGGGAGTTTGAGGTAATCGGTCCCTCAGCCTGGAGTCTAAGTGTTCAGTCTATCAGTGTCTCAGTTCTTCAAATTGTCGGTTTTCAAAACTATTCATCACATGTGTCAGGCACTGCATAATCATGGAATCGGACGATTCCCACTAAAGCAGGGTGGCCCGAAAAAGAAAAACTTTCTTCATCATTCACTCCATCACTGTCTTGCCAGAGGGGTGGTTTACACTGCGTTATAAAACTGCAACATTAACACCTCTCCTTCAAGTCCGGCCTGCCGGTTTCTCTGAATCTCTTCATACGTGTTACTTTGTTCACACTGCAACCGCACGTCAATTATTAAAAACCATTTGCCTCTATTCATTCCTATTAAATACACTCACGCATGCTTGCTGGAAGTCCAAGCCCCTCGCACACAAAACCTCCTTTGCCTCCTCCTTCCAACCTTCCCTATGCCGACCCCTACCCCGCCTTCCCTCCAGTATAGATTAATACCCTCTCGAAGTCATTCTCTTTTGTTCCATTCTCTCTACATGTTGGAACCACCTCAACAACCTCTCCTCAGCCCTCTGGATAATAGTTCTGGTAATCCTGCACCTTCTCCTAATTTCCAGGGAACGAATTCTCTGCATTATATTCACTCCACACATTGCCCTCAGATATGATATCTCAACTGCCTCCAACCTTCTCCTAGTTGCAACATTCATCACCCATGCTTCACACCCATATAGGAGTGTTGGTATAAATATACTCACATACATTAGCCCCTCTGCTTCCATGGACAAAGGTCTTTGTCTCCACAGTCTCCTAAGTGCACCACTCACCTTTTTTTCCCCTCATCAATTCTATGATTCACATCATGCGTCATAGACCCATCTGCTGACAAGTCCACTCCTAAATATCTGAATACATTCACCTCCTCCATACTCTCTCCCTCCAATCTGATATCCAGTCATTCGTCACCTAATCTTTTTGTTATCCTCATTACCTTACTCTTTCCTATATTCACTTTTAATTTTTTTCTTTTATATTCCCTAACAAATTCTTCCACCAACCTCTGCAACTTCTCTTCAGAATCTCCAAAAAGCACAGTGCCATCAGCAAAGAGCAACTGCAACAACTCCCGCTTTGCGTTTGATTCTTTATCTTTTAACTCCACATCTCTTGCCAAGACCCTCGCATTCACTTCTCGTACAACCCCATCTATAGCTATATAGAACAACCACAGTGGCATCACACATCCTTGTCTGAGGCCTACTTTTACTGGGAAATAATCTCCCTCTCTCCTACGTGCTCTAACCTGAGCCTCACTATCCTCGTAAAAACTCTTCACTGCTTTCAGTAACCTACCTCCTATACGATACACCTGCAACATCTGCCAAATTGCCCCCCTATTCACCCTGTCATAAACCATTTCCAAATCCATAAATGCCACAAAAACCTCTTTAGCCTTATGTAAATACTGTTCACCTATATGTTTCACTGTAAACACCTGGTCCACACACCCCCTACCTCTCCTAAAGCCTCCTTGTTCATCTACTATCCTATTTTCCGTCTTACTCTTAATTCTTTCAATAATAACTCTGCAATACACTTTACCAGGTATACTCAACAGACTTATTCCCCTAGAATTTTTGGACTCTTTTTTATCCTTTTTTTCCTTTATACAAAGGAATTATGCATGCTCTCTGCCAATCCTTAGGTATTTTACCTTCTTTATACAATTATTAAATAATAGTACATCTCACTCCAAAACTATAGCCCCACATGCTTTCATCATTTCTATCTTTTTCCCATCAATCCCAGCGGCCTTACCCCCTTTCATTTTACCTACTGCCTCACAAACTTCCCCCACACTCAAAACTGGCTCTTCCTCAATCCTACAAGATGTTATTCCTCCTTGCCCTATACACGAAATCACAGCTTCCCTATCTTCATCAACATTCAACAATTCCTCAAAATATTCCCTCTATCTTCCCAGTACCTCTAATTCTCCATTTAATAACTCTCCTCTCCCATTTGTTCCCTAGGCTTCCTCAACTTGTTAATCTCACTCCAAAACTTTTTCTTATTTTCAACAAAATTTGTTGATAACATCTCACCCAATCTCTCATTTGCTCTCTTTTTACATTGGTTCACCACTCTCTTAACCTCTCTTTCTCTCTCCATATACTCTTCCCTCCTTGCATCACTTCTACTTTGTAAAAATCTCTCATATGCTAACTTTTTCTCCCTTACTACTCTCTTTACATCATCATTCCACCAATCGCTCTTCTTCCCTCCCGCATCCACTTTCCTGTAACCACAACTTCTCCTGAACACTCTAACATTACATTCTTAAATCTACCCCATACATCTTCGACCCCATTGCCTATACTCTCACTAGCCCATCTATCCTCCAATAATTGTTTATATCTTACCCTAACTGCCTCCTCTTTTAGTTTATACACCTTCACTTCTCTCTTACTTGCTGCTTCTATTTTCCGTGTATCCCATCTTCCTTTTGCTCTCACTGTAGCTACAACTAAAAAGTCATCTGATATATCTGTGGTCCCTCTATAAACATGTATATCCTGAAGTCTAGTCAACAGTCTTTTATCTACCAATTCATAGTCCAACAAACTACTGTCATTTCGCTCTACTTCATATCTTGTATACTTATTTATCCTCTTTTTTTTGAAATATGTATTACCTATAACTAAACCCCTTTCTATACAAAGTTCAGTCAAAGGCCCCTCATTATCATTTACACCTGGCACCACAAACTTTCCTATCACACCCTCTCTAAATGTTTCTCCTTCTTTAGCATTTAGGTCCCCTACCACAATTACTCTCTCACTTGGTTCGAAGGTTCCTATACATTCGCTTAACATCTCCCAAAATCTCTCTCTCTCTCCTCTACACTCCTCTCTTCTCCTGGTGCATACACACTTATTGTGACCTACTTTTCACACCCGACCCTTATTTTAATCCACGTCCACTCCCAAATATCTGAACACATTCACTTCCTCCTTACTATATCCCTCCAATCTGATATTCAATCTTCCGTTATCTATTTTTTTTATCCTCATCACCTTACTCTTTCCTTTATTCACTTAACTTCCTTCTTTTACATAAACTACCAAACTCATCAACCAACCTCCGCAACTTCTCTTCAGAATCTCCCAAAAGCAGAGTGTCATCAGTAAATAGCAACTGTGACAACTCCCACTTTGTGTTACATTTTCATCTTTTAACCCTACACCTCTTGCCAACACTCGAACAATCGCTTTCCTTACTACTCCATCTATAATTATATTGAACAACCGTGGTGACATCACACATCCCTGTCTAAGACCTACTTTTACTGGAAAATAATCCCCTTCTTGCTTACGTACTCTAACATGAGCCTCACTATCTTCGTAAAAATTTTGCACCGCTTTCAATAATCTTCCTCATATTTCATACATAGCAACATCTACCACATTGCCCCCTATCCACCCTATCATAAGCCTTTTCCAAATCCATAAATGCCACAAAAACCTCTTTACCCTTATTTTAATACTGTTCCCCAATATGCTTCACTGCAAACATTTGCTCTATACACCCCCTACCTTTCCTAAAGCTTCCTTGTTCATTTGCTATTCTGCTTTCCGTCTTACTCATAATTCTATCAATAATAACTCTTTCATACACTTTGCCATGTATACCAAACAGTCTTATTTCCCTATAATTTTTCCACTCTCTTTGTCCCCATTGCCTTTAAACAAAGCAGCTGTGCATGCTTTCTACCAATTCCTAGGTACCTTACCTTCTTCCATACATTCATTAAATAAAAACACTAACCACTCCAAAACTATATCCCCACCTGCTTTTAACATTTCTATCTTCATCCCATCATTCCCAGCTGCTTTAACCCCTGTCATTCTACTCATTGCCCCACGCACTTCCCCCACACTCACAACCGGCTCTTCCTCACTCCTACAAGATGTTATTCCTCCTTGCCCTGTACACGAAATCACAGCTTCCCTATCTTCATCAACATTTAACAATTCCTCAAAATATTCCCTCCAACTTCCTGATACCTCTACTTCTCCATTTAATAATTCTCCTCTCCTATTTTTAACTAATAAATCCATTTGCTCTTATGTTTTCTCAACCTATTAATCTCACTCCAAAACTTTTTCTTATTTTCAACATAATTTGTTGATAGTATCTCACCCACTCTCTCATTTGCTCAATTTTTACATTGTTTCACCACTCTCTTAACCTCTCTTTTTCTCAACATACATTCCTCCCTTCTTGCATCACTTCTACTTTGTGAAAACTTCTCATATGCTAACTTTTTCTCTCTTACTACTCTCTTTACATCATCATTCCAACAATCACTCTTCTCCCGCATCCACTTTCCTGTAACCACAACTGACCACAGCTAACACTATATACTTAAACCTACCCCATACATCTTCTATCCCATTGCCTGTATTCCCACTAGCCCATCTGTCCTCCAACAGTTGCTTATATCTTACCCTAGCTGCCTCATCCTTTAGTTTATAAACCTTCACTTCTCTCTTACTTGCTGCTTCCATTTTTCTTGTATCCCATCTACCTTTTACTCTCACTGTAGCTACAACTTAAAAGTGATCTGATATATCTGTGGCTCCTCTATACACATGTACATTCTAATGTCTGCCTAACAATCTTTTATCTACCAATACATAGTCCAAAAAACTACTGTCATTTCTCCATACATCATATCCTGTATACTTATTTATCCTTTTTTTTTCTTAAAATATGTGTTACCTATAACCAAACCCAATATTATACAAATTTCAATCAAATACTCCATATTCATTTACAACTGGCACCCCAAACTTACCTACCACACCTTCTCTAAATACTTCTCTTACTTTAGCATTTAGGTTCTCTACCACAATTACTCTCTCACTTGGCCCCAAATTTCCTACACACTTCCTCAACATCTCCCAAAATCTCTTTCTCTCTTCTACACTCTTCTCTTCTCCAGGTGCATACACACACATTATAACCCACTTTTCACATCCGACCCTTATTTTAACCCACAAAATCCTTTAATTTATACATTTATAATCCCTCATCTCTCTCCATAACTGATCCTTCAACATTATTGCTACCCCTTCCTTAGCTCTAACTCTCTGACTTAATCCCATTTATTTCTCCCCACTGAAACGCCCATACCTACTTCAGCTTTGTTTCGCTTAGAGCCAGGACATTCAACTTCCTTTCATTCATAACTTTTGCAATCAATTCTTTCTTATCATCTGCTCTACATCCACGCACATTCAAACATCCCTATTTCATAAAGTTGTTCTTTCTCTTCTTTTTAGTAATTTATTCATGGGAAGGGGTTACTAGCCCATTGCTCCCGGCATCTAGTCGCCTCCTACGACACGCATAGCTTACGGAGGAAGAATTCTGTTCCATGAACAAGAACTTGGTAGGAAACAGAAGAATACTCAGAGGAGTTAGTATATACATGCTTGTACATGCGTGTGTAGTGTGACCTAAGAATAAATAGAAGTAGCAAGACATACATGCAACTTTGCATGTTTATGAGACAGAAAAAGACACCAGCAGTCCTACCATCATGCAAAACAATTACAGTCTTACGTTTCACACTCATTTGCTAGGACGGTAGTACCTCCCTGGTTGGTTGCTGTCTACCAACCTACGAATTTATATACATTCAGTAATATGGAGACCAGAACTGAGCTGCGTAGGTGAGGCCTTACTAATGATGTGTAAAGCTGTAATATAACCGCTGGACTTCTGTTGCTTACACTTCTTGATATAAATCCTAGCAATCTGTTTGCCTTATTACGTACGCTTAGGCATTGCTGTCTTGGTTTAAGGTTGCTGCTTACCATAACCCCCAAGTTCTTTTCGCAATCTGTATGACTAAGTTCTACATTATTTAACTTGTAAGTGCTAGGGTTATGGACACTCTCGAGCTTCAGAACTTTGCATTTATCTACACTGAACTGCATCTGCCACTTTTCTGGCGATGAAATGAGTTTGTCTAAATCCTCCTGAAGTTCAGTGACATCTACGTTTGAATCAGTTATCCTACCTATCATCGTGTAATCGGCGAATTTGCTCATATCACTTTTTTTTTATATTTTATTTAAAAATAGTACAGCAGTACATAATTCCAGAATATAAATAGACATAAAAGGATAACAACATAAAATTCCCAGAACCAATGGCTCTATAACCTCTCTGAAAAAAATGGAAATACATAAAGCAAAAGCTTACAACAAAACGTCTCAAAACAACTACCAGTAACAGAGTACTAACCTGTCATATATAACTTTAAAACAACATTAACATACCCATATTAGGAATGTACTGGAGCCTAACATTTAACAAAGGCTCAAAACGATATTTAAAGAGTAACACAAAAGAAAAAACTGATTTCACAAAAAACAAAGGAAAACCCATGCATATGCATACATGTACATAAATATATAAAAATATATTTAAATCTACAAAAATCAAACACATATCATGACCACATAACCGATAATAAACATGTACATAAATATATAAAAATATATTTAAATCTACAAAAATCAAACACATATCATGACCACATAACCGATAATAAACATAACCAATTACTTATACCATTGAAAGCATATGACTCAAGAATCGGGTCATTACAAGACAGAAACACCTCCAAATACATGACAAAACCTTCGGGGTTGTACTTTCATTCATTACACAAAAGTAACAATAAGCATCAAGGAGCTCTCAAAGCTCCACAACCACACATCCATGACAACCAGGAAACACAATCCATACCAACATTCACCACACTCTCATGCCGCCCCCCCCCCCTTCCCAGGAGACGAGCCCGCTCTTGCCCACTGACACACATTTAACCCCATTACCTAAAATTTGTGCAAAAACCTTATAGTCCGCACATAGCAACGATATTGCCCGATACTCCCGAAGGGTGGGCTGCCCCTTACCTTTCGGGACCAGCACCACAACTGCTGTAGTCTGCTTATCTCCCAACTAACCCTTCTCCTTCATGCAATTAAATAACCCAGCCATGAAATTTCCTATCAACGCCCAATGCTGTAAATAAAATTCCACCGGTAGACCATCAATACCAGGGGCTTTTCCCTTCCTCATGCCCTGTAAAGCAATCTCTATTTCCTCTGCAGTAATAAACCCACCCAAAGCCGTCCTATCACTATTACCTAAATTGTCTAACTCCACATCATCCACACCCCCACTTGTCCAGTACTTTTCATACCACATATCTGCATATGCACTCATACCCTTCGTATTTACCTCTAATCTAGGGATAGCCGTCAGCGCCTGCCTTTGCTTTTGATGTCGCAACACACACGCTAACGCCTTGTCCCCCCACAAAACTTCTAACCCTGCTTGCACCCTTACCACTTGATGCCGATCATTTTACAACGTTCGCAATCTCTCTTTTATGTCAACTATTTCGTCCATGGGAAAAACACCACCAACCATCCCCTGCCCATAACAACATCTTAATCGATCCTCTAAATAATTCGCAAGCTCATATTTTAAATTGTTTATACGTTTACCCTCCCTCACATAATACTTTCTTATCCTTTCTTTAGTCACATAATCCCACCATGTTACAATGTCATCCACCTTCTGAGCTTCCTTGTAAAGCTCTTTCCATAGAATAGAAAAACCTCCAAACCTTCTTCATCACTCAACACACTAATGTTCAATTTCCAATAAGTCTTTTATATTTCCGCCAGCTCCTCCCACCCTACTTCCACCACTACAGCCCTATGATCTGACATATCCGCCTCAACGGTATTAAAAGATTTCACAACAACCCCTTGAGAAAGATACACTCTATCTAACCTCGCTGCGTATCCCCTCCTAAAAAAAGTATGTTCCGTTTTCCCCCCCCCCACCCACCCCCCCCCCAAACGCATCCCTAACCTAGTCGCTCATCAAATCCCTGAGAGTTTTCAGATATATGTCCTGCCCTTTGTTCTAGTCACCGCCCTAATAACGCAGTTCCCGTCACCCCCCCCCCCCCTATTGCCACTCCGGAAGTGAACGCAAAAAATAGACAAGCCTCGCACAAAAAAAACCTTTCCCCACCTGCATGTAATTCTCCGCAGGCGCATACACACTTACAAAAGATACACGCTTACTCATCCATGACCCATCCACATGCAACACCCCCCCCCCTCCCCCTTCACTTTTCTGCAAAACAAACGGGCTCGTCTCCTTTATTAAAATACCCACACCACCTTTTAAACGGGTAGTTGGCAGGGTCATTACTTGATAACCTGCTACCTTTTAACACCTTACCTCCTTGAAAATTATGTTCCTGGAGGAACACAACATCCACTCTATATTTATTAAGAAACATACACAACCATTCTCTCTTTATTCTGCTACATAAGCCATTAACATTGACAGTCATACAACGAAGGCCTTTTAAATTTTCCACCCCTGCCTCTTCTCACTCTTTTCACCACTAGAATTAGTATTTCTGTATGTTATCTTCACAATACCTATTTCCCCCCTCCCTTCTTCCGATGTCTTTTATCATGACCTCCCCCATCGCCACCTCTTCCCTCTCCTACCACCCCAGTCTGCTTCCCAGGCCTCTGGGCTGGTGTCAGGACATCATCCGAGTCTGACGTAGCTGCCCGTTTCCCTGTTACAATCATGTCCCCCATAACATGGTCTGGGGAAACCTCACGGTGAACCTCAACATCCACCTTACAATGATTTATTAATTCCACTGACTTCTCAGTCGCATCATCAATCCCCAAATTCTCATATCGTCGACAAGCTGGAAGCGATAACTCTCCAGCTACTTCTTGCTCAGGTGTAACATCCTCCTCAGGCGGGGACAAGGTCTTCAAAACTTCCTCCAATTCTTCCTCTATTTCCAACACTTCTTCCCGTGGTACCATCTGTTGCAACCCCTGAATGGGTTGCAATGATTATTATGTATATATATAATTATTACCTTTTCATATAATTTTATATTGCTTATATTTGCGATAATAGCTAAATCGTAAATGTATTGCTTTATATTGTTATTTGACTTATGTTGTTAGGATGTAACATATTAAGTGCTCAGTTCAAGTCTTGATTGTCAAACTACTGTAATTATCACTTGTAGCTCGTTAGACTGCCGGCTTCTGAGCTGCAGTTGTCCACGTAGCTATCACGTGATCGGGGGGGGGGTGTCCTCACCTCGCCTAAAGTATTCAGTCTGCTCTAGACTCTCTTGGTGGTTGGACAGATTGTCTTCTTTATTCTTGTTAGTTCTGTAGAACTCTGTTCACAGAACCTTGTTTTTAGATTAGTGATTTTCGACGTTGTACTGAGGTTGTGTGTCACATAGACACTCGAAACATCTCAGGTCCTGAGCTGTTGCTTCTCACTTAAACTTGTACTGGTATCTGTGTATTAATCACAGTCGGGGATTTTCTTATGCTGAACTTTGATTCAGTAGTATGGGAGTTTTGTGATTTTGTGGAGGATCTGCAGATGGTCCCTACTTAGTGTCGTTATATTATCTCCTTTTTCCCTGATTCTGTGTTGCAGTCGCTTGTTGTATTGCTATTGGGCTTTAGCATTCTTTTTGTGGTTAAAGGGCAGACTTTTTCGGGTTTTGCCAGTCGGATAAGAAGTTAGTTTATCTGAGGACTTTGTCAGTCACTTGTTTAAGTCTAGTAGAGTCGTGAGACATAGCGATCTACTTAGAGCACTTACATACATACTTACTTGTACATATTTGAAATATCTTATTAAATGTTAATGTACCAGAGGGTTTACTTAAGAATTATAAATGTGATATGTGCTTTCAGCACAATACTATTGCATACGAGAGAGATTAATATTATTTTGTTTTACTGTGTTTAAATTTTTAATTTAAATTTGATAATATACCTCTAGACTTAATAAATTTATTAAATTTTAATTTCTCTAGTTAGTAGCCTACCAGTTGTAATCCTGAAGCACTATTGAATCATACTGATTTCTAATGGATAATTGGACAAGGATACTGACTACTTGTTACGAAAACCCAGTAACAGGCTGGATGCTAGAAGGGCAGTCCTTTCTAGTATTCACTGGAGATCTCTAAGCTTTTAGAATCGCGTTTTTTGTAACAAATGGGGGCCTGTCCGGGAGGCACTTGATCCAAGGTGTTGGAGAAATTGTCCAGTTTGACATACTAGTAACTCTATGGTCAAACACTTTGAGTACTTTCCTAATCTGAAGACTTTGAGTTTAGTCTTGTACAACATACCAGGTGGATGTATGTACCTGACTGAGTCTTTTGATCCAAGGAGATGGAAATACTGTTTATGAGCTCTAGCTCTAAGACAACCAACACTAAAATTCCTATTAGGATTATAGTTTCCAATAATCACTCTCTCGTAGTACAATTATTTTCGTGATGTATGCCAAAGTGAAACAGTTAATTGATACTCTGACTTTGTCTGGTTAAGTACATTAAAACTTCGACGTGTTGGAAGTAGCCAAATATCTCGGTGTGACGTATAACAGTAATTACACCGCAGAAACTGTCAGAGCGTTAATTAAAGATATATTGTTTCCTGCTCATACAGAGATGTCTGATTATGATTCAGATTCAGAAAGCCTAGTGTCACAATTAGGAAGTATGACTCTATTTGATGAAGTAGAAGTAAGAGCAACTAAGGCAGAAGTGTCTGAGCCTAGTGAACCTCCGCTCACACCTTCCCGCCTCACTGACACAATAGTACAGAGTGTAGCTGGTGGATGATCAGCCTAATACTATTTACAGTGTATGCTACACCTGTATCTACTTATCCTAGACCAGATCTAGACTCTCTAGAGACACCTGGTCAAGGTGCCCGACCTAAGGACCGCCCAGACCACGTTAGATTCCTTACTCCTCCATTACCCACTGGTCCTATCTCTCAGGAACAGTTTGAGAGGTTTGAACGCCTCATTATGTTGCAGACTGCACAAATAGAGGCACAGAGGAAATTGAACGAAGAAGATTTCCAGAGAGAAAATGTTCATCTGGGAAGACAACAGACTGATAGATCACAAGACCCCATTTAATGTGCGAAAGCTGCCTCTTTTGGTTCCTAACTTTTTTGAGAGTGACTTAGACACCTATTTTGATGTGTTTGAGAACAGGCACGTGCTATGAACTGGCCACGTAAGCACTGGGCAACATTGTTGCATACAGAATTGACAGGAAGAGCTCAAACTTGTACTGCTGCTTTACCATTTGCCAAGTACATTAGTTATGACGCTGTCAAGCAAACTATTCTAGAGACATATAACTTGTTACCTGTAAGTTATCAAAGAGCATTTCATACGTTACAACGACGACAAGATCAGACTTGTGTAGAGTTTGCTCGTGAGAAAAAAGTTGCATTTGAGAGATGGTCTAGAGCTGCTAAATGTAACAACTACGACAGCCTTGTTCAGTTGTTACTACACGAAGAATTTAACAACTGTATGCCTGCTGACATACAAGAATATCTGATCGATCATACACCTCGGATATTCTGGAAACTGCAGCATTAGCAGACAATTACGAGATTTCTCACAAACTTGTATGTACTAAAACACAAAGAAACAAGGTAACTAAAAATTGTCCTTTGAAGTTGGCAACCTAAATCAGCTGCTCATTGCCGGCCCGTTGTACCTGCTACTGTAACTTCTCGTCCTTTACCAGGAAAACTCCCAATCCTGAATCTGTCTCTGTGGTTAGACAGAAATCTGTATCGAGAAAAAGAAGTAAAATGTACATATTGTAACGGGAAAAAAAACATGCTAGAGGTATTGCTATAAGTTAGAAAGAGATACGAGAAGCAGTCGTGCGGCTGGCGCCCCCACACAAGTCGTATCCTCTTCGAGCAAAAAAAGGCACCAAAATCCTAGTAATACCTCTGATCCTACTGTTTTAGAATAATGTTACTCAGGATAGATGACTAGCGTCAGAAAGTGTATCTGACGAAAAGATTCGTTCAGCGATGAGTCCTTACTTTTCGAGAGATAAAGTAGGATTTGACGAATCACATCTGAGATAATTTTCTTTCAGAGATACTGGCATTATCTCACGTTATTAAGAGAAAAATGTACTGCCCATAACTGACGATACCTATTGCAAGATAGATGTTTGTTTAGAAGCCTATGGAGGGGCTGTTTAAAAGTGCCTCTGCACAAAAGTTTATGTTGAAACAAGCTTTTATACTGGTTATATTTCAGTGGGTATTATCCCCGTGGGGTATTTCCCATTTAGGTCAGTGGACTTGTTGATAGGGAACGATATCCTTCATGCTGGTATATGTAAAGAACCACTTGTGATTGATAATAAAACTGATGATAATTATGCCATTGAAGCTTGCAGTGAGAAACCTATTTTTTTTCCTCTCAGCGCAATTACTAAGCTATGCCAAAAAATTCAAACCATCCTTGTCTCCTGTTGAGTTAGTGGTGATGGGGCAATGATTTGGGCTTGAATATGTTGTTTAGTGATGCTCTGCGCCCAGGATCATTAACACTGACTCCCCCTGGTCATCAACCTAGTCAGGACACAACTGACCTTAAATTTCTTAAATCATAATGATTTAATCAAGGATCGTTTGTTTTATCAGTCACTGGAAAGACTGAGAGATATAGCAGTTACTGAGAGTGAAGCAAAGGATCTCGATAATTGTTACTATTATAGTAATGGTGTACTGATGGAGAAAAATACATGCAATTGTCAGTGATAGTGTTTCCACCCCCAGTCAAGGGATTTCGTAGTTACCAGTTACATTTCGTGAACAAGCCATTGATTTTGCTCACAATAGTCCCATAGGAGGACATTTGGGGGTCAAGAAGACACTCGGTAAACTGGCAAAACATTTTACTTGGCCAAAGATGAAGGAAACAGTAGCTGATCATGTGCGACGTTGCCACGTGTGTCAAATGACAGGCAAGCCAGCGCACTCACCTCCACCTGCGCCTCTCATTCCTATCACCATGCATGGTGAACCATTCTCACGTCTTATTTTTTTTTTTTTTTATATATTTTATTTAAAACCAACAATAGACAATAGACAAAAGGAAAAACCCTAAAGATGACAATATATGAACAATAACTGAAAAAACGTTACATTAGATATTGAAACATTAAAGAATAACATTACAATATAACAAATATGACCACTATTACCTACATATAAAATCAGATACCGAAGCTTAAAATTGTCCTATACTAGCTACATGTGGATAAGTTAACTTTCGCAAAAACATGCAAACCCTTATAAACTCTTCCTCAAATTAATCATCCTTGCTCTTAATTTGCACTAGAATAATAAAATACAAGTATACTTTCATTATTTCGTTACAGACTAAATTCCTTCTGCTCTGGACACGGAAAGAAATAATAATTAACCACTGATGTCAAGAACACATCCAAGCGAAACCTACCGAACCATACAGGTCCATGAGAACTGCACGGTCCGCGCAGCTGCTCGCCCAGGTGTGCACATGACATTACACATCGTACCTACAATTAGATTAGCTCAACATTTTTCAATAATGCCAAAAACGTAGAAAAAATTCTACCCAATTTGCTAATAAAGAGCAGTTTGAATCAAAGAACATTCCACATTATCATAAATTTTACCCTAACCTAAGCCTAGTTTTTCTCCTGATTATAAAATGTCTAATCAACACAAAAATTTTACCACATACCTCTAACCATATTTGTTGGTGTACATGATACAACCTTGTATTACCATATTTGTTGGTGTACATGATACAACCTTGTATTACCATATTTGTTGGTGTACATATACAACCTTGTATTACCATATTTGTTGGTGTACATGATACAACCTTGTATTACCATTTTTGTTGTGTACATGATACAACCTTGTATTACCATATTTGTTGGTGTACTTGATACAACCTTGTATTACCAATATTTGTTGGTGAAACATAAATACAACCTTGTATTAAACCATAAAGAAAAAAAAAAAGAACAATAAAAAAGTAAAACTCACTCTTCCCCCTTTAAAATCAGACTTCAATTTACCATTCATGTACATACATATAAATAAGTAAAATAAAGTATGTTGTCTAATTGAACACAATCATTTACAACGTCAGTTATAATATTACGTCAACTCAACCATGAATAACTTAAACCAATTCTTACAACTTCAAGGGTTCGTAAAACTCTTAAACTACATACATAGTATTGCCCCCAAATCTAGACAAATTAAAAAGAAAAACAATACTCAGATATATAAAAAACACACTATGCTTCTATTGGCACCAAATCAATTGTGGCTTACAAAAATACAGTGTAAATTAAACTGAAACAAAAAAAGGCCATTTTTGACATTTACACATGTATCAAAATCATAAATGCGCATAGAAAATATGTATTGAATATCATTGAAAATGTTCATGAGAAAAACCATTAAAGGTATATACAAGAAAGTAAACATACAACAATACATACATATAAAATATTTTATATATAATATATATATATATATATATATATATATATATATATATATATATATATATATATACATACACATACATACATATACATACATACATATATACACCTATACACACACACATACAACACATGCATATATAAAACACACATACACATACATATTATAATCGATAATTCCAAATATAACTGTATTGTACTTGAAACACTTGGAACAAATAATGTTTAAAATTGCACCCCAGACATACCTCATATAACATTCATCAAACTCCATCACGCTACCGCCCATTCTGGGAAAACCAGCCCATTCATCCCCCTTACCTCCTTTCAATTTCCCGAAAATCCCGTAAAGTGAAATTCCATAACCCTCACTTAAATCCCTCCCCATCTCCCCCCCCATACACCTCCTTATTCTACATTTTGTCCTAAAAAAAGTTGCTGTTAATGCATTAATTCTTTCACACACTTTTCGCTCCTCTCATAGCCCAAGACATATAAATATAATCTGTAATTAAAATACCCTACCGCATTCCTACCATCTGATTCACCCCACCAAATGTCTAAGCTTAAAACCCTCAACACCTGAAAACCCCCCCCCCTCCCACTAACCTTATTACCTTACCCAAACCCAAAAACCCCTTTTTAGTTCAATACATTCGCAAAAATACACTATAGGGAAAACAGTCCCCCCATCCACCACAATCCTTGAAATATCCCCCTCCCGTATTCTCTTATGGAATAAAACCATTCCAGACGGAAAAAATCCCAGGGTAAAAATCTATACATTACTTCCTCGTACTTTAGGTTTTAAACGTAATTTGTTCAAACGCCACCCAATATTACGCCAATCATACATCGGATAAACCCCTTCTACCACTGCTACCACTGCCTTACCTTCCACCCCATCAAGGTTTCCCAATTTAATATGTGAAGGATCGCTCATGTTTATGATGACCCTAACATTGCCTCACCGATTATGAACTCCCTACCCCCCCACCACCGTTGCATGTCCGACGCATCTTATGAAGTCCGCCTTCCCCTCGCCCCCCCCCTCCCGCTTATAACTACGTTTCAAATACACACTCATAATCCTTGTTTAAACAGCTATAAGACCCAACCCTCCTGGGCCAACCGGGAGTGTGACAACCCCCCAAACCTAACCATTCGCTTCCAGTACCCCAAATGAATCATCTAAAAACGCCCCTTTTGTAACCTTTGTATCTCACTACGAAGTATCGGATATTTTGCTGCTACATGCCAAAGTTTACTAATAAATAGGCATTCGTTGTAATTACTCTTTGATGCAAAGTTAAGTGTGCAGCTCGTAAATCACTGATGCGCTTCATTACATCCATCTACAATACGCACGAATTTATTTGTTGTGCTAACTTGATATCACTTACATAAACGACCCACATATCAGTAATTGGTCCACCTTTTTCCACCTTTCAACTACTTCGCTTTCCCCTCATTTAAAACCTATCCCCAGATCCATATACTTCGTTTTCCCCCTTTATTAATTGACTTTGCCAAAGCCTTTTCAAAAACTTTTACTAACTTTTTCCACCCGAGGCAAATCCCTGTTACCACTTACTAAAATCGTTTGTGTCATCAACATATCCAACAATGCCAGCCCCCCCCACCCCTTTCGTCACCAACCCATTTGCTGCCAATAAGACCCTAATTCCTCTATAAAAGGGATCCTGTAAACACGCAAAAATATTGTGAAAGGGACAACCTTGACGTAGACCCTGCTCATCTGAATTTGTTCTCCTAACCTTCCATTTACCTGCACCCGAAAGGGATGCATCTTGATACATTAAATTTTTGGGCCCAATGATTAATTTCCTCTCCAAACCCCTGCCATCTCATAATCTTCCATAACGCTTCCCTTTCTACACTATCATATGCCGCCTCCCAATCTTAACCAAAAACCCCCCCCCCACTCCCAATTTTACTCTTTCTTAAATAAACTTCTAATCAAAACCATGCCCGTCATACATAGACCTTCCCGCACCCCATATGCCCCTTATCAATTACTTAACCCAGGACCTTTTTTTTTTCTTTAGCTAAAATCTTGCAAAAATCTTATAATCACCACACAATAACGAAATAGCACGATAGTCTTTGACTGTTAATGGCTCACCTTAGGCACTAGAACGACCACAGCCATCCGCGCTGTGCCCCTAAAACCCCCATCCCGCTTAAGGATATTGAATAATCTTACCAAAAATTTTTTAAAACGCTCCAATTTTGGAGATAAAAGTCCTGGGCAACCCATCAATTCCTGGTGCCTTACCTAATTGCGCCCCGGATAAAGCTTCCCATGTCCCCAACTCCGTATCGGCCCTTCCAAAACGAATCGATCATGCTCTGTCAACTCACACTGCACAAACCTTCCAATTGACTGTAATGCTATTTCGCTTATTCCACACATTGCGTTTTCAAATTAACCCAAGCATCAATATACCCACTCATACCCTCAGTCGTCGCAACACCTGGTCCACTTTTATAAACCCCTTTCATACCTACCCTGAACATTCAACCCCATAACTCCATTGCCTTGCGACGTGTGTGTTGACTCCGCAACACACCCGACGGCCGATCTCCCCACAAAACCTCCTCAATCCCCCCCCTTAAGCCTTTTCCCCATCAAACCTCTCATTTTGTAAATTCCGGGTATTTTCCTTCAAACTTTCAATTTCAATAACAGGGTAATTAGCATTTAAATTTGTGCATAACAGTCGCGCAACTGCCCCTCTAAATATTTTTGAAAACGGTATTTAACTTATTATATCTCTTCCCTCGATTAATATAATATTCCTTAATACGTTTTTTTTCTATTTTTTTCCCACCAATTAACCATGGCAACATCCCCTGGTGCTTCTACCACTAAACGATCCCCCATATGTCCAAAAGACAAAAGACTGTCCTCTTCCTTTAATAACTTTACATTCAATTTCCCAAAAAGATGGACCCCTCCCCAGGCACACCCTCAAAATCCACATCAATTACCACTCCTCTATGATCCGAAAAAACCACATCTATCACATCCACCCTCCGCACAGTAACCGCACAAGGCACGTACATTCGGTCCAACCCCCGCCGCATAACCTCGTTTAATGAAGGTATGCTCTACCAAACCCTCCCCCCCCACACACATCCTTTAACCCACCCCGGTCAATATATCCCCCAATAACCAAACACACCCCGCACCTCTGGGCTCCACATCTTTACGGACGTATCACGCAATTCCAATCTCCGCCTATTTTTGCAAAAATTCGGTAAACCAAGTAAAAAATAGACCAGCACGTCCCGAACAAATTTAGTTTTAATACTCACTCACCCTCAGCCGGACCATATACACATACTAAACAATGGGAACCCTACCCCAAGTTCCATCCACTCTTATTACCCTCCCCTCCCCCCCCTTCACTACGCCTTACTATAAACGGGCTAGTTTTCCTTTACCAAAATGGCAGCCCCACCTTTCAAACGTGTCGCATGTTCCATGTACACATTATAACCACTCATATCCAACTCATAACCAGGGCCTAAAATTATGTTTTCCCGTAAAATACCACATCCATACCAAGTCGCACCAAATACTCATTAAACCACTTAAGCTTCCTCTCAGCTCTCAAACCCCTTTTAAAATTTATAGTAAAACACTTGAATTCAACAAAAGGGTTTTCCTTTTGTCCCCGGGATTGACTTTTACCCCAGTTCGTTTTCAACACCTCTGTCCCTCCCCCCCTTTTTTGGGAATCACCTTTGGGAATCCCTTGATCCTGGGTTCACCATTCCCCTCTTCTGTACCTCCACCCAAAACTTTCTCCCAGGGCGTTGGGCAGAGTTAGCACATCATCGAATCCGATGATGCTGCAGTCCTCTTTCGTGTCCCGCCCTCCAAACCCGCATTTTGACAACTGAACACCGTCCTGATGCACCTCCACCTCTACTGCATGCACCTTCAATCCTTTAACTCTCTCGTCGACAAACCGTCATCTTCTGCCATAAACCCTCATTCACAGCCGTCCCCAGAACTAAGCCTGGTCTTCCACCTGATCTAGGACCGATTCCTCTAACAAGTCATCCAAACGCCTTTACCAAAGACCCGCCACTTCTTCACCCATATTAGGTATCTCTCCTCAAAAACCTTATGTATATCCAATGGGTGAGATTCTCCCCTTGAAGCGTTACAATTTGGGGATTCGAGCTCCTTTCTTTGTCCACCTCCTCACTTCCATGACAACCGTTGTTGGGCGGTGTAGCAAGAGACTGTTCTCGCTCATCGCCTACCTCGTCCACTGGCTGCTGTTTTCTTTCTTTGCCGTTGCTGTTGCTGCTGCCGTTGCTGTTTGCCGGGTACCCACTCGTTTCCCACACTGCGCCGCGATGTGGTCAATATGACCCACATAGCCGACACGTACGTTGTTGGGGCCCCGCATACGTTAAATAGACTTGAGTCCGTAATTCTTTCAACACAATATATGAAGGAATAGGGGGTCGAAGAGTCATTTTAAACTGTATACGCCCCTTCCAGCGCACCTGCATACGGGCCAGTTGCCCATCTCCCTGCTGTGCTTTCGTGAACCGGGCCATAATTACGCAGTTCACTGTAATATCAAAATCAAATCGCCTCAAAAGGCACATCCGATTTTCACCCAAGTGTATGTCGAGATACTATGGAGTTCTCACCGACACAGCTGTATTAACCGGTATGAAAGGTCTCCTGATACTTGTCGACTACTGCCTCGTAACTTTTGCAGACGTCATTTTAAACGAAGATTCTTTTCATTCCATTTAATGCGACACCACATATCTCCTCATTTGCTATACCATAGGTATCGTGAATGATCGCTGGTAATAATAAATCCATGTTGGATCCTGTGACAGCACCATGGATCATCTCAATGCAGACAGTGTTGATTCTTCTTCTGCTATTCAGCGCCATGTTGGAGAAAATAAAGTTTCCACCAACCAACGCTAGGGGCAGCTCAATCAGGTAAACTGCGCAAAAACAAACTCAAAACAGGAGCGTCTGCGCAGCTCGTCCACACGGCTCGGAGGCGATGAGGACAATGACTCACGTCTTATTATTGATTGTGTTGGTCCTTTGCCTAGAACCAAACTAGGAAACCAATACTTATTTACTATTATGGACGCTGCAACACGCTATCCCGAAGCTATTCCTATGAGAAAAATTAATGCTCGTGCTATTGTGAGAGCGCTGATGAAATTTTTCCCCCCAGGTTTGGATTGCCACGAAGATACAATCAGATCAGGGATCTAACTTCACTTCTAAGATCTTTCGAGAAGCATTATCCCACCTAGGAATAAAGTCTGTACTTTCAACCAGTTATCATCCACAGTCACAAGGTGCTCTAGAGAGATTTCATCAGACACTGAAGTCCATGATGAGAACTTATTGTGAACATTTTTCTAGAGACTGGGATGAGGGTATACCTTTTCTTCTGTTCGCTATGAGAGAAAGTGAGCAAGAAAGTCTCGGATTTAGTCCATTTGAATTAATATTCGGACACCAAGTCCATGGTCCTCTCGCAGTGTTGAAAGACGTGTGGACAGGAAAATCAAATCCATCATTGAGCACTTCACCTTCATTAATGCAGCAACATTTGACAGCCGCTAGAGAGCTAGCTTCGAGAAACCTAGTTTCAGCCCAAGCTAGAATGAAGCAACATTATGACAAGCGTGCTGTCTCTCGCTCTTTTAAAGCACGAGATAAGGTGATGGCTCGGAAATTAGTACCAGGTCATGCTCTACAAGCCAGGTAGGATGGTCCCCTGGAAGTAGTGAAAAAGCTTAGCGACGTAAATTATTTGGTACGTACGCCTGGGAAAAAGAAATATAATCATGTGTACCATGTTAACCAGCTTAAGGCATACTACGCTAGTCCTCTACCTACTACATCTATTCTTCCTAGGATAGAGGAAGAAAACGTCAGTCTACCTGACGTCTCTAGAGGTACAGAAGTTCGTTTAGAAAATTCAGTGACTCTACAATCACTAGACGATTTTCTTAGTAACCTTGGGATTGATAAAGCTGGTGATATTAAAAACATGATTTTGCATTTCCCTGAATTGTTCGGTGATGTTCCTAAACGTTGTACTCTGGGTGTACATGACGTTGATGTACAGGGAGCATCACCCATTAAGCAATCACCATATAGGATGAGTCCAACAAAGCATAAAGCATTGAGAGAAGAGGTTGATTTTCTGTTGTCTCACGGACTTATTGAGCGCAGTAAAAGTCCATGGGCATCTCCCTGTATTTTAGTGCCTAAATCTGACGGTAGTTTCAGGATGTGCACTGATTACAGGAAAGTGAACTGTCACCTTGCCTGATGGTTATCCTCTACCTCGCACTGACGACCTTATTGATCGTGTGTCAGGAGCCCAGTTTGTCAGCCGTTTAGATCTCTTACGAGGCTATTATCAAGTCCCGCTTACTGAACGTGCTCAAGAAGCATCTGCTTTCCTCTGCTCCAGTGTTGAGTCCTAATTTCAATCTTTCCATCTTTTTACATATAGATGCGAGTGGTTATGCAGTGGGCGCTGTGCTGCTCCAACAGTCAACATCCACTGATATTCTCCATCCTATATGTTACTATTCATCTAAGCTCAAACGACACCAGAAAAATTATGCTATAGCTCTTGTGGTGTCCTTTGAACATTTTGACGAGTATTTGGGCACTTCCCCATTTAAAATTTACGTAATTTTATGCCCAAATACCTTTTGTTACTTGCTATGTCAAATTCAGTAAAGTAACTTAATCCCTCCAGCCCATAATAACTATATATACTCATGTCTAATTATTATATTTATATATTCACAGTATTGGTGTGTGAGAAGGAGACATAAGCTGAGTGTTGAGGGGGTAGTGTGGTGTGGGCGATGGTACTGCGTGACGCAACACTGTCCTGCCGCAGACCCCCCCCCCCCCCTTCACTACACACCTTAAGCTGTTTCATACTCAGATGTTCATACTGACTCGCATTCCACAACCACTACTTAAGAGTGGAATGCAGTCTCCTCTACTATGATCGAGCCTCATCGTGTCAGGCTCATCTACGCTATCCTGTCTCTACACTGATGTACATAAGCACGAGTATGCGGAGATACGATACTGTGTACTGCCCTAGTACCAGGAGCATATCCTAGTGACGGACGCTGTGAAATTGTAGAGGTGCTTGGCACAAGAGAGACTGATTAATGTTTATATTAAATTTTATTGATATGAGTAATCAGTAATAATGTGAAAGACCTTAATGCAACTCCTAGTGCGACCGTCTGTCGTGTTGGGGGGGGGGTGTTGCAACCCCTGAATGGGTTGCAATGATTATTATGTATATATATAATTATTACCTTTTCATATAATTTTATATTGCTTATATTTGCGATAATAGCTAAATCGTAAATGTATAGCTTTATATTGTTATTTGATTTATGTTGTTAGGATGTAACATATTAAGTGCTCAGCTCAAGTCTTGATTGTCAAACTACTGTAATTATCGCTTGTAGCTCGTTAGACTGCCAGCTTCTGAGCTGCAGTTGTCCACGTAGCTATCACGTGATCGAGGGGATGGGTGTCCTCACCTCGCCTAAAGTATTCAGTCTGCTCTAGACTCTCTTGGTGGTTGGACAGATTGTCTGTCTCATTATTCTTGTTAGTTCTGTAGAACTCTGTTCACAGAACCTTGTATAGACTTAGTGATTTTCGACGTTGTACTGAGGTTGTGTGTCACATAGACACTCGAAACATCTCAGGTCCTGAGCTGTTGCTTCTCACTTAACTTGTACTGGTATCTGTGTATTATCACAGTCGGGGATTTTCTTATGCTGAACTTTGATTCAGTAGTATGGGAGTTTTGTGACTTTTGTGGGAGGATCTGCAGATGGTCCCTACTTAGTGTCGTTATATTATCTCCTTATTCCTGATTCTGTGTCGCAGTCGCTTGTTGTATTGCTATTATGCTTTAGCATTCTTTTTGTGGTTCAAGCAGACTGTTCTCTTTGCCAGTCGGATAAGAAGTTAGTTTATCTGAGGACTTTGTCAGTCACTTGTTTAAGTCTAGTAGAGTCGTGAGACATAGCGATCTACTTAGAGCACTTACATACATACTTACTTGTACATATTTGTAATATCTTATTAAATGTTAATGTACCAGACGGTACTTAAGAATTATAAATGTGATATGTGCTTTCAGCACAATACTATTGCATACGAGAGAGATTAATATTATTTTGATTACTGTGATTAATTTAATTTAATTTGATAATATACCTCTAGACTTAATAAATTTATTAAATTTTAATTTCTCTAGTTAGTAGCCTACCAGTTGTACTCCTGAAGCACTAATAATTCTTATTGAATTCTAATGGATAATTGGACAAGGATACTGACTACTTGTTACGAAAACCCAGTAACAGGCTGGATGCTAGAAGGGCAGTCCTTTCTAGTATTCACTGGAGATCTCTAAGCTTTTAGAATCGCGTTTTTTGTAACACCATCCCTGCAGAAAACACTGGAGGAGATTCTGGGGCAGGGAACTAAGGGGGACTCTCACCCCCAGTCCTAAAAGCTTGCTCCACCATCTCACTCCACAAACGACCACGCCCTCCCTCAGGTGATTGATCCTCACCTGCCACCTGTAAGACAGGGGCTGCGTCTTCTACCACAGGTTCAGGCACGCATCTTTTCTTCTCACATGCTGCAGCTATGTGGTCATACTCACCACATAGGCGACACTTACGCCTTTGCCCGCGATATAAAACCATGACCTGTGTCCCTAATTCCTGAAGATAAACGTAAGGCGGTACGGGATGTCTCAATGTCATTTTAAGGTTAAAAGTACCTTCTGGCAAACCTGTGTAGGCGCCTGCTACCCACATACCATGCTGGGCAAAACGAATTGTCCCATATTTCTCGAAGACTTTTCTGATATCAGCTTCATCCGCCTCAAAGGGAACGTTACATAACTTTATCCAGGTATATTACCTGGATACATCACTCATTCTCACACGTACAGCAGGTGTAACATCAAGACTCACGTCCTGGAAACGATTAACCAACGATTCATATACCGTTGCAGTGAGCAGTTTCACGAAGATTCTATGCGTTCCATTTAAAGCCACTCCATATAATTCTCCATCTTGAATTCCATACGTCTCTCTGATGATCTTGGATAAGAGAACCTGCGCTGAGCTAGGCGAAATCGTCCCCCGGAGTAGCTCAATACCAACAGTATTAGTCGGGCGTCTATGACAAACCGCCATGTTGACAGCAGTAATTTTCCTGAGGTGTCAACAGAGGCGCAAACACCACTTCCTCATACCACCACATTTCATTCTCCTTGTCAATAAGATACCCAGAGTTATTTCTAAGGGGATCTATCTTATCTCTAACTTTTGTTCTATAAACCTGGAAAACACTTCTTTATTAAAGGGGCCTGTAACTTTTATGTACAAGGGGCCTGTAACTCTTTCTCTTGCATACATTTCTAAATTTAAAAAGAGAAATTTTGGTTTTTCTTTTTGGGTCACCCATATATATATATACATTTCTTTTTTTTTTTTTAACAAGTCGGCCGTCTCCCACCGAGGCAGGGTGGCCCAAAGAAAAAGAAAATCCCCAAAAAGAAAACACTTTCATCATCATTCAACACTTTCACGTGACTCACACATAATCACTGTTTTTGCAGAGGTACCCAGAATACAACAGCTTAGAAGTATATACGTATAAAAATACACAATATATCTCTCCAAAATGCCAATATCCCAAACCCCTCTTTAGAGTGGAGGCATTGTACTTCCCATTTCCAGGACTCAAGTCCGGTTATATAAAATAACCGGTTTCCCTGAATCCCTTCACTAAATATTATATATATATATATATATATATATATATATATATATATATATATATATATATATATATATATATATATATATATATATATATATATATATATTATTGTAATCACGAACGAGTGGTTTTGAGCAATAACAACACTGCACTAGCCAAGGATTCGAACCCATGTTATGTAAAGTAAAAGGACACAAGTGCAACTAATGTGACATTTTATTGTGGCAACGGTTCGCTCTCCAGGAGCTTTATCAAGCTATTACGTAATAGCTTGATAAAGCTCCTGGAGAGCGAAACGTTGCCACAATAAAATGTCACATTACATGCACTTGCGTCCTTTTACTTTACATATTGTCGGTAATTCTACCAACTTTACTACAACCCATGTTGTACTGGCCTGCCTCATGGTAAGCGAGAACCACATGACGCTTTAAACCAGAAAACCACCCAACCCTACAAGAATGGCGAAGCCAGCAATGCTAGCTATGGGGGCGCCATCCGAGGGCTAGCATTGCTGGCTGCGCCAATCTTGTAGGGTTGGGTGGTCCTGTGGTTTAAAGCGTCATGTGGTTCTCGCTTACCATGAGGCAGGCCAGTACAACATGGGTTCGAAGCAACGCTCATCTTGACATTTAAGACAACTGAAAATTTGTGTATGCAATAATTTCGGAAAAATCATTCTGAACCTAACGAAAAAAATATATTTCAATGTGTTCGTTTAGTATTAAATTATTGTAAAGGTATCTAAAATATATTTAGTTGGATTAGGCTAAATAAATTGCGCATGTCATAATAAGGTTAGGTAAGTTTTCTAAGATTCTTTTGGTGCAAAATTAAAATTTTTGCATTAACATTAATGAAAAAAATATACCTTTAAACGTATAAGAAATTTTTTTTAGAAAGGACTTAATTTTAAATGAGTTCTTGCTAATTGACCAGTTTTACATATTCGGCACGACATATATATATATATATATATATATAATATATATATATATAATATATTATATATATATATATATATATATATATATATATATATATATATATATATATAAGGGAGGTACCACCTCTAGAACTGTCATAGGGACCCTCATCCTCAAAGAAAAGAATAAACTTGCTTCAGGGAAAACTCAAGGTTTTCCCTGAAGCTGTTTGAGAATTTTCTCCTACCATCCCCTATATTTCAAGTATGTTTTATTTAAAGACAAAATACATTGGCCAAACATTCACAAACATACAACAGAAAGTAAAACAACATAGGTAACTCAGAGCTACATCTCGAATACTTCGTCCAGCTCCCCTGCGGTGGGCCGCGTGCCCAGAATGCTGCAGGCATTTCCTCTCTGGATCGCAACACTGAGTGTCTGAAAGAGAAAGCTGGTCGCCCTGTGGTCCTTGGTTTCTATGATGAGCTTTTCACCCAGCTCTTTGAGGAACTTTAGAGCACACTTCCCCCATGCTCCAAGGGTCTCCGACAGTATTGGAATGAAGTTATAGCAAGGGGGAAGGTCTTCATATTTTCGGATCTTCTGGGTCTCCCTGTGGCTGGCAGCTCCACCTCCTTCCACTACGGAGTATGGCAAGTAGGTGTCTGCCAATGTGGCAGCACAGGTGTAGTCCCAGGCAATCTGATTTCCATCCTTCCAGGGTAGCATAGTGGCTCCATCAGGACGCTTTTGACTTCCATCAGACCTCTGTACTTGGGGTTCCCGTTGAGCTGGGCAACGAGCAGTGGCGAGGATTCTCTTTATGATGTCATTGACCTCCTCATGTCTGGCATACTTCCCTTCTGCTGTGTGACACATAAGACCATGAAGTCCGAATTGATCAGCTGTCGCCCTGCCGCAAATACACCTATGTTCGGTGAGGATGGGGGCGGCTAGGCAAAGAGCAACACCAATCCGAATGGCCTGTGGGTCGAGACGGGTGCCCAGGGAGGAACTGGGAACAGCTAACAGGAAATCTCCTGAGTGCGGTGCCTTCACTGCCAGGAGACGAGCTTTGTCCTTTCCTGAGGCATTGCAGAGCATTGTGTTGGCGATTCTTTCCATGATCGGTTTGTCCCAGTGGGACTGTTTGTGCTGTTTGGGAGGAGCTGGTCTACTGGAGGAGTCTGTATGGGTATCCCACCGAATCGCTGCTTCAGTAAACCTAGGGTCTTGAGCTCCTACCACGTCTCTCAAGCGTTCGGGTACTATCTTCTTGACTAATGCACTGGAAGCCAAACACGAAGACAGAAAAGCAGGTAAAGCAACATGCGTTGCTTTAGACTTCCGGGAGGATTCTTCGCACAGCATTGATTATTTCCTGGTTCTCTGTGATGATTTCACACTTGGAGGGATTGAGGATGAGTCCCAAGTCTTCTCCCTGTGTTTTCACCAGTTGTCGGTCCCCCACCAGGGACTCTTCAGTGCCTGCCAGAGTGCCGTCATCCAGGTACCAGATATTGAGCTCACTGCGTAGGCTGGAAATTAGTTCTCTTACTGCCAAACAGAAGAGAAGTGCAGCGAGTGGGTGACCTGCTGAGCACCCTCTGATGATTGAATTTCATGTTCTCCAAACAAAAGAATTGAGGGTTTGCTGTAGCCGGCTGAAATGAAGAGAAAAAGACTGGGGGAACCGATCCTGAACTGCTGGCAAAACAGCATCTCTCTTCACCATATTAAAGGCACTTCTAAAATCAAGTTTGACTATGGTCTTGTCTTCTGGTAGGTCCCTGATGTAGGCCCTTGCGGCATGAGCTGCAGCTTCACTGCCTTGAGAGACCCCAAAGACCAGTTGGTGTGGCTGGAGTAAAGTGGCAGCTTCTAGGCGAATGTTTCTCACTGCTGCTTTGGCAACGAGACGGCGAAGGGTGTTTCCAACTGCAATGGGTCTGATTCCCCCATCCCTCTTCTTCAAAGCACATAGTGAGGCTCCAAAAAAGAAAGGTTTAATTTCTTCTGGGATTCGCCCAGCCAGGCAATTGTTGACGAAAGTTGTTAACTCGGTGAGAAGAATTGATGCAGATTCACCGAGTACTGGATTAACCATCTCTTTGAGGTGCTGAGGTCGAATTCCAGTGTAACCTCCTGCAGATCCTGCTGGAAATGACACGATCGCCTTATAGACTTCCGATTCTGGTAAAATTAATTGTTCAATGATGGGGTCTTCCTCAGGGTTGTCGTTGATGGCTATGGTGTCCCTGGTTGGTTGCTTGTCTCTTAGTGCTTGGGCCGTGGTCTCATCTTTGGGGGCTACAGTGTCGTAACTTGTAATTATTCTTATTGCTCTCACTGTGTTACATTCTTCGATTTTTTTGCTAACCTGTGCGCAAATTTTCTCATTTTCAGTGGGACTTTTCTTGGGTCTACCTCTTTGATTCCTGCGATGATGGGGCAGAGGGACACAGTTGTCCGTTCTTGGGTAGTTGCGCACTGCCTTGATAACTGACGTGGTTAGCAGTTTGCCTCGTCTTTCAGGAACTGCAAGACAGACATTGCCGAACTAGAGTAGGTTGCGCCATGCTTGGACGGTGCCTCGGGTTTCTAAGTTGGTGGAACCTCCATTCACCCGCTTAAGAAGGTCTGTGAATTTCCCTGCTGCATATAGGCGAGCCGCTTTAGGGATGTGAGATAGTGTACTGCTAGCAGTTGACATGTTTTTTCATTGACAATGATACAAAAATTGATATTTATGGACTAAACCAAACTGAGAAACCTCACCTAACCAACTTAACCTGACGCAATTTCATTTAGTCAAATTTTGCCATGAATATTTCAAATGAGTTGAATTTCATTTATTGTAACTTAAAATGAATTACATATATTTTTCTAATTATGTTAAGATTGCTCTTTCGCATATTTATGAATAAACAATTTTACAATCTGTTTATTAAGCAGAAAACACCCTTGATATTAAGGCTTAATTTACTGGTTTGGTTCATTAAGCACGACATCAAACAAACTAAACACCAGACATCAAACAAACTAAACACAAGACATCAAACAAACTAAACACCAGACATCAAACAAAATTAACACCAGACATCAAACAAACTAAACACCAGACATCAAACAAACTAAACACCAGACATAAAACAAACTAAACACCAGACATCAAACAAACTAAACACCAGGCATCAAACAAACTAAACACCAGACATAAAACAAACTAAACCCCAGACATCAAACAAACTAAACACGAGACATCAAACAAACTAAACACCAGGCATCAAACAAACTAAACACCCGACATCAAACAAACTAAACACCAGACATCAAACAAAATAAAACCAGACATCAAACAAACTAAACACCAGACATCAAACAAACTAAACACCAGACATCAAAAAACTAAACACGAGACATCAAACAAACTAAAAACCAGGCATCAAACAAACTAAACACCAGACATCAAACAAACTAAACACCAGACATCAAACAAACTAAACACCAGACATCAAACAAAATAAACACCAGACATCAAGCAAACTAAAACACCAGACATCAAATAAACTAAACACAAGGCATCAAACAAACTAAACACAAAACATCAAGCAAACTAAACACCAATAATCAAACAAACTAAACACTATACATTAAACAAACAAACACCAGACATTAAACAAACTAGACACCAGACATCAAACAAACTGAACACCAGACATCAAACAAACTAAACATCAGACATAAAAAACTAAACACCAGACATCAAACAAACTAAACAATAGACATCAACCAAACTTAACACTAGACACGAAACAAACTAAACACCAGACATCAAACAAACTAAACACCAGACATCAAACAAACTAAACACAAAGACATCAAACAAACTAAACACCAGACATCAAACAAACTAAACACCAGACATCAAACAAACTATACACCAGACATCAAACAAACTAAACACCAGACAGAAAACAAACTAAACACCAGACATCAAACAAACTAAACACCAGACATCAAACAAACTATACACCAGACATCAAACAAACTAAACACCAGACAGCAAACAAACTAAACACCAGACATCAAACAAACTAAACACCAGACATCAACCATACTTAACACCAGACATCAAACAAATTAAACAGCAGACATCAAACAAACTAAACACCAGACATCAACTAAACTTAACACCAGACATCAAACAAACTAAACACCAGACATGAAACAAACTAAACACAAGACATCAACCAAACTTATCACCAGACATCAAACAAACTAAACACCAGACATTAAACAAACTAAACACCAGACATCAAACAAACTAAACACCAGACATCAAACAAACTAAACGCCAGAATTTAAACAAACTGAACACCAGACATCAAACAAACTAAACACCAGACATCAAACAAACTAAATACCAGACATCAAATAAACTAAACATCAGACATCAACCAAACTTAGCACCAGACATCAAAGAAACTAAACACCAAACATTAAACAAACTAAACACAAGACAACAACCAAACTTAACACCAGACATCAAATAAACTACACACCAGACATTAAACAAACTAAACACCTGACATTAAAGAAACTAAACACCAGACATTAAACAAACTGAACACCAGACATGAAACAAACTAAACACCAGACATTAAACGAACTAAACACCAGACATCAAACTATACACCAGACATCAAACAAACTAAACACCAGACATCAAACAAACTAAACACCAGACATCAAACAAACTAAACACCAGACATCAACCACACTTAATACCAGACATCAAACAAACTAAACACCAGACATCAACAAACTAAACACAAGACATCAACCAAACTTATCACCAGACATGAAACAAACTAAACACCAGACGTTGAAACAAACTAAACAGAGACATCAAACAAACTAAACACCAGACATCAACCAAACTTAACACCAGACATCAAACATACTAAACACCAGACATCAAGCAAACTAAACACCAGACATCAAAACAAACTAAACACCAGACATCAAAACAAACTAAAACACCAAACATCAATCAAGCTAAACACCAGACATCAACCAAACTAAACACCAGACACCAAACAAACTATAACCAGACATCAAACAACTAAACATCAGACAGCAAACAAACTAAACACCAGACATCAAACAAACTAAACACCAGACATCAACCAAACTTAACACCAGACATCAAACAATCTAAACACCAGACATCAAACAAACTAAACACAAGACATCTAACAAACTAAACACCAGACATCAAGCAAACTAAACACCAGACATCAAAGAAACTAAACACCAGACATCAAACAAAGTAAACACCAGATATCAAACAAACTTCACACGAGACATCAAACAAGCTAAACACCGGACATCAAGCAAACTAAACACCAGACATCAACAAATAAAACGCAAGCTTCAACAAACTAAACGCCAGACATCAAGCAAACTAAACACCAGACATCAAACAAACTAAAGATCAGACATCAAACAAAGTAAACACCAGATATCAAACAAACTTCACACCAGACATAAAACAAGCTAAACACCAGACATCAAACAAACTAAACACCAAACATCAAACAAACTATACACCAGACATCAAACAAACTAAACACCAGACAGCAAACAAACTAAACACCAGACATCAAACAAACTAAACACTGACATCAATCAAACTTAACACCAGACATCAAACAAACTAAACACCAGACATCAAAAAACTAAACACAAGACATCAACCAAACTTATCACCAGACATCAAACAAACTAAACACCAGACATCAAACAACTAAACAACAGACATTAAACAAACTGAACACCAGACATTAAACAAACTGAGCACCATACATCAAAGAAAACTAAAACCAGACATCAAACGAACTAAACACCAGACATCAAACAAACTAAAACACCAGACATCAAACAAATTAAACACCAGACATCAACCAAACGTAACACCAAACATCAAACAAACTAAACACCAGACATCAACGAAACTTAACACCAGACATCAAAGAAACTAAACACCAGACATCAATCAAATTAAACACAAGACATCAACCAAACTAAACACCAACGTCAAACGAACTCAACACCAGACATAAGACAAACTAAACACGAGACATCAACCAAACTTAACACAAGACATCAAAACAAACTAAACACCAGACATCAAACAAACTAAACTACAGACATCAACCAAACTTAACACCAGACATCAAACAAACTAAACACCAGATCAACAACAAACTAAACACCAGGCATCAAACAAACTAAACACTAGACATCAAACAAACTAAACACCAGACATCAAACAAGTAAACACCAGACATCAAACAAACTAAACACCAGACATCAAACACAAACAATACACCAACATCAAACAAACTAAAACACCAGACACTAAACAACTAAACACCAGACAGCAAAAAAAAACTAAACACCAGACATCAACTAAACTTAACACCAGACATCAAACAAACTAAACACCAGACATCAAAGAAACTAAAACACAAGACATCAACCAAACTTATCACCAGACATCAAACAAACTAAACACCAGACATTAAACAAACTAAACACCAGACATCAAACAAACTAAACGCCCAGACTTTAAACAACTAAACACTAGACATTAAGCAAACTGAACACCAGACATCAAACAAACTAAACACCAGACATCAAACAAACTAAACACCAGACATCAAATAAACTAAACATCAGACATCAACCTAACTTAGCACCAGACATCAAACAAACTAAACACCAAACATCAACCAAACTTAACACAAGACATCAAACAAACTAAACACCAGGCATTAAACAAACTAAACACCTGACATTAAACAAACTAAACACCAGACATTAAACAAACTGAACACCAGGCATCAAACAAACTAAACACCAGACATCAAACGAACTAAACACCAGACATCAAACAAACTAAACATCAGTCATCAACCAAACTTAACACCAGACAACAAACACGCTAAACACCAAACATCAAACAAACTAAACACAAGACAACAACCAAACGTAACAGCAGACATAAACCATACCCCCGGCCGGGATTGAACCCGCGGTCATAGAGTCTCAAAACTCCAGCCCGTCGCGTTAGCCACTAGACCAGCTAGCCACAATAAGATTCATCCAACTAGGTATATTTCTACACCATAGGAAAGTTAGCACAGGCACCTCTGTGACCACAAATGCAAGTTTTTACAGACGAATCTCCAGCTAGCGTGGCCGTGACGAACTCTAGCTCAAGTCCCTTCACTGCCGTCAACATGACTTAAGAAATTCTATGGTGTAGAAATATACCTAGTTGGATGAATCTTATTGTGGCTAGCTGGTCTAGTGGCTAACGCGACGGGCTGGAGTTTTGAGACTCTATGACCGCGGGTTCAATCCCGGCCGGGGGTATGGTTTATTTGCAATCGTGTCATTACGATTTCTTAAGTCATGTTGACGGCAGTGAAGGGACTTGAGCTAGAGTTCGTCACGGCCACGCTAGCTGGAGATTCGTCTGTAAAAACTTGCATTTGTGGTCACAGAGGTGCCTGTGCTAACTTTCCTATGGTGTAGAAATATACCTAGTTGGATGAATCTTATTGTGGCTAGCTGGTCTAGTGGCTAACGCGACGGGCTGGAGTTTTGAGACTCTATGACCGCGGGTTCAATCCCGGCCGGGGGTATGGTTTATTTGCAATCGTGTCATTACGATTTCTTAAGTCAGCAGACATAAAACATACTAAACACCATACATCACACAAATTAAACACAAGACATCTACCAAACTTAACGCCAGACATCAAACAAACTAAGCACCAGATGTAAAACAAAACACCAGGCATCAAACAAACTAAACACCAGACATCAAACAAACTATACACCGGACATCAAACAAACTGAACACCAGACATCAAACTAAACACTAGACATCAAACAAGCTAAACACCAGACATCAAACAAACTAAACACCAGACATCAAACAAACTATACACCAGACATCAAACAAACTCTACACCAGAGAGCAAACAAACTAAACATCATACATCAAACAAATTAAACACAAGACATCGACCAAACTTAACGCCAGACATCAAACATACTAAACACCAGACGTCAAACAAACTAAACACCAGAAATCAAACAAACTAAACACCAGACATCAAACAAACTAAACACCAAACACCAACCAAACTTAACACTAGACATCAAACAAACTAAACACCAGACATGAAACAAACTAAGCACCAGACATCAAACAAAATAAACACCAGACATCAAACAAGCTAAACACTAGACATCAAACAAGCTAAACACCAGACATCAAACAAACTAAACACCACACATCAAACAAATTAAACACCAGACATCAACCAAACTTAACACCAGACATCAAACAAACTAAACACCAGACATCAAACAAACTAAACACAAGACATCAACCAAACTTATCACCAGACATGAAACAAACTAAACACCAGACATCAACCACACTATAACACCAGACATCAAACAAACTAAACACCAGACATCAAACAAACTAAACACCAGACATCAAACAAACTAAACACCAGGCATCAAACAAACTAAACACTAGACATCAAACAAACTAAACACCAGACATCAAACAAACTAAACACCAGACATCAAACAAACTAAACACCAGACATCAAACAAACAATACACCAGACATCAAACAAACTAAACACCAGACATTAAACATACTAAACACCAGACAGCAAAAAAACTAAACACCAGACATCAACTAAACTTAACACCAGACATCAAACAAACTAAACACCAGACATCAAAGAAACTAAACACAAGACATCAACCAAACTTATCACCAGACATCAAACAAACTAAACACCAGACATTAAACAAACTAAACACCAGACATCAAACAAACTAAACACCAGACATCAAACAAACTAAACGCCAGACTTTAAACAAACTAAACACTAGACATTAAGCAAACTGAACACCAGACATCAAACAAACTAAACACCAGACATCAAACAAACTAAACACCAGACATCAAATAAACTAAACATCAGACATCAACCTAACTTAGCACCAGACATCAAACAAACTAAACACCAAACATCAAACAAACTAAACACCAAACATCAACCAAACTTAACACAAGACATCAAACAAACTAAACACCAGGCATTAAACAAACTAAACACCTGACATTAAACAAACTAAACACCAGACATTAAACAAACTGAACACCAGGCATCAAACAAACTAAACACCAGACATCAAACGAACTAAACACCAGACATCAAACAAACTAAACATCAGTCATCAACCAAACTTAACACCAGACAACAAACACGCTAAACACCAAACATAAAACGAACTAAACACATGACAACAACCAAACGTAACAGCAGACATAAAACATACTAAACACCATACATCACACAAATTAAACACAAGACATCTACCAAACTTAACGCCAGACATCAAACAAACTAAGCACCAGATGTCAAACAAACTATACACCGGACATCAAACAAACTGAACACCAGACTTCAAACAAACAAAACACCAGGCATCAAACAAACTAAACACCAGACATCAAACAAACTATACACCGGACATCAAACAAACTGAACACCAGACATCAAACAAACTAAACACTAGACATCAAACAAGCTAAACACCAGACATCAAACAAACTAAACACCAGACATCAAACAAACTATACACCAGAGAGCAAACAAACTAAACACCATACATCGAACAAATTAAACACAAGACATCGACCAAACTTAACGCCAGACATCAAACAAACTAAACATCAGACGTCAAACAAACTAAACACCAGACATCAAACAAGCTAAACACCAGACATCAACCAAACTAAACACCAGACATCAAACAAACTATACACCAGACATCAAACAAACTAAACACCAGACATCAAACAAACTAAATACCAGACATCAAACAAACTAAACACCAGACATCAACCACACTTAACACCAGACATCAAACAAACTAAACACCAGATATCAAACAAACTAAACACAAGACATCAACCAAACTTATCACCAGACATGAAACAAACTAAACACCAGACGTCAAACAAACTAAACACCAGACATCAAACAAACTAAACACCAGACATCAACCAAACGTAACACCAGACTTCAAACATACTAAACACCAGACATCAAGCAAACTAAACACCAGACATCAAACAAACTAAACACCAGACATCAAACAAACTAAACACCAAACATAAATCAAGCTAAACACCAGACATGAACCAAACTAAACACAAGACATCAAACAAACTATACACCAGACATCAAACAAACTAAACACCAGACAGCAAACAAACTAAACACCAGACATCAAACAAACTAAACACCAGCCATCAACCAAACTTAACACCAGACATCAAACAAACTAAACACCAGACATCAAACAAACTAAACACAAGACATCTAACAAACTAAACACCAGACATCAAGCAAACTAAACACCAGACATCAAACAAACTAAACACCAGACATCAAACAAAGTATACACCAGATATCAAACAAACTTCACACGAGACATCAAACAAGCTAAACACCGGACATCAAGCAAACTAAACACCAGACATCAAACAAAATAAACGCAATACTTCAAACAAACTAAACGCCAG
This sequence comes from Cherax quadricarinatus, assembly GCF_026875155.1. Lineage (NCBI taxonomy): Eukaryota > Metazoa > Arthropoda > Malacostraca > Decapoda > Parastacidae > Cherax > Cherax quadricarinatus. The sequence continues at coordinate 68,319,291 of NC_069401.1, read as the reverse complement.
ACATCAAGCAAACTAAACACCAGACATAAAACAAACTAAACACCAGACATCAAACAAAGTAAGCACCAGATATCAAACAAACTTCACACCAGACATCAAACAAGCTAAACACCAGACATCAAACAAACTAAACACCAGACATCAAACAAACTATACACCAGACATCAAACAAACTAAGCACCAGACAGCAAACAAACTAAACACCAGGCATCAAACAAACTCAACACTGACATCAATCAAACTAAACACCAGACATCAAACAAACTAAACACAAGACATCAACCAAACGTATCACCAGACATCAAACAAACTAAACACCAGACATAAAACAAACTAAACACCAGACATTAAACAAACTGAACACCAGACATTAAACAAACTGAGCACCAGACATCAAACAAACTAAACACCAGACATCAAACGAACTAAACACAAGACATCAAACAAACTAAACACCAGACATCAAACAAATTAAACACCATAACATCAACCAAACGTAACACCAAACATCAAAGAAACTAAACACCAGACATCAACGAAACTTAACACCAGACATCAAAGAAACTAAACACCAAACATCAATCAAATTAAACACAAGACATCAACCAAACTAAACACCAGACATCAAACGAGCTAAACACCAGACATAAGACAAACTAAACACAAGACATCAACCAAACTTAACACCAGACATCAAACAAACTAAACACCAGACATCATACAAATTAAACACAAGACATCAAACAAACTAAACACCAGACATTAAACAAACTAAACACAAGACATCAACGAAACTAAGCCCCAGACATCAAATAAACTAAACACCAGGCATCAAACAAACTAAACGCCTGACATCAAACAAATTAAACACAAGACATCAAGCAAACTAAACGCCAGACATCAAACAAACTAAACACAAGACATCAACGAAACTAAGCACCAGATATCAAACAAACTAAACACAAGACATGAACCAAACTTAACACCAGACATCATACAAGCTATGCACCAACCATCAAACTAAACACTAGACATAAAACACAAACAATAAACATAACAAACACCAGACATCAAACAAACAAACTTCAGAGTCCCTATGTCCTCATATTAATTCCTTCTCTTTCCCCTCCTTCTTTCCATTCCTTCCCTCTTTCTCTTCTTTTCTCCCCCTCCTTCTTTCCATTCCTTCCTTCTTTCTCTTCTTTTCTTACCTTCCTCCCCTTTTATTCCTCCTCTTATTTCTCTTACTTCCCTCTTTTCTTTTCTTCCCCTCTTTCCTACTCTTTCCTCCTTCCCCCTTCATTCTCTTACTTCCCTCCTTCATTTCCTTCCTCTCCCCCCTTTCCCTGCGTCTTCCTCTTTCCTTCCCTTCGACACCCTTCTTTCTTTACCTTCCTCTCTTTTCCAACTTCCTCCGTCCCTTTCCTCTCCTTCCTTCTCCTCCAGACACTCTCTGCCTGCGGCTAAAGAATTAATTAAACAACACAACATTCAGTTGAGTCCAAAAGCAGTTTCTCATTCCAAAAACTTAAGAAAATTCTGTATCTTCGCCTCCAAGGTGTGTGTGTGTGTGTATGTGTGTGTGTGTGTGTGTGTGTGTGTGTGTGTGTGTGTGTGTATGTGTGTGTGTGTGTGTGTGTGTGTGTGTGTGTGTGTGTGTGTGTGTGTGTGTGTGTGTGTGTGTGTGTGTGAGTGTGTGTGTGTTGTACTCACCTAGTTGTGGTTGGAGGGGTCGATTCATAGATCCTGGCATCCCTTTTTCATTGGCCACTACTAGGTCACTCTCACTGCACCATGAGCTTTATCTTCACTCTAATTAAAGCTGTGAATAGATCCTGCCTCCACTGCATCGCTTCCCAAACTATTCCACTTCCTGAATACTCAGTGACTGAAGAAATACTTCCTAACATCCCTGTGATTCATCTGTGTCTTCAACTTCCAACTGTGTCCCCTTGTTGCTGTGTCCCATCTCTGAAACATTCTGTCTCTGTCCACCTTGTCAATTCCTCTCAGTATTTTATAAGTTGTTATCTTGGCTCCCCTATCTCTCATGCCCTCCAGTGTCGTCATGTCGATTTCCCTAACCTCTCCTTGTATGACAGACACAATAGCTCTGGGACTAGTCTTGTTGCAAACCTTTGCACTTTCTCTAGTTTCTTCCCGTGCTTGGCCTAACGTACACAGTGTATAGGGTTCCGAACGATTCCTTATTAAGATGTCGGAATGATGTTCTTAGGTTTGCTAGGAGCCCGTATGCTGCAGCAGTTTCGGGTCAGACTTGACTTTCGATGCTATGCCGTTATCGTTCTGTCGCTGGGCCTCACTCCTTATTTTCCTGGTTCCTTTGCTTCCTGTACCTTTCTCATTCACTGGTGCACTTAGTTTATGCCTCCCTACACTTTCGGGTAAACCAAGGACTCGCTTTGGACTTCCCATTATTTCTGTTGCCCGTGGGAACAAACCTTTCCTCTGCCTCCTTGCATTTTGTTGTTATACATTATATAATTCCGTTTACTGACTTTCCTACCAGTTCTCTGTACCACTGAACCTCCTGCAAGAAGTTCCTCATACCTGTGTAGTCCCTCCTTTTATAGTTTGGCATTCCCCATTCAATTTCTGTTACCCTCTCCACTTATAACTCTACTATATAATCAAAACTCAGAACCACGTGATCAGTACCTCCAAGGAGTCTCTCATATGTGATGTCCTCAATGTCTGAACTGCTCAGGGTGAACACAAGGTCCAGTCTTGCTGGTTCATCCTTTCCTCTCTCTCTATCTCTCTGGTAGTGTCCCTGACATGTTGACACATGAGGTTTTCCAGTACCACATCCATGATCTTGGCTGTCTATTTTTGGGACCCCGATTTGGCTCCAGGTATTCCCTGTCTATCTCCCTGTGGTTGAAATCACCCATAACCAGCAACTTTGCTCTCCTCGAGCGAGTTCTTCTTGCCACCTCAGCCAGTGTGTCCACCATCGCTCAGTTGTTCTCTTCGTATTCCTCTTTTTGACCTCCTGCAGTTCTGTGGTGGGTTTTATATCACTGCAATGACTACCTTATGTTCCCCTGACTGAATTGTGCCCACAATGTAGTCCCTTTCTCCAGTATCGTCCATGCCTTCCATTTCCTAAAATCCCCATCCGTTCTTTATGAGCAGTGCAACCCCTTCTCCCCGTCTACTCCTTCTGCCTTTCCTCAGGATCTGATATCCAGGTGGGAAGATTGCATCTGTTATTGTCCCACTGAGTTTTGTTTCTGGGACTGCTATGATGTCTAGAGGCTTTTCATTGATTCTTTCATATCCCTCCACATATTTATTCCTTATTCCATCTGCGTTCATGTACCAAACCTTCAGCTTCTTTTCTGCCACTCTGGTCCTGGAAGAATTTTGGGGTTGGGGGAGCAGGAGCCCTGGTGGGGGCCTATGGGGGGTTGTGGTGTGGGTGGGGTTTGTGATAAGAATGGTGAGGGCAGAATGCCCATAGGGGCTGCTGTAGGGGTGACGTTTGTGATGTGGGGGTGGGGGAAGAGGGAACAGTCTGTGGGTTTTGCTTTAGATTGTTTAGTTGCTTTGGGGTTGTCATTGTTGGAGTCCTTCTGCAGGTGTTTCTGGGGGATGTTTTTGCCCTTCCTCCTGGGTCTGGGTCCTGTTTATCTTCATCATTGCCTCTTGTTCCTCCTTTCATCTTTGTGCCCTCTTTTCTAGTATCATCCTTTCTTCTTGTGTTCTGTTGCAATCAAGGTACACTCTTTGGTACCTCAGTTTGTTCCTCAGTCGTGCTTTCTCCTGCAGGATCCGTTTTCGAGCTGATTCTTCCTTGAAAATTACTTTGGCAGGCCGTTTCCTTCCACTCGCGAACCACTCAGTTTTCCGATAATTTGTCTCCTGGGTCATGTCACCCTCGAGTCTTGAGACATAGCGAGCTACTTAGAGCACTTTCACACATACACACAAACTCACTTGTATATATTAGTATTATGTTCTTAAATGCTGACAATGCACCAGACGGTACTTAAAAGCCATACAGATATGATATGTGCCTTCAGCACAATAATACTGTGTATGAGAGAAGTGTAGGAAATTATATCCTATATTATATCAAATTTATTACTTTGATTTGCTTTGATATTGTCCACCTAGACAACTTTATCTTTATTCATAAACTTCTTAAATTTTAATTTCTTTAGTTAGTAGCCTACCAGTTGTAATCCTGAAGCACTATTGAATCTTACTATTAAATTCTAATGGATAATTGGACCAGGATACTGACTGTTACAAAAAACCAGTAACAGCCTCACCGCTAGAGGGGCAGTCCTTCTAGTATTCACTGGAGATGTCCATGCTTATTAGATATCGCGTTTTTTGTAACAGCTCGCCACCACCGATTGGTATGCTCTTCTCCAAGGGAATGTTGACAACCAAGTGAAAGTCTTCACTGGACACATCCTAAATCAACAACAAGAACACATTCCTCACCCGAAATATGTGACGAAGCCTACAGATCAGCCTTGGTTTGGCTTTCGTTGTAGAGAGGCTGCTACTGCTAAGTATAAGGCATAGCGAATATGGAAAATTACATTTACTTGGATGTAACATAAGGTACATACTAGTAAATGGTAACTAAGATAATTATTATTTATCAAAGTTACATAGACAAGTAGGAATTTGGGACACCTAGGTCACAAAAATGTCCCCCTTCGATACCTACAACTGTCATATCCACAAGTTGCTCTAGACCTATATTAATTGTAAATAAAATGTACATACACACCAGGAATTCTGGTAAAATTATTATAATTTTTTGTGGACTGTATATTAAAATTAATAATTGATTACATATACACATTTATATAACAGAAGGAGAAATTATAATCATAACACTCACCAATTTGTCTGGAGATTACTGTGTATCATAATCAAAAACCCCTCTAACTAAATTTATGATGATAATACTGGCCAGAATTACAAACATAATTTAGATAGCTTATCTGAGGTTCCTGGAGCTGTCATGTACATCGATTTAATGCTCAAATTATGCAGAAATGCACATCCAACAATTTCGGCTCCTATTTGAGAGGTGTAAGCTCAATATAACCTCTAGAGCATCGAAAATTCTTCTTATTTTCACTAACGTTTTCTTGGCTCATTCAAAAACACAATGGCCAGTGAGCTCTGCGCAGGCGCAGAGCTTCCCATATTTTATAACATAATTTTTATTAAATACGATATAAACTATCAATTTACATATAAAACACTGTATTTCCGTAAATATATACAGTATTTTCCACACTGCGGCTGGGCGGAGTTCATTGCTAAACGACTCAAATTGCTTATTTGGCAATGGTGGAGGACCTGGGTACATGGATCTGGCATCCACACGGTGCCATATTATACAAGATTTAATCACCCTTTTTACACTTTGCCGTCCTTGTGGAATCCAGAAAGTTTCCCTAATACAATTTAAGGTATCTTGTACCCCACCATGCATTACATTTTTATGGGCATTTAAAATAATTAAATTTGTTAGATGATGAGTTTTGGGCAGTAAGATAGGGTGTTTAGCATAATCACCCAATTCAGCATTTTGTAACCTACCTCTGCACCTAATTACATTGTTCTTTAATTACAGCCCCAATTTCTCTATTATGGAACCTTTCACAATTTTACTTTCCATCATCAATTTAATCTCATTTCCATAGATTTCTTCCTGTACCCTCTTTATCCAATATTCAAGAGGATGTGAAAACTTATATGAGATATTCATCTTGTTTAGAAATTTAAACACCAACTTAGTTACATTGATTAGTTTGGGTAAAGAAGAATACCTATTTATATCAATGGCTAAGGAAGGACAAACTATTGGAGCGGTGGCCACAGTAATTTCAACAGGAGCAATATACGCCTTTTGTACAGGCCAATTAGCTTTATTTACCAACCAGCTCGGTCCTTTAAACCATGATACAGCATTTACAAATTTAGCATAAGGTAAACCTCGAGACAAGAAATCAGCTGGATTCTCCTCACCAGGTATATGATTAAATGTTAACATATGCTGACCCAAACTATTATACTTCTCTTGCATCTGATTAATTTCAGTGACTCTGTTTTGTACGTACACAATTTTACTGTTTCCATTACGAATCCATTGTAAGGATACCTCATTATCAGACCAAATTACAGTGTCACTAATATTTATCTCCTGCAACTTATTTCTTATATAATTAGCTAATTTGACACCTACATAAATGGCTGTTAATTCCAACTGAGGTAAGGTACGTGATTTAATTGGAGACACTTTAGCCTTAGACATAACAAGAAAAATAACACTATTACATTGAAGGTAAGCAACTGCTCCATATGCCAATTTTGAATCATTACAAAAAATGTGGAACATAAGAACATAAGAAAGGAGAAACACTGCAGCAGGCCTGTTGGCCCATACTAGGCACGTCCTTCACAGATCCATCCCACTAATAGAATATTTGCCCTCATGAGAACATAAGATCATAAGAAATAATGAACACTGCAGAAGGTCTGCTGGTCTTTGTGAGGCAGCTCCAATACTCCCCACCGGCTTAAGCCAATGCCTTGACCTAGTGAGGTCAGGCACATCACTTAAGGGATTAGCACTGCGTCCGACCTAGTAGCTAGTCAGGTCCATTTCACACCCACCCACACCCACCCATAAGACCATAAGAACATAGGAAAGAAGGAACACTGCAACAGACCTACTGTCCCATGCGGAGCAGGTCCATGTCCCCCCCCCGGATTAGACCAATGACCCCTCCCGGATTATACCAGTGACCCACCCATTCTGGTCATCCCCACTCATGGATGGAGCACTGTACCAGACCTAGGAGCACAAGCTAGTCAGGTCCAACTCACACCCACCCACACCCACTCATGTATTTATCTAACCTATTTTTAAAACTACACAACGTTTTAGCCTCAATAACTGTACTCGGGAGCTTGTTCCACTCATCCACAACTCTATTACAAAACCAGTGCTTTCCTATATCCTTCCTGAATCTGAAATTTTCCAACTTGAAACCATTGTTGCCAGTCCTGTCTTGGCTGGAAATTTTCAGCACACTATTTGCATCCCCTTTATTTATTTCTGTTTTCCATTTATACACCTCGATCATATCCCCCCTAATTCTACGCCTTTTGAGAGAGTGCAGATTCAGGGCCTTCAGTCCATCCTCATAGGGAAGATTTCTGACACAAGGGATCATCTTTGTCATCCTCCTTTGTACGTTTTCCAGAGCATTTATATCCATTCTGTAATACGGTGACCAGAACTGAGCAGCATAGTCTAAATGAGGCCTAACCAAGGATATACAGAGTTGAAGAACAACCTGAGGACTTCTATTATTTATACTTCTAGATATGAAGCCAAGAATTCTGTTAGCTTTATTGCGAACACTAATACACTGTTGTCTTGGTTTTAGATTACTGCTAACCAGCACTACATTATTTAGTTTATATGTGGCATGGTTATTTAACTGACCATTTGGATTGGCCACCTGGCGTGGGAACTCCAACATTGGAATTTTTTCATAATCACCAATTAATTCATCCCACCTGTTAATGAATTCCTCAGATAGAGTTTCATCCCAAGCACATTTAAGCTTCCATGCTTCTTGTATTAATAATTTCCCTTTTATAGTAAGGGGTGACACTAAACCTAGTGGATCAAAACATTTGGAAACTTCAGCAAGCAAAACTCTCTTAGTTAATTTACTGGGCATACTGTAATTATTAGGTTTTAACATTAACAAATCTCTCTCAGTATCCCAAGTTAATCCCAATACATTACTACATTTTGGAAGTTCATCTCCAGGGTAATATTTACTTATTGTGTCCTTTAATTTGGACGAATTACTATTCCATTCCCTCAGAGGCATATTTGCACTTTGCATTATTTTAGTAGCCTCTCCATAAGTCATTAACAGCTCCTCTTCAGTTGACGTCACACCCAGGAAATTGTCCACATAAAACTGTTTGCTCACTACTTTACTCAATGAACTTCCTCTATGTTTAAGGTGTGCATTTACCGTCGCTTGAAGAATGGACTGGATGTAGCACCAAATAATACGCTCCTAAAGCGAAAGGTTTTCAGAGGGCTAAGTGAGTCACTAGAATTTTCAGGCCATAAAAAGCGGGTACAATCCCAGTCAGCCTCTTGTAAACCCACTCTTAGGAAAGCTTTACTTATGTCAGCCGTAAAGGCATAATTCTTCATCCTGAAATTTAATAAGGTATCTCCAAATTTTTCCGTCAACGACGGGCCTGTCTTTAAACTAGGCACATTTTTGTTACTCCTGGCACTACAATTAAACACAATTCTCAGAGGAGTGGTCTTAGAATCCTTCTTCACTCCGTGATGTGGCAAATAGTGAGCATAAATTTTGACTTGCTCAGGAGGTACCTCTTCTATAAATTTATTAATTAATTGTTCAGTAATTATATCATTGTAGGCAGTCAACAATTCTGGTGTCTTACTCAGTTCGCGAAGCTGAGCCTTTAATTGTCCATATGCCTTTCTGTAATTAGTGGGCAATTCTGGATGGTTCAGTCTCCACGGAAGTCGTACCCAGTATTGTCCAGATTCAAATTTTACATCTCTCAGGTATTGTTCTTGAGTAAAAGAATCGTCTGGACTTTCTTCATTTACATTACCAGGAATTCTGGTAAAATTATTATAATTTTTGTGGACTGTATATTAAAATTAATAAATGATTACATAGACACATTTATATAAGAGAAGGAGAACTTATAATCATAACACTCACCAATTTGCCTGGAGATTACTGTGTATCATACTCAAAAACCTCCCTCTAACTAAATTTATGATGATAATACTGGCCAGAATTGCAAACATAATTTAGATAGTTTATCTGAGGTTCCTGGAGCTGTCCTGTACATCAATTTAATGCTCAAATTATGCAGAACTGCACATCCAACAATTTCGGCTCCTATTTGAGAGGTGTAAGCCCAATATAACTTCTAGAGCATCGAAAATTCTTCTTATTTTCACTAACGTTTTCTTGGTTCATTCAAAAACACAATGGCCAGTGAGCTCTGCGCAGGCGCAGAGCTTCCCATATTTTATAACATAATTTTTATTAAATATAATATAAACCATCAATTTACATATAAAACACTGTATTTCCATAAATATATACAGTATTTTCCACAGAGAAGATATAAGAGACATACTGCCACCTATAACAGGAGCTTGCACAGGCAAGCCTGTAGGCATATGGGTGATGTTCAAAAGTGGGCCATCACTAAATGGGAAGTGGACACAAAAAGAAAGCTAGCATCAGGTAGAGTAGGCTCCAAAACCTGGGGGTCCCTGGTCAAGGACAGACAATGTTATCTGCCTGATGAACTCATTCCACCTCTAAATCGACAGGATGGGACCACCTCTACTAGTAGTCAAGAAAAGGCGGACCTCTTTGCCGAACACTTTGCTACCAAAATGCACGTTCCTGATCCTTGGCTAGCTGAAAGAATTGTGTCAAAACTGCCAGTGGTGACAATAAGGCAGGAGGAGGTGCAGTTCCTTCTTAAATCGCTTGACCAAGAAAAGGCTGTGGGCCCAGAGAAGTTGAGCCCAAGATTGCTAAGATGTACAGACCAGCTAGCAGTACATCTAACTCGCATCTTTCAGCACTGCCTAGTACAATGGCCTTCTCTGTGGAAAGAGGCAAATGTAGTCCCTGTTCACCAAAAGAAGAGCAGAGCAGAAATCAGCAACTACAGACCAGTGTCACTGCTGTCAATCACTGGCAAGATTTTAGAGACAATAATCTCAAGACATATGACAGAGTTTTTTGACTAGCACTCACTACTTTGTGACTGTCAATATGGCTTCAGGAAAGGTTACTCTGCTGCTGATCTGTTGTTAAACCTCTCAAGTAAGTGGCACCAGCCACTGGATAAATCCAAAGTCAGCTGTGTGGTAGCACTGGACATTGCTGGTGCTTCCGACCGGGTGTGGCACCAGGGCCTCTTAGCAAAACTGCAAGCTCTGGGAACTGCAACCTCTACGCTATGTCCCCTCAGTGATTACCTTCATGGTAGAACTCTAAGGGTAGTTCTTAATGGAACGGAATCAGCAAGACATCCTATTGGGGCAAGTGTTCCACAAGGAAGCATGCTGGGACCATGAATGAATGAATGAGGACTCACAGATGAGGATCCACTAGGAGCGAGGGTCAAGTGGGGACAGGGCGAAGAATAGTCGGTGAGAGGAATGTCTTGAGTCGAAGATAAAGAGTCGGGACTAGACCCAACAGCTAAACCTTGGAAGCAGACGGGAACAGCAACACAAAAAGCAGGAGAACACTCAGTCGTCTGGCTGGCAAGCTATCTGCATCTTGCATTCTTGATGTTGATTGGCGGCTGGCAGAAGCTATAGGCGTGGTCAAGGGAGGCTATCTTCTTGATTGGTCAGGTGTCCTTGAAGTGTGAGTCAGGAGTTACTTCATTTCTTCAGTGGTGGAGGCATTCTTTATGTTGTGCAGTTGTTGGGAGGAAACGATGAGTAGTCTTGTAATCTTGGGTCGAAAGGCTGGGTCGGCTTGTAACTGGTCAAAGGTCAGCCTGAGTGCTGTGATGGAGCAATGGGTTCCTTTACTATTTGTAAACCTGACTGTTCTGTCGACTAAATTCTCGTACAAAGTGTCGACATTCATGGTGGATTCTTGGTCAGGAGTCGTATAAAAAGTTATATCTCTCGGTGTTGGTCTTTTGTATCAGTACGTCGAGTGATGACTGGTGAGGTTTTTGTTGGTGGTTGCAGCATGGAAGGTTCATTCATTGTTGGTGTCTCCATTACAGAGTGTATAGAAGACTGTGGTGGAATCGTGGCTTCTGATTGGTCCATTTGTGTAATGGAGAGTAGAGGCGAGGAAATGCTATTGACGCCGCCACGACGAGCCAGTCGACGAATAGCAGGCGTTGTCCTGTCTTGGATGTTGTCAGGTGAATGTTGATTGGAGAATTCAGAAGAGGAGGCGTCGTCGTAATCAATTATTAATTCCTTCAAGTCATCTGGCGCTTCAAAACTGACGATCTTCGGGATTATTTTCAAAATCTCAGCTGATGGTGGACTTGCAGGGAAGTTAAATGATGGCATGTTGTTAAGTGCAAGAAGTTCATTAATAGTCGTGTTGAAAGAGCCAGGTTTTGCAGCATTTTGCATGTGAGCAAACATCATGCAGTAATAGAATTTAGTAGAGATATCATCAGGTGGAGGTTGGGTAGTGAGAGGTAGTGGAGACGACTGTTGAGTGGCTTGTAGAATCTTGGATGTTGTTAATTGAATTTTTGCAATTGCAGCTTACGTAGGAGAGGTTCCAGATGACTTCTTAGTTTCTTCCTTCAGTTTCTTAGAGAGGATATCCTTACGCACTAGACATTTGACTGCAAGAGTATGGTGGTCCCTCTTACAGTTGATGCAAGTGGGAGCTGCAGTGGAAGTGCAAGAACGATAATCGTGACCTGCAGACCCACAGGTGGAACATATCTTCTTATTCTTCACGTGGCAGTCGGCAGTAGAGTGACTGTACGAGTAGCATGTCCAACAAGGTGTTATGTAAGTGAAACGTTCAGGCTCAATCTGACGAGGGTTGATGAAGTAGTAAGAGATAGCCAGGCCATCAGACAGTGCTCTGGTCGCCATGGTAACGTCCAGAAATATGACCTTGAGCATCGAGGAAGCGTCAATCTTGGCCCAAGTGTTGAGGTCTTCAAGTGATGACGTAATTTCCTCGATGGACATGTTCGTGATCAGCCTGTCAAGGCGTTTCATGAACACAGAACGTTTCGCAAGCATGTATGGTGACGTGGAGATAGTAAAGCCGCGGTCTTCTAAGATCTTCGTGGCAGCAGGTGGGAGTATTTTGTCAGCTTCAGCATCATCGAGAAAAGTGACGATGAAAGCTCCTTTCAGTGAAGTAATCTTGGAGAACTTGGCGTGAAGACAAGTGTTGAGTGAGGCTGCAAGCTCAAGCTTCGTGGCGTCATCGACGACAGCAGACTTGGGCTTAATTCTCATATGATGTGGCATCGTGGAGATAGTAGAGGTTCCCCTCCCCAACGGGGATCGTAGGGAGACTGAGCATGTAAGGAGAGCTGCTATGACCTGCCGAGGCGAGAGTCAAAAGCAGAAATCTTGTTTTTGTGCTGGGACCATTGATATGGAATGTCTATTTCAATGACCTTCTTCATCTCATCCCAGAATCTCCTGCATATGCAGACGACTGTACAGTGACATTCACTTATCCAAGAGAAGAAATGCCAGCTGCACTATACTACATCAATCACCAGCTAAGAGCTATATCAGCTTGGGGAAATAGATGGAAAATAACAATTGATCCCGAGAAAACACAAATGATGCTTGTCTCTAGGCACCATGATGGTAATGCTGGTGCAGTAGTAAGGGTCAATGGAGGGTGTTGGCACCTGGGGAAGAAATTGATATCCTTGGGGTAAAATTTGACTCCAAATTGACTATGAAGAACCACGTTGTAAATCTTGCAAATAAGGCAGCCAGGAAGCTTACCGCACTTCGCCGTATCTCACATCTGCTTGACAGTAGGGGTTGCAAGATTCTGTACTAGGCACAAGTGTGCTCATACCTAGAGTATGCTCCACTTCCTTGGTTTGCCTCTCCCCCTCTAATTTGCGACTGCTTGAGAGAGTAGAGAACAGAGCAAGACGTCTCGTCTCTCGAATAGACCAATCCTGGATAGATCTGTCATTTCAGCATAGCCTTCAACACAGGAGGGATGTGGGTGGAATTACTGTTATGTACAAGGCCAATATTATCAAAGTACCACACTTGGATCCACATAGAGGACAGCATGAAGCAAGCTTCTGCATCACAAGACGGGCAGCCAGCAACAACTTCACTCTGGCTGTACCTTCTCCAGAACATCACTTCATCTAAGACAATTTATCCCCAGGATGACTCGAGTATGGAGCACATTCGCACAGCATTATGATGTCAACGAGATAAAGTCAGTTGATCAAATGAAAATGCTGGCCCACAGATGTCTCCAACTTCGTCCTGTTCCCTGCTTGTATGTCTCATAACAATAAAAATGCTTCCAAATGAGCTAATGTAGGTAACAACTCTTAGCTTGTCAATAAAGCTAGGGATCCTCAACCTAACCTTGTCAAACCCTGTGTAAAAAAAAGGAAAAAAAAAGTGGAGGGTAAAGAGGTGGGGGTAGGAAGAGAGGGAAGGACGGGGTTAGGGTGGGTATGAGTGATCAGTTTCCACGTGCCCGCTTGTGTGTACTCACCTAATTGTACTCGCCTAACTGTGGTTGCAGGGGTCGATACTCAGGTCCTGGCCCCTCCTCTTCACTGACCGATACTGGGTCCTCTCTCTCTATGCTCCATGAGCTTTATCATACCTCGTCTTAAAATTATGTATGGTTCCTGTCTCCACTACATCACTTGCCAGACTATTCTAGTTCCTAACAACTCTGTGGCTGAAGAAATACTTCCTAACATCCCTTTGACTCAACTGAGTCTTACACTTCCAATTATGACCCCTTGTTTCTGTGTTCCATCTCTGGAACATCCTTTCTCTGTCCACCTTGTCTACTCCACGCATTATTTTCTATGTCGTTATCATGTCACCCTCCTGTCCTCCATTGTCGTGAGACCGATTTCCCTTACCCTTTCGTCGTAGGATGTTCCCTTTAACTCTGGAACCAGTCTTGATGCAAACCTTTGCATTTTAATTTCTTGACGTGCTTTTCCAGTTGTGGATTAAAAACTGGTGCTGCGTACTACAGTATAGGCCTAACGTACACAATGTATAGAGTCTTGATTGATTCCTTACTGAGGTATCCAAACGCTATTCTCAAGTTTGCCAGGCGCCCATATGCTGCAGCAGGTATTTGGTTAATATGGGCTTCCGGCCGCATGCTCGGTGTTGTACTCACCCCTAAATCTGTCTCCTTGAGTGAAGTTTGCAGTCTTTGGCTGCCTAGCCTATACTCTGTCTGCGGTCTTCTTTGCCCTTCGCCGATCTTCGTGACTTTGCATTTGGCAGGGTTAAATTCTAGGAGCCAGTTGCTCGACCAAGCGTCCAGCTTGTCCAGGTCTTTTTGTAGACCTGTCTGGTCCTCAACTGATTTAATTCATCTCTCTGGACTCTGTATCAGAGTCCACAGTACTTTACGAAGGAACTAGACCCAAGTGGGTTCGAGAGACAATATATTTATGTATATATGTGTGAGTGTGTGTGTGTGTGTGTGTGTGTGCTCACCTAATTGTACTCACTTAATTGTGGTTGCGGGGTTCGAGATTCAGCTCCTGGCCCCGCCTCTTCACTGATCGCTGTGTGTGTGTGTGTGTATGTGTGTGTGTGTGTGTGTGTGTGTGTGTGTGTGTGTGTGTGTGTGAGTGTCTGTGTATGTGTGTGTGTGTGTGTGTGTGTGTGTGTGTGTGTGTGTGTGTGTGTGTGTGTGTGTGTGTACTCACCTAATTGTAGTTGCAGGGGTCGAGACTCGGCTCCTGGTCCCTCCTCTTCCCTGAACGCTACTAGGTCCCCTCTCTCCCTGCTCCATGAGCTATATCATACCTCGTCTTAAAGCTATATATGGTACCTGCCTCCACTACATCACTCGCCAGACTGTTCCACTTCCTGACCACTCTATGACTGAAGAACTGCTTCCTAACATCCCTGTGACTCATCTGAGTCTTCAGCTTCCAATTGTAACCCCTTGTTTCTGCGTCCCCTCTCTGGAACATCTTTGTCTCTGTCCACCTTGTCTATTTCACGCAGTATTTTGTATGTCGTTATCATGTCTCCCGTATTCCTCCTGTCTTCCAGTGTCGTCAGGCCGATTTCCCTCAACCTTTCATCATAGGACATTCCCCTTAGCTCTGGAACTAACCTTGTCGCAAACCTTTGCACTTTCTCTAATTTCTTAACGTGCTTGACCCAGTACGGGTTCCAAACTGGTGCTGCATACTGTGTGTACTCACCTATTTGTACTCACATATTTGTGGTTGCAGGGGTCGAGTCATAGCTCCTGGCCCCGCCTCTTCACTGATTGCTATTAGGTCCTCTCTCTCCCTGCTCCATGAGCTTTATCATACCTCGCCTTAAAACTATGTATGGTTCCCGCCTCCACTATGTCACTTTCTAGGCTATTCCACGGCCTGACTACTCTATGACTGAAGAAATACTTCCTAACATCCCTTTGATTCATCTGAGTCTTCAACTTCCAATTGTGACCTCTTGTGTCTGTGTCCCATCTCTGGAACATCCCGTCTTTGTCCACCTCGTCAATTCCGCACAATATTTTATATGTCGTTATCATGTCTACCCTGAACCTCCTGGCCTCCAGTGTCGTCAGGCCGATTTCACTCAACCTTTCTTCGTAGGACAATCCCCGTAGCTCTTGGACTAGTCTTGTTGCAAACCTTTGCACTTTCTCTAATTTCTTGACGTGCTTGACTAGGTGTGGATTCCAAACTGGTGCTGGATACTCCAGTATGGGCGTGAAGTAAATGGTATACAGAGTCTTGAACTAATCCTTACTGAGGTATCGGAACGCTATCCGTAGGTTTGCCAGGCGCCCGTATGCTGCAGTAGTTATCTGATTGATGTGCGCCTCAGGAGATATCCTCGGTGTTATACTCACCCCCAGATCTTTTTCCTTGAGCGAGGTTTGCAGACTTTGGTCATCTAAACTATATTGTGTCTGCGGTCTTCTTTGCCCTTCCCCAATCTTCATGACTTTGCATTTGGCAGGGTTAAACTCAAGGAGCCAGTTGCTGGACCAGGTTTGTAGCCTGTCCAGGTCTCTTTGTAGTCCTGCCTGATCCTCATCCGATTTGATTCTTCTCAATAACTTCGCATCATCTGCAAACAAGGACACTTCTGAGTCTATCCCTTCCGTTATGTCGTTCACATATACCAAGAACAGTACAGGTCATAGGACTGACCCCTGTGGAACCCCGCTTGTCACAGGCTCCCACTCTGACACCTCGTCGCATACCATGACTCGTTGTTGCCTCCCTGTCAGATATTCTCTGATCCATTGCAGTGCCTTTCCTGTTATGTGTGCCTGATCCTCTAGCTTTTGCAGTAACCTCTTGTGAGGAACTGTGTCGAAGGCCTTCTTGCAGTCCAAAAATATGCAGTCGATCCACCCCTCTCTCTCTTGTCTTACTTCTGTCACCTTGTCATAAAACTCTAGTAGGTTTGTGACACAGGATTTTCCCTCCCTGAAACCATGCTGCTTGTCAATTATACAATTGTTTCTTTCCAGGTGCTCCACCACTCTCCTCCTGATGATCTTCTCCATGACCTTGCATACTATACACGTTAGTGATACAGGTCTGTAGTTTAGTGTTTCATGTCTGTCTCCCTTTTTAAAAATTGGGACTACATTCGCCATCTTCCATACCTCAGGGAGTTGCCCAGTTTCAAATGATGCATTGAAGATCTTTGTTAATGGAACACACAATATCTCTGCTCCCTCTTTAAGGACCCACGGAGAGATGTTGTCTGGTCCCACCGCCTTTGAGGTGTCAAGTTCGCATAACAGCTTCTTCACCTCCTCCTTGGTTATATGTACCTCATCCAGCACTTGCTGGTGTATCCCCCTGCTCTGATTTCCTGGAGTCCTACTGATTTTCACTTTTAATACTTCTTTAAATCTCGTGTTGAGCTCCTGACATACCTCCCGGTCGTTTCTTGTGAATTCCCCATCACCCTTCCTCAGTCTGATTACCTGGTCCTTGACTGTTGTTTTCCTCCTGATGTGGCTGTACAACAGCTTCGGGTCAGTCTTGACTTTCAATGCTATGTCATTTTCGTATTGCCTCTGAGCCTCCCTTCTTATCTGTGCATCTTCGTTTCTGGCTCTTCGGCTAATCTCTTTATTTTCCTGAGTTCTCTGTCTTCTGTACCTTTTCCATTCTCTAGTACACCTAGTTTTTGCCTACCTACACCTTTGGGTGAACCAAGGACTCGTTCTGTTCTTCCCATTATTTCTGTTTCCCTTGGGAACAAACCTCTCCTCTGCCTCCTTGCATTTTGTTGCCACATAGTCCATCATTTCTTGTACTGGTTTTCCTGTCAGTTCCCTCTCCCACTGAATGTCTTGAAAGAAGTTCCTCAAGCCTGAGTAGTTCCCCCTTTTGTAGTTTGGCTTTTCCTACCCTATTCCTGCTACTCTCTCCACTTGGAGCTCAACTATGTAATCGAAGCACAGAACCACATGATCACTAGCTCCCAGGGGCCTTTCATACATGATATCCTCGATGTCAGAACTACTCAATGTGAATACAAGGTCCAGTCTTGCTGGTTCATCCTCTCCTCTCTCTCTGGTAGTGTCTCTAACATGTTGATGCATAAGGTTTTCCAGTACCACATCCATTATCTTGGCTCTCCATGTTTCAGGACCCCATGGGGCTCCAGGTTTTCCCAGTCAATCTCCTTGTGATTGAAATCACCCATAACTAGTAACTTTGCTCCCCCCATGTGTGCTCTCCTGGCCACCTCGGCTAGTGTGTCGACCATTGCTCTGTTGCTCTCATCGTATTCTTCTCTTGGCCTCCTGCAGTTCTGTGGTGGGTTGTACATTACTGCAATTATCACCTTATGTCCCTCAGACTAGATTGTTCCTACTAAGTAGTCCCTTTCGCCCGTGCCATCCATTCCTTCCATTTTCTCAAAACCCCACTGGTTTTTAATGAGCAGTGCAACTCCTCCTTCCCCTCTCCTCCCTCTGTCTTTCCTGAGGATTTGATATCCGGATGGAAAGATTGGATCTGTTATTATTCTGGTGAGTTTTGTTTCTGTGAGTGCTATTGTGTCTAGGGATGTCTCCTTGATTCTTTCGTGCCACTCCTCATACTTATTTGTTATTCCATCTGCTTTTGTATACCACACCTTCAACTTCTTTTCTAAGACTGTGGTCTGGGAGGTGTATTGGGGTTGGGGAAGTGGGAGACCTGATAAGGAACTATGGGTGGTTGCTGTGGGGGTGGAGTTTGTAATGCAGTGGGTGGGGGCATTGGATGTGGCATGGGTGTTTTGGTTTAGAGTGTTTGGTTGCTCTGGGGTTGACCTGGTTGGGAGGCTTCTATAGGAAGTTGTGAGGGAGGCTGTATTTGATCTTCCTGTGTCTGGGATCTCCTGTCTTTCTTCTCCATCCCCTCTCTTTCCTCCTTTCGCCTTTGTACCATCTCTCTCAGTTTCTGCCTTTCTGCCTGTGTTCTGTCGCGGTCGAGATACACCTTCCTGTATGCCAGCATGTCCCTTAAACGTGCTTTCTCCTGCAGGATCCTGTTCCAAGTCGAATCTGCCTTGAAGGTCACTTTCCCTGGCCGGGTTCTTTTTTTTACAAACCCCCCTATTCTCCGAAAATTTTCCAGCTGGGTCATGTCGTCTTCTTCTATTGCTTTCATGATGCTTTCAATTGCTTTTTTTTCCCCTTGTTTTCTTGCTTCATATGTTTCCCCTTCAACTTCCTGGAGCCCATACACAAAGACTGACCTCACCCTTTCATTCTCCCACTGCATATCCCTGTGTATCCCCTCATTCAATTTGATTTCCTCCATTGCAGCTTTCATTTGTGTGTGTGTGTGTGTGTGTGTGTGTGTGTGTGTGTGTGTGTGTGTGTGTGTGTGTGTGTGTGTGTGTGTGTGTGTGTGTGTGTGTATGTGTGTATGTGTGTATGTGTGTGTACGTGTGTGTGTGTGTGTGGGTGCACTCACCTAATTGTGGTTGCAGGGGTCGAGACTCAGCTCCTGGCCCCAAGTCTTCACTGATCGCTACTAGGTCCTCTCTCTCTCTCTCTGCTCCCTGAGCTTCATCATACCTTGTCTTAAAGCTATGTATGGTTCCTACATCCTCTACATGACTTGCTAGATTGTTCCACTTACTGACAACTCTATGATGGAAGAAATACTTCCTAACATCCCTGTGACTCGTCTGAGTCTTCAGCTTCCAATTGTAACCCCTTGTTTCTGTGTCCCCTCTCTGGAACATCCTGTCTCTGTCCACCTTATCTATTCCACGCAGTATTTTGTATGTCGTTATCATGTCTCCCCTGACCCTTCTGTCTTCCAATGTCGTCAGGCCGATTTCCGTCAACCATTCTTCGTAGGACATTCCCCTGAGCTCTGGGACTACCCTTGTTGCAAATCATTGCACTTTCTCTAATTTCTTGACGTGCTTGACCAGGTGTGGGTTCCAAACTAGTGCTGCATACTCCGATACTAAGGTATCGGAATGCTATTCTCAGGTTTGCCAGGCACCCATATGTCGCAGCAGTTATCTGGCTGATGTATGCTTCCGGAGACGTGTTCGGTGTTATGCTTACCCCAAGATCTTTCTCCTTGAGTGAGATTTGCAGTCTTTGTCCACCTAGCCTATACTAGCCTATACCTAGCCTACACCACCACCCACCCTACACCCACCACCCACCCTACACCCACCCTACACCACCACCCACATACTGCAAACTTGGTTCGTATAAATACATCTTGCATATTACTGGCACCAGCAAGAGAAAGGTAAAGTGGAAATCGGTTTTCTTCCATGGCATACAGTGTAGTAGGATACAGACAGGATGTCAGCACAGCATATCTGTGGGACATGTAAAAAAATTCTTGGAAGGAAATCCAGAATCACATGCAACCTATGCTCTTCCAAACATCATATCTCTTGTACTAGACTAAATACAGCCTCAAAAAATGACCTCAAACTAGCAAGGTGCTTCTGGTTGTGCAATGAAGATGTAGAACTTTGGGCAGGTATCAGAAAGGTACTAAGGAGAGTAATAAATGATAAAAATAATCAAGAAAACAAGGATGACCTCTTGGATAGTCTACCAAAAATATATAAAACATGGGAGCAAGAGATAGTGTATCAAAAAATGCAGAATGTCCATACCACAGCAGATGACTCGAAACTATCTAGTCACCCACATGGTGCTAAGCCAGACCCATCCCCCAGTCATAGCACTAATACCCACAGTGCTGGTGCTGGCCCAGGCTCCCCCAGGCATAGCACCAATACCCACAGTGCTGGTGCTGGCCCAGGCTCCCCCAGTCATAGCACTAATACCCACAGTGCTGGTGCTGGCCCAGGCTCCCCCAGTCATAGCACTAATACCCACAGTGCTGGTGCTGGCCCAGGCCCAGCAGCTGACTCAGACCCAGCCCCACCCCCCAGCCCCAGTGCTGACCCAGACCCAGCCCCCAGCCTTACTGCCAGCCCAGACTCTCCTAGGGACACTACCCAAACCACCACAAAAACAGTAAATATACAACCATCATTGCACAAGACCGTGGCCCACAGTACAGATGTTGGAGAGGAGTCTCCTCCTTCTTCCCCTACTGGGGAAAGTAGATGGAATCCAGGACGGGGTGGCCCTGGGCTTGGATACTGAGATTATAGTGCAGTCCCAGAACCTGCAGAAATTGACAACACACCTCCCAACAATTCTCAACCAAAGGTGAATTTGTGCAAATTATGCTTGGGGCATCTGTAAGCATGGAATAACAGGGGAAAAAAATGGACATGCAACTTTGACCATCCCAAAAATGTAGCGACCTCCTGTCTAAAGGAGTGTGTCGTTCTTCTTCCTGTACTTTCTTTCACCCAAAATGTGCCACTCCTCCGTCCTCCAGAAGCAGTGTTACAACATCGAGTGCCCTGCATACCATCTAAAAGGACCAGGAGGCACAGACCCCACAAGACAAACAATAGTAGCTACGACAACCCAACTCCAGGTGATTTTTTAGTGGCAGGAAACGAAAAAAGAAAATGGAAGGAAATAACAAAAATAGTCCACCACCTTGGAGCCTTATTGGACTGGAGGCGCAGCCAGTGGCCACCAATGGCCCTCCAGAATTACAACTACTGATGCCAGTAACAAAATCCCCCCAACAAACACAGAATACAACCTCGTTCATATTTGCTAATATACAGGGCCTTAAGCCATCCACCAACAACAAAATACCTTTTATCATTGGATTTCTAGTGGAGTCTAATGCAATGTTTGCAGCCTTCACAGAGACTCACACAAAAGATCACTTTGACAGTGAATATGGATAAGTGTTACAACCTTTTTAGATGCGACAGTTAAAACAGGCAACAAGGGGGGGTTGGCCTGTATGTCAAAGAGTCCCTTATCTGCACGGAGTTGCTGAACACCACAAATGAGGTAGTTGAAGTTCTATCAATAAAGATCGAGAACCAAAACCTAGTCATTGTGGTTGTATACAAGCCACCAGATGCAACTCACAACAGTTCAAGGAACAGCTACTGAAAATCGATTACTGTTTGGAAAACCTTCCACTCCGTCCCCAAACATCTTACTGCTTGGTGATTTCAAACCTAAGGCATACAAATGGAAGAATGTAGCAAATAATGTTATAGCTGAAACAATCCCGGAGGTTAGCGCAGATGAAAGGTCACACACACATGAGCTACTAAGTCCTCTGGGAAAAACACACCTTAAGCCAGCAGATAGTGGAGCCAACAAGACTAGAAAACACACTTGACCTTATCTTCACAAATAATGAGGACCTGATAAGAGACATAAGAATATCAAAAACAACTAATTCCGATCACAATCTAATCGAAGTCCAGACGTACATGCATAGGGGTCCTGAACAGCAGAATGCATGTACCTGTGAAGGTGTCTTCACAAAATACGATTTCAACAACAAGAACATCAACTGGGACCAGGTAAACCATGTCCTAAACGAAACATGTTGGGAAGATGTCTTAAATGACATGGATCCAAACCAGTGTCTTGAAAGGATCAACTTCCTGGTAGCCGAAGCATGTTCTAGGCATATTCTCCTAAGAAAGAAGAAGAGCAGGATTAAACTGGAGAGAAAAAGACGCTCCCACTACAGAAGACGACGAAGAGTCACTGAGCTCCTCAGGAGTGCGAGAATATCTGATACACGAAAGGAGGCGCTGACCAGGGAAGTGGAAACTATCGAACTTAAGCTAAATGACTCTTACAGGAACCAGGAGAGGCATGAGGAGCTTAAAGCTATTAGTGAAATTGAAAGAAATTCAAAATATTTCTTTTCATATGCCAAAAACAAGGCAAATGCCACATCTAGTATCGGGCCCTTACTCAGACCGGATGGGACTTACACAGATGACAACAAGTAAATGAGTGAAATATTGAAATCCCAGTACGACTCTGTGTTTAGTGAACCACTAATCGGTCTGAGGATCGACGACCCAAATGATTTCTTCATGAATGAGCCTCAAAACTCCATAAATGTATGCCAGATTTCCGACATTACCCTAACTCCGATAGATTTCGAAAAAGCCATTGACAACATGCCTATGCACTCAGCCCTGGGCCCAGACTCGTGGAACTCTGTTTTCATTAAGAACTGCAAGAAACCCCTCTCGCGTGCCCTAAGTACACTATGGAGGAGGAGCTTGGACATGGGTGAAATTCCACAGTCACTTAAAACAACGGATATAGCCCCACTCCATAAAGGTGGCAGCAAAGCATTAGCTAAGAACTATAGACCAATAGCTCCGACGTCCCACATCATAAAAAATCTTTGAAAGAGTGCTAAGAAGCAGGATTGCAAATCACCTGGATTCCCAAAATCTGCACAATCCAGGGCAGCATGGGTTCAGGGCAGGTCGCTCCTGCCTCTCACAACTACTGGATCACTATGACATGGCCTTGGATGCACTGGAAGAAAATCAGAAGCAGATGTAATATACACAGACTTTGCAAAAGCATTTGACAAATGCGATCATGGCGTAATAGCCCATAAAATACGTGCTAAAGGAATAATTGGGAAAGTGGGGAGATGGATCTCAACTTCCTAACAAATCGAACACAAAGAGTAGTGGTCAACAGAGTTAAATCGGAGGCTGCCATAGTGAAGAGCTCTGTTCCACAAGGCACAGTACTCGCCCCATCTTATTCCTTATCCTCATATCAGACATAAACAGAGATATACACCACAGCACCGTATCATCCTTTGCGAATGATACTAGGATCTGCATGAGGCTGTCATCTGCTGAGGACGCGGTTAACCTCCAAGAAGATATAAACAAAGTTTTCCAGTGGGCAACGGTAAACAATATGATGTTCAATGAGGACAAATTCCAACTACTCCGTTATGGAAAACTGGAGGAGATAATAACTAGAACAGAGTATACTACTGACTCCGGCCATACAATAGAGCGGAAAAATAATGTAAGGGACCTGGGAGTAGTAATGTCTGAGGATCTCACTTTCAAGGATCACAACAGTGCCACGATCGCACGTGCAAAGAAAATGATAGGATGGATAATGAGAACTTTCCAAACGAGAGACGCCAAACCCATGATTATCCTTTTCAAATCACTTGTTCTCTCTAGGCTGGAATACTGCTGTACATTAACATCTCCATTCAAAGCAGGTGAAATCGCAGATCTAGAGAGTGTACAGAGATCCTTTACTGCACGTATAAGTTCTGTCAAGCACCTTAACTACTGGGAACGCTTGGAAGCACTTGACTTGTACTCGTTGGAACGCAGGAGGGAGAGATATATCATAATCTACACTTGGAAAATCTTGGAAGGAATGGTCCCAAACCTGCACACAGAAATCACTCCCTACGAAAGTAAAAGACTGGGCAGGCGATGCAAAATGCCCCCAATAAAAAGTAGGGGCGCCAGTGGTACACTAAGAGAAAACACCATAAGTGTCCGGGGCCCAAAACTGTTCAACAGCCTCCCATCAAGCATTAGGGGAATTGTCAATAAACCCCTGGCTGCCTTCAAGAGAGAGCTGGACAGATACCTAAAGTCAGTGCCGGATCAGCCGGGCTGTGGCTCGTACGTTGGACTGCGTGCGGCCAGCAGTAACAGCCTAGTTGATCAGGCCCTGATCCATCGGGAGGCCTGGTCATGGACCGGGCCGCGGGTGCGTTGATCCCCGGAATAACCTCCAGGTAACCTCCAGGTAACCTCCAGGTAACCTCTGTCTGCGATCTTCTTTGCTCTTCCCCAATTTTATGACTTGGCAGGGCTGAATTCGAGAAGCCAGTTGCTGGACCATGTGTCCAGGCTGTCCTGGTCTCTCTGAAGTCCTTCCTGATTCTCATCTGATTTAATTCTCCTCATTAACTCCACGTCATCTGCGAACAGGGACACTTCTGAGTCTATCCCTTCCGTCATGTCCTACACATATACCAAAAATAGCACTGGTCCTAGGACTGACCCCTGTATGACCCCGCTCGTTAGAGGCACTCATTGTGATACCTCATCACGTACCATGACTCTTTGTTGCCTCCCTTTTAGGTATTCTCTGAACCTTTCAAGTGCCCTTCCTGTTATATGTGCCTGATCCTCCAGCTTCTGCACTAATCTCTTGTGAGGAACTGTGTCGAAAGCCTTCATGTAGTCCAGGAAAATGCAATCAACCCACCCCCCTCTCTCTCGTGTCTTACTTCTGTTACTTTGTCATAAAACTCCAGAAGGTTTGTGATATAGAATTTGCCTTCCATGAATCCGTGCTGGTTGTCATTTATAATCTTTTGTGTATATGTGTGTGTGAGTGTGTGTGTGT
The DNA here is from genome assembly GCF_026875155.1 of Cherax quadricarinatus. Classification (NCBI taxonomy): domain Eukaryota; kingdom Metazoa; phylum Arthropoda; class Malacostraca; order Decapoda; family Parastacidae; genus Cherax; species Cherax quadricarinatus. Next base: position 68,294,683 of record NC_069401.1, on the reverse strand, counting down.
ACTCACCTATTTGTACTCACCTATTTGTGGTTGCAGGGGTCGAGTCTTAGCTCCTGGCCCCGCCTCTTCACCGGTTGCTACTGGGCCCTCTCTCTCCCCACTCCATGAGCTTTATCAAACCTCGTCTTAAAACTGTGTATGGTTCCTGCCTCCACTACGTCATTTTCTAGGCTATTCCACTGCCTTACAACTCTATGACTGAAGAAATACTTCCTACTATCTCTCTGACTCATTTGTGTCTTCAACTTCCAATTGTGGCCTCTTGTTTCTGTGTCCCCTCCCTGGAACATCCTGTCTTTGTCCACCTTGTCTATTCCACGCAGTATTTTATATGTCGTTATCATGTCTCCCCTGACCCTCCTGTCCTCCAGTGTCGTCAGTGTGTGTGTGTGTGTGTGTGTGTGTGTTTGAATTCCTCTCATCAGCATTGCATATCTGCTAGCAGCAACACGTACGAGTGGAATTGCTTGGTAGATCGTAAACGTATTTCATAAATACTGTAGTATGAATCCCTGAGGTGATGCTTAAGAGGAACTCACAAGGTAGTTATACCCAGGCTGATGCTTCACCCCCCAATACTGTTCAAGTAAATTACTTTGAGGCATTTCATCATTTTTTTTATTAAATCGAGTGAAAATTCATGTGAAAAAAAACAGGTGGTATTTTTCAGCTTAACTACGACCACCATCACCACTACTACAGTCATTACTAACAGCACCACCTGTTGCGTGGAAAGAGTATGTACCTTTTATTCCGAGCATGTGAACACACTCATAAAAGGCTACCTCCCAACAAGCGAACCAGGTAGCTAAGGGTTTGATGATTTCAGGGCCCCATTATCAAATCAGCACATAGATTAAGCCAATCATATTGTGGAACTGGCACTTGTGGAGGTGACGTGGATACCACTCACATTCTCACCCTTGTCATTTTCACCCAGCTACTGTTTGAGCACGGTTGTCCATTCTGTCTTTAGGCTGTGTCTTTGCCTTTGCTTTACCGTGTTGTACACATATATTTCCAACTGTATATAGTGTACATACATACATAGTGTACATACCACCAACACCACTACCACCAACACCATTACCACCAACACTTCTACTATCACCACCAGCACCTCCACGAACGCCACCACTACTACCACTACCGCCAACATCACTACCACCAACACCACTACCATCAACACCACTACCACCAAAATCCCACTACCGCCACCATGACTACCACCTACACCACTACCACCAACAACACTACCACTGTTACAAAAAACGCGATTTCTAAAAAGCTTAGAGATCTCCAGTGAATACTAGAAAGGACTGCCCTTCTAGCATCCAGCCTGTTACTGGGTTTTCGTAACAATTAGTCAGTATCCTGGTCCAATTATCCATTAGAATTCAATAACAATTAAGTGCTTCAGGATTACAACTGGTAGGCTACTAACTAGAGAAATACACTTCCCCTTCGAGCATTCCGAGTCAAGCGGCAAACATGGTGGGCTCTATGGTAGTGAATGGAGTTGCTACTGGTGTGGTATTGACATTGGCTGTCAAGTTTGTCTACCGTTACTAGTCGGGAAGATGTACCTCCAAAACAAGACTAGTTGGAAAAACTGCCATTGTCACAGGAGCATCTGCAGGTATCGGCAAGGTAACGGCTCGGGACTTGGCTCAGCACGGCGCCAGAGTCATCCTAGCTTGTCGTAATGTTGAGAAAGCTGCCACAGTCGCAGAGGACATAAAGAAGACCACAGGCAACAAAGATGTGGTAGTGCGGCAGGTAGACACGTCAGACCTGACCTCAGTCAGGAAGTTTGCTAAAGACATACTGAACACAGAAACTGCTCTCCATATTCTGGTGAATAACGCAGGACTGAATGGCTTTGACACGAAGAAGTTAACAGCAGATGGTCTAGAGCTGACTATGGCAACCAACCACTTTGGCCCCTCTCTGCTTACTAACATGTTGTTGGGGCTGTTGAAAGCCAGTGGTCCAAGTCGGGTGGTCAACGTGTCTTCTGTGGTGTATACCTATGGCTCCTCGCTGAATGTAGATGACCTTAACTACGAGAAGAATAAATATCCTGGAAGCTTCATCTCTTACAGTCAGAGCAAACTAGCGAATATCTTGTTTACCAGAGAGCTGGCAGAGAAGCTGAGGGGAACAGCTGTGACTGCTAACAGCTTACACCCAGGTATAGTGGCCACTGAGATGATATGGAAAGGTGAAGCTAGACTTTCAAACTACTTCTTTGGTCCGCTTATCTGGTTTTTAGGTAAAGATGCAGAACTTGGAGCCCAGACTACTATTTACCTGGCAGTTTCTGACGAAGTGAACAATGTTACTGGCAAATATTTGTTGACTGTAAGGAAAGTGACATCTCAGACTTGGCAAAGGACGCTGGACTGGCTAAGAAGTTATGGGAAGCTAGTGAACAGATAGTGAAGCTGAAACCTGAGGAGACGCACTATTAGCAGATTACATCTGTGGTATTACTTTGAGTCATTTGAGTAACTTATATTTATAGTAGTGTTAACCAGCAAGGGTTATAAACCACCTGCTGGAAGTGTCCTGATAAATAAAACCTTAACTTGCTCGGATTGTCCTTGACAAGCTAGTCAACTACTATATTGCTAGTTATACAGAAGAACATTAAGCTAATGTGTAACTTTTTATTGATATTTTAAGTTATTAATTATATTTACTGAAGCAGATAAAAAAAAAAAAAAAAAAAAAAAAAAAACTAGAGAAATTAAAATTTAATAAATTTATTAATAGTTAAGTTGTCTAGGAGCATATCACATTAAATTAAATTAAATTAAATTAATTACAGTAATCAAAATAATATTAATCACTTCTCTCGTGTACAGTATTATTGTGCTGGAAGCACATATCACATTTATAAGTCTTAAGTACCGTCTGGTACATTAACATTTAATACTATATACAAATAAGTGTGTGTATGTGTGTAAGTGCTCTAAGTAGTTCGTTAAGTCTCACGACTCGACTAGACTTAAACAAGTGACTGACAAAGTCCTCAAATAAACTAACTTCTTGACCAACTAGTAATCAGAACAGTCTGCTTGAACAACAAAAAGAATGCTAAGCCCAATAGTAATATAACAAGCAACTGCGACACAGAATCAGAAACAAGGAGATAATATAACGACACTAAGTAGGGACCATCTGCAGATCCTCCACAAAAGTCACCAAACTCCCATACTACCGAATCTAAGTTCAGCAATAGAAAATCCCCGACTGTGACAGTACACAGATACCAGTACAAGTTAGGTCAGAAGCTACAGCTCAGAACCTGAGTTGCTCAGAGTGTCTATGCGACACACAACCTCAGTACAACGTCGAAAATCACTAAGTCTATACACAATGTTCTGTGAACAGAGTCTCACAACCTATAACAATAATGAGACAGAGACGATCTTCCAACAAGGGCCAATAAGGGAGATTTAGGCACTTCATGTCTGGAATACGTCCAACCACCAAGCGAGTCTAGACCAGACTGAATACTTCAGGCGAGGTGAGAACAACTCCCTCTCGATCACGTGATAGCTCCGTGGACAGTCGCTGCTCAGCAACACAGAAGCTGGCAGGGAAACGAGCGATGAGCGATAATTACAGTAGTTAGACAATCAAGACTTGAACTATGAGCACATAATAATATGTTACATCCTACCTAACAAAAGTAACTAAGACAAATAATAATATAAAGCAATATATTCACGATTTAGCTATTATCGCAAATATAAGCAATATAAAATTACATGAAAAGGTAATAATTATATACATACACATTATATACATCATATACATTGTAACCCATTCAGGGGTTGCAACAATATACATAATATACATCATATGCATTGTAACCCATTCAGGGGTTGCAACAACCGCCAACATCACTACCACCAACACCACTACCACCAACACAACTATCATCAACACCACTACCACCAACACCATCAGTGCCACTTCTACCTCCACCACCACCACCACTACCACAATCACCACCACCACCACGACCACCACACCATCACCACCACAACCACCACCACCAACGTCACCATCACCACCATCACCCCCACCACCACCACCACCATCACCACCACCACAACCACCACCACCACCACCACCACCATCACCACCATCACGATCATCACTAACCACCCCCAACACCACCACCACCACCCCCCCACCACCACCACCACCACCCCACCCCACCATCACCACCACCATCACCACAAACCCTCACCCCCACACCACCCCCACCACCACCACCACCAAAACACCACCATCACGATCACCCCCACCACTACCATCACCACCCCCCCACCACCACCACTATCACCCATCACCAACCCCTCACCACCATCACCACAATCACCACCACCACCACCACCACCACCCCAAAACACCCCCCACCACCATCACCACCACCCACCACCATCACCACCACCACCCCACCACCCAGCCCCACCAACACCACCACCATCACCACCAACATCACCACCATCATCACCACCCCACCCCACCCCCAAACCCCCACCTCCACCACCACCATACCCCCCACCACCACCACCACCATCACCACCATCACCTCAACCCCCCACCACCACCACCACCACCACCCCCCCACCAACCACCCCCACCACCACCACCAACCACCCCCCAACCACCCCACCACCACCCCCACCACCACCACCCCACCACCATCACCCCCACCAACCACCCCCACCCCCACCACCATCATCACCCCCACCACACCACCACCACCCTACCACCACCATCACCACCACCCCACCATCACCCCACCATCACCACCACCACCACCCCCCACCACACCACCACCACCCCCCCCCCACCACCACACCACCACCACCACCCCCACCACCACCCCACCCCAACCACCACCACCACCACCACCACCACCACCACCACCACCACCACCATCACCACCACCACCACCATCATCACAACCACCACCACACCACCACCACCACCACCACCACCACCACCACCACACCACCACCACCACCGCCACCATCCACACCACCACCACCACCACCACCACCACCACCACCACCACCACCACCACCACCACCGCCACCATCACACCACCACCACAACCACCACCACCACCACCACCACCACCACCACCACCACCACCACCACCACCACCACCGGCACCATCACCACCACCACAACCACCACCACCACCACCACCACCACCACCACCACCATCACCCACCACCACCACCACCACACCACCACCACCACCACCCACCAGCACACCACCACCGCCCATCACCACCACCACCACCACCACCACCACCACCACCACCACCACCACCACCACCACACCACCACCACCACCACCACCACCACGGCCACCATCACACCACCACCACCACCACCACCACCACCACCACCACCACCACCACCACCGCCACCATCACAACCACCACCACCACCACCACTCACACCACCACCACCACCACCACCACCACCACCACCACCACTCACCGCCCACCGCCACCACCCTACCACCACCACCACCACCACCACCACCACCACCCCACCATCACCACCACCACCACAACCACCACCCACCACCACCACCACCACCACCACCACCACCCCCACCATCAAACCCCCACCACACACCACCACCACCACCACCCACCACCACCACCCCACCACCACCACCACCACCACCACCACCACCCACCACCACCACAACCACCACCACCCCCACCACCACCACCAAACCCCCACCACCACCACCACCACCACCACCCCACCACCACCACCACCATCCATCACCACCACCACCACCACCACACCCCACCCCCACCACCCTCACCACCACCCCACCACCACCACCCCAAACCAAACCCTGCTTTTCCCTCACTCATTGAGAATTTGTCATTTCCTCTTTTATTAAAAAACGCGGTTCCCCTTTAAGAGAACTCAAACTGTTCTTTTCCTCTTGTCCTCTCCCTGTCTTAATTATAATTCAAAAAATCCGATAATTCTCTCTATGCTCCTTCTTCCCGTATTCTTTTCCTACATCTTGCCCTCCATTTTTTTAAAAAAAATTTTTTTTTTCTCTCACTCTTTGCTTTAAACCCCACTGTGAGATCTCAAACAGTTTCCCTCAGTTGCTTTCCCTCTTCTCCACCTTTAAGAATTCATTTCCCCATCTCTCTCACCTCTCCCCGCTTTGAGAGAGTACAAACCACCTACCCCTTTAACCCTCTCCCTCTCTCTCCCTTTGAGATATCAAACACCCCCTTTAACTCTTTCCCCTCTCCCCTTTTCGAGAGCTCTAATAATCCTCTATTCTCACTTTCCCTCTCTTCCTCTCTCTCTCTCCCTCTCTCTCTCCACTCATCATCTCTTTCACCTCCCTCTCTCCTACTCCTCTCGTCTCTCTCTCTCTCTCTTCTCCTCTCCCTCTCTCGCTCTCTCTCTCTCGCTCTCTCCCTCTCATCTCCTCGCCTCTCTCTCTCTCTCTCTTCTCCCTCTCCTCCCCTCCCCTCCTCTCTCTACTCTCGTCCTCTCTCTCTCTCTCTCTCCTCCCTCTATCTCTCTCTCCTCTCTCTCTCTCTTCATCCTCTCACATCCCCTCTCTCTCTCTGCTTTCCTACACTCGTTCTCTCCTCTCTCATCTCGCCGTCTCTATCCCTACTCTCTCTTCTCAATCTCTCTCTCCTCTCTCTCTCTCTCTCCTCTCTTCCATTCCTCTCTCTCTCTCTCTCTCACTCTCACTCTCTCTCTCCCTTCCCTCCTCCTCCTCACGTTTCCTTCTCTCTATCACTCTCCTCTCTCTCACCTCTCTCCACTCCCCCCCTCCCCTCTTCCTCCTCTCTCCTCCTCTCCACCTCTCTCTCTCTCACCTCACACTCCTCTCCTCGTTCCCCATCTCTCCACCCACCCTCCACACAGCTCCGACTCACCATACACCACACCACCCACACTCCACCATCCCACTCTCCACACTTCCCTCTCCACCCTCACACCATCCACTCCCCTCCGCAATCACCTCACACCCACCACCCTCCACTACACCTCACTCCACTCATCACTTCACTCTCCCCAACTCTCAACCCACTCCTACTCCCCTCAACTCTACTCCTCTCCTCCCTCACCATCCTCTCACACTACCTCTCCAACCCTCTACTCTCTTCACACACCACACACCACACACTCCAGCCAACAATCACCACGACAACACCACACACGACACCACCCACGACCACACACCCTCACTCCCCAACACCACCCCCCACACACCCACACACCGTCAACACACACTCACACTCCTCAACACACCACACCACTATCACCTCTCACTTCACTACCCACCACACCCCTCCTCTACAAACAACACCCCCACCTCTCACCACTACCACACCCTCCACTCTCCTCCCTCCACCCACCTCCTACCCCTCACATCCACCTCACCCCCCACACCACCATCACGCTCCTACTCTCCTCAAACACACCACAACTACTCCTCACTCACCCTTTCTTCTCTCCTTCACCTCCCCAATCACCAAATCTACACCACCTCCTCACTTCCATACTCCTCTCTTCTCTCCATCCTCTCTCCTCCTCCTCCTCCCTCTCCTCCACACTCCATCTCCCACTCTCCTCTTCCCGTCTCCCTCTCCCTCTAATTGCCCCCTTCCTCTCTCCCTACTCTATCTCTCTCTCCTTCTACTCACTCTCCCACCTCCTCTCTCAACGCACCTTCCCCACCTCACTCACCACTCTCCTCTCTCTCCTCTCTCCCTTCTACCTTCTCTCTCCCACAGCCCAATCCACTCATTCACCCCTCCTCTCCTGACCTCCCCCGCGCTCCTCTCTCCCTACCTCTCTCACCTCACTTCTCCTCAACTCACACCCACCCTACACCTCTCTCTCTCCTCCGCTCCCACCCATCACTCTCTCCTCTCTCTTGCCTTCATCCCTCCACCACTAACTCACTCCCCCCTCTCCCTCTCTCTCTCCCCCTCCCCTCTCTCTCTCCCCCTCTCTCCTCTCCTCTCACTCTCTCCCTCACCCTCGCTCCTCGCCGCATCCACTCTCGTCTCCTCTACCTTCTCTCCCTCCGCCTCGTCTCTCTCCTCTCTCTCTCTCTCCCTCTCTCGTCTCCCCATCACTCTCCCCTCTCTCCTCTCTCTCTCCTCCTCTTCTCTCTCTCCTCTCTCCTCTCTCCCCTCACCCTCTCTTCTCCTCCTCTCTCATCTCCTTCCTACACTCCTCCCTTCTCTCTTCTCCTCCTCCTCCCCCCTCTCTCCTCTCCGTCTCACCCCATCCTTCTCTCCACTCTCTCTCCTACTCTCCTCACTCCCCACCCCTCTCTCTCCCTCTACCATCTCTCCTCTCTCATCTCCTCTCCACCCTCCCTTCTCTCTCTTCCTCTCCTCTCCATTCTCCTATCTCCACTTCCCTTCTCTCTCTCCTCCTCCCCTCTTCATCCCCCTCTACCCCACCCCCTCTCTCTCCCTCTTCCTCCCACCGCTCTCCTCCCACATCTCTCGTCACTACCCTCTCTCTCCATCACGCACCTCTCTTCTCCCCCTCCCACTTCTCTCTTCCCTCTCTCCCTCCTCTCCCCGTCTCCTCATTCTCCCTTTTATCCCTCTCTCTCACTCTCCTCTCCCTCCCCTCTCGTCCCTCTCTCTCCTCTCATCCTCTCTCTCTCTTCCACTCTCTCCACCCTCTCTCTCTCCCCCACTCTCCCTCTCTCTCACTTCGCTCCTCCCTCTCTCCTCCCACACACTCTCCTCCACTCTCTCTCTCCTACCCTCGGGATGAAGTGGGGGCTCTCCTCTCTCTCTCTCTCCACTCCTTCCCTCCCTCCCTCACAGCCACTCTCTCTACCCTCTCTCTCTCTCCCCTCTCTCCACACCCCCCCCCCCCCCCCCCCCCCTCTTCCTACTCTCTCTCCTTCACTCCTCCCTCTCTCTCTCCCTCCCCTCCCCTCCCTCTCTCTCTCCTCCTCCTCACCCTCCCTCCTCTCTCCCCACACCTCCCACCCCCCCCTTTCCTCTCCTCCCTCCTCCTCTCTCTCTCCCTCTCCTCCTCTCTCCTCCCCCTCTCTTCTCTCTCGCCTCTCTCTTCTCTCCCTCAACTCCTCCTTCTCTCTCGATCCTCTCTCCTCACCCCTTCCCTCTCCTCTCTCTCTCACTCCTCTCCTCTCCTGCTTCCTTTCTCTCTCTCTCCTCCCTCTCTCCCTCTCCCTCTCTCCTTCTCCCCCTCTCTACTCTTCTCCCCTCCCTCTCCGCTCTTCTCTCCTCCTCTTTCCGCCTCTCCTGCCCCTCTCTCTCTCTTCTCCCTCCTCTCTCCTCTCTCCCTCTTCTCTCTCTCTCACTCCTCCTCGCTCCCCCTCCATCCCCCCCCTCGTCCATCCCTCTCTCCCCCCCCTCTCTCGTCTCTCCTCTCCTCTCTCTCTCGTCTCTCCCTTCTCATCTCTCTCCTCTCGTCTCTCTCTTCTCACTCCTCACCCTCTCTCTCCTCCTCTCTTCATCCCTCTCCCCTCTACCTCTCTCGTCCTTCCACTCTCCACTCTCCCCCCTCTCCTCTCTCTCTCCTTCCTCTCTCTCTCTCTCAACCACCCCCTCTCTCCCCTCTCCTCTCCTTCATCCTGCACTCTCTCTCCCTTGAAAACTCTCTGTCTACTCTCACTCTCTCTCTCACTCGTCTCTCTCCACACCTCCTCCCTCTCTCTCTCTTCCCTCATTTGACATGTTGGAATATGTATGAATAAGCATGAGGCTTGGCTGCCTCAATACGTCAAAACCAACCTTAAGAATATTGGGTTGTACATACTCACCTATTTTATAGCAACGAAGGTGTCGAGCAAAGCCTGGCCTAATACTTGGATAACCATGTGATGTAGGAAGGGCCTACCTGACACCATGGTGAGAACAGGCCTATCTTGATACATAGCAAGACAAAAGGCTTAACCTATCTATGTCGATGCGAAGCTTACCTGGTGGCCATATTCAGATAAGGGGGTACAATGTTTTTTTTTTAAAACAACAAAATATCACTTCAAGTCGTTAACTGTAGAGCTGTAGAGAGCTTCATCAAGTCACTGACTTGATAAAGCCTCTGCACAGAGACCGAAACCTTTTTTTTTTTTTTAGCTTAATTAAAAATCCTCGGCAAAGTATAGCATGACTTTATAAATCTGCGC
>NC_069401.1:68235522-68278958 GCF_026875155.1 Cherax quadricarinatus | reverse complement strand
CAATGGACTTGTTGTAGGGAACAATTTCCTTCATGCTGGTATTAAAGAACCACTTGTGATTGAAAATAACATTGATGATAATTATGCCATTGAAGCATTTAGAGAGAAGCCTCTTTTATTTCCATCTCAGCGCAATTACTAAGCTATGTCAAGATTCACAACCATCCTTGTCTCCTGTTGAGTTAGTGGATGACAATCACTTGGGCTTGAATATGTTGTTTAGTGACGCTCTGCACCCAGGATCATTAACATCAACTTCCCCATGTCATCAACCTAGTCAGGACACACCTGAACGATAAATTTCTAATACAAGATGATTTAATCAAGATTGCATTGTGCAGAGTTTTAGTCGAGTCACTGGAAAGAACTGTAAGATAGATGAATGTATAGAGCTGTTACTTAGAAGAAGCAAAGGATCTCGATAATTTTTTTTTTTTTTTTTTTTTTTTTCTGCTATATGCATTTTATTTGTTCACAAAGCTTGTAACCAATCGCAAGCAAGCGTCCATTTCAAAAACACAGTCCAGTCGTTATCCTAGCAAGGACTTTTTTTTTATATTTTTATTTAGAACATAGGACAAATACAATAATGTATAAGAGTATAAATTTAAAAACCACACTAGATATTACAAAACCTCTAGTACACAATCCTGGTACATTTAAAGAACACCATAGATAATGGCCATGTTACAACCATATACATAACCCACAACCATATACATAACCATTACAGTAACCCACAACCATATACATAGACCATATACATAATCCACAACCATATACATAAACCCACAACCATCTACATAACACACAAAACCCCACCCTCCTTTTACAATCATTATTGCCAGGCAGACACAGCTGACACTTCTACCCCCCCCACCCCCGTATGTAACATCGCCGTTCAAATAACATACATTAATTATCCTAATGAATTCATACACTGACCTCATCAAACCTAATTGAGTGGTTTACCTCAAGTTGGTAGTGCATGGAACAAGACAACTAAATTTACAGACTAAAACGAGTAAGAAACATTACACTCCTATACACATACACTGAAATAAGTAAGAACAAAGAATATACACCACCAATATAATATCAAATAATGAATGTTAACCAATGAATTATAAACTGTCAAAAACATTGCATAATCGTGAAGTTCACACTCAAATGCAAGATAATACACCTCATCCCAACATGTTCGGTACAATACTAAGGCCTAGTACAACATTTAAAGAACCCAAGATACAACATGAAAAAGTAATCTCCAAATGGTCAATTATGATTTTAGTAATATACCAACACTAAACGTCCTTATAACATCTATCACCCCACATATAAACTTAACAAATCGTGTCACACATTCCACAAGACTTCATTTTAATAGTAATTACAAGATCTCAGTGCCACGCAACGCCACAACCATACCACACCCAACGTACGGACACCATTCCTAATACCATACACGTGCACTCCCTAAAACCCGCGCTCTACCCTAAATCTCTAACGATATACCGTTTGTGCTATCACGGTGGGGTCCAGCCCCCTGTTGCCTACCCCACCCAGTTGCAGCAACATTTTTAACAGTAAAAGCGATACTTTGCCGAAAAACTATTATCCCAACTTCTACAATACGAGTTTATTTCCCTCAATACGTTCTGTAGATACCAGCCGCAATTGCCCTGATCCTACCTTGATCCCCGTTTCCCGCATAACACCCACGAGATATAGAGAAATCAGCCACCACGTACATTATTGCTCTCGTACCTTCACTTGATACTCCGCTAATCTTCCAATGTTAAGGCCCGTAAGGTTGAAATACTTCCCCCACTAAGAAAATCTAAAACCCGCCCCAACCACGAACGAACTTTGTCCAAGGTTCAACACAAAAGTAGACAGCATGAAAAGCTGTTTTTCTTCAAGACCGCAACGCAAGCAACCGCATCCCTTACCACACCCATCCTATTTAAAGACCGATTTTATGCTAAAATCCCCATGACAAATCTGTACAACCAATTTCACAGAACCATTGGTGCCAACTTAATTTACAAAATCCTTCCATATTTCCAGCCAATTATACAGCGGCAAAACAACAATCCCTGTACAATTTTCCCTACGACAACATAGCCTGACCATTTCGCCCCACCTGGGATCCGATTCGCTTTCTTTCTCAACTTTAACAACAACGCAGCCTGTCCTCACACTCTATTGATCCCCTGCCGCCGCTCCACCAATTACGCATTTCGACCATTACCCTTACCCCCGACCACCCGGATGCCCTTCCCTTCTCACCGTCCTCCCAAGAACACGCTGCCTTTAACATAGAGGGCCTTCTCACCCGTGCCCCAAAGCCAAGAGACCTAAACCCCCACGGCGAACATGGGTCCGTGACAACCTTCCCGAAATTAACAAGCCCTCCCGAAACCCCAAACATAACGTAAAGAACCCTTCTCTGCAGATCCTGAATATCCGTACTCTTAAAGGGTACACACCGCGGCCTACCATCACCCCATACTTTACTATAAACAAGTGTATTAACCCACTACAGTCCTCTGTTGCAACGAGAACATCCCCAGCTCTTAACCCCCCGAAGTCGATCTAAACCTTGTTAACCCACCAATCCGAGTTTACCCATCCTCTCCCTCTCATCTGCCATGTACACTATGAACACATATATCTAAGTTGCACCACGAACTGACCACGTCCTACCTTTCGCCCAACTCCCCCCCACCCAGACCCACCTCCAATAAAATTTCGATGTTGCCTTTGTTAACGCACTATGCCTGACTCTGCCCCAAAAAACACACAATCCACCCACGATCTGCAAATCTCCTCCCCTTTTAACCAGAATTGTGGTATCATCTACGTACCCGACCACACGCGTGCATGGTCACTGCTCCAGCGTTCCACGCCTCAAACCACCATCCACCAGCTAACATAAAAATGTGTTTTGCATACAAACAAAAAGCACTGGTAGGGGGGGCACCCTGCCTCAATACCCCTTTCCATACGGACCGGCTGACCCAATTTATACGGGTTTTCCGTTTACCCTGTAGCTACCATAGCCGTTGCATACAAGTATCCACCCCATCATCCTTGCAATTCCTCTCCAAAACCGTTCATCAATAAAATAAGCCTCAATAAATCCCCTATCAACAACTGTCATAAGCATTTTGCCAGTCAATCCCGAGGACAACCACCCCCCCTTGACATTCCTCCAAAAACTCCTAATTCTTACATGTCCTGTCCCTCATGCTCCTACCTGGATGCCTAGCTGTCCCCTCGTGAATAACCGACCCCATAACCTTCCTCATTCTGTATTCCTAAAACTTTTGCAAAGATTTTATAGTCAGAGCACATAAGAGACATTGCTCTATATGCACGCTGACACCCGCCCCCCTCCCCTTTTGGGCATCCCAAAACAAACTAACTACCCCACCACCCGTACTTTGTGACATCCCTAACCTCTCCCCCACCGTGAGCATGCAATTTAATAACATCAACCAACACAATGCTTAATACTTCCCCAAAAGCGCCCAAAAATCATTCGAAATGCCATTCCTATACTGTTCCTTTCCTTTAAGCTCATACTAAAAACTATAAATCGCCTCCTCTACCTCCTCCTCTCGAAATGCTACCTCTAGTACCATTCCTATCCATTCACTTATAACTTTTCTGAAAACCCTCCTCACCAGCCGGCCCTCATGGACCCCCCACTACTCCACTTTCCGTAGCTTTCTCCCCAAACCATAGATGCAGCATAAAAACTCATGCTGTCCGTGGTGAGAGTACGTGACCCGCAGGTAACCACCCAAACCCGTGCATACTTTCCAATGCAAGAGGGAACGTCGCCTGTTGCCTACCCTAAATTTTGCGCAAGACACAACCCGAAGGTGTTGTCACCCCATAGCACAATCTTCCATACCTGCTCCTGACTCTAACCGCATAGAAACGTTCATTGTTGATTTCTGCAAAGTCGACTCCGAAGATGTTCAATGTCGTCATACCACTACTACTCCCGCCCCCCACATAGTAAATCATTTAGGCAGGCCCCCTCACAGATAGTTTTTGGGGGGCAGCCCCATTCCTCCACCAGCGCCTCCACTTTTCCCTTTCCCCGCTTCTTATAATAACTCGCTATTCCAGTTTGGCAACACACAACGTTCCACCAATCCAACAAACATTCACCTGCCCGTCGCGTTTCCCAAATATCCTTCACCATCCTGAAAAGCAGACCCCATCCCCCTCCCCCTCCAATAGCCGCACGTTCAGTTTTCCATTTAACCTGATAAACCCCTGATCATTTCCATCCCAGTTTCAAGACCGCTATCAATATGCACGTGATCTGATAAACCCCACATCAAAGGTCTGTACGTGCCCAACTCGTAATCCCTTGTGTTACATAAAGTCTATCCAGACGGGCCGCATAGCCCCCTAACAACGAACGTAGCTCCACCCCCACCCACACCCGCCCCAACCACATCATAAACCCTGCATCCCCAGCAGATTCCGTAAGACATGTAAAACGCAGCACCCCGCCCCCACGCGGCTCAACACGCCAGGCGGAATTAACGCAATTTCCAATCCCCACCCATGACGGTAATGAACTGCAAACCCCAGTGAAAACGTTAAAGCCTCCCTTACAAGTCTAACTTAAACTTTAGTGTTGCTGGGTCCGCTGGCATGTAAACGCAAGATAAAACAACCCTCACCATCACCCCAGTACGCCACACGCCTCACCACCCCACCCACTCCCCGCCTCCTCACCATCTTAAGACAACGCCAAGGCTGGACTCCTCACCGCTATAGCTGACCTCCAACCCTTTAATTTTAAAGAACTGCTAAGCATACAATCGGTAGCCTTTTAACCGTATAACTCACTCGGGGCGCCAACTTATAATTGTGTCTTGTAATGAAACATGACGTCCACAGCAAATCTTCTGCGCAAGAACCACTCCCATCCACACACACTTAAACACTTCCCGCATACCATTTCCATTGATGGTAACACACTTGAATTCAGCAAAAGGATGATTTTTCCTCTATGCTTGTGGGTCCTTTCCCTTCCTACCTGTACATTACAACTGACCTTCTTTGACCTTTGACTTCCAAAGGCCCCCCTCACCCCCCCCGTGCCCTACCCACAATGCTGGCGCTTGCCCCAACCCCCGCTGCAGGAGCGCCTCCGCCATTCGACCATAATTTCTTCCCTGTACGATGTCCCGGTGTCAGGACCTCTGTCCATATCCGACACTCCTGCCGTCCGTTTTGCGGAACCAACTTCCACCCACATCGCTCACCAGACGAAGCCTCCTTGTGAACTTCCACCACCAACTCATGCATCCGGTCATTGAAGGCACGTCCAGGTCTCCCATCTTTGGCGAATCACCTTCACAACCTTCTTGACTCTCAGGTGAAACGCTGGGCTATATGCTCTTGCCACATCCAGGAGATCCGTTTAAACACGCTTCTCCACAAACTTTCCTGTGACAACCCCACAGGCACCCGTAGGCCCCACAGGTTGCGAGGTCACGTTTGTAGTGCCCGACAGGGTGGCGCCCGCCATATAGAAACTGCATCTCCTCTAGTTGAACCTCCTCACCACCAAAGCTTAGTCTTGTTTCAGGCGAGGGACCAGTCTCCAGAACAAAAGCCTCGCCGGTTCTTAGACCACAGAGAAGGTTCCCGGATAAAACAACCATGCCGACTGAGCACTGAGCAGCCATCATGGTCAAACGAGTTGCATAACCTGCATGTCTTACGTTGGCCCGCATAGTGAACAAAAACTTGGGTCCTGTCGTTCTCTAGATAAACGTAAGATGGAATCGCTGTTTGTAATGGTCCATTCTTTAGGTTGCAGGACCTTCCGGGAGCCCCTCGTATGGGCCCTTCCTCCATACTTCCCTTGTTCGCTTGCATGTACCGTGCCGTATTTGCCAAAAACTTTCCGAATAGACAATCAATCGCTCACCCTCCGAAAGGCACGTTCCCCCTTACTTTGACCCAGGTGACGTATGTGGATACGTCATGCAACATAACCACTAAATCGGCTGAATTCCACCGCCATTTTTCTCTCTTGAAAAGCGTCAACAATCTTTGGGCGTAAAAGCGCCCGGCAATTGCGAATTTTACTAAAAACCTCGACATCCCATAGAGAGCCACACCATATAATTCGCTCAGTGGGATCCAAGACGTCGCGAATGATGGTCGGCTAACAAGACATGCATCGTTGCACCACTGAGAGAGCCACGAATAAATTCCACACAGACTGTGTTACTCTTCTAACCTTGACGATCCGCCATCTTGCGTACTGTAGTACACGGTTCGCCACCCGGTGTAAGCAAGAGCAGGCTCAGAAAGCGTCCTCTCAGCCCGCAGGGTGAGAGACGAATAATCTCGATAATTGTTACTATTATAGTAATGGAGTACTAGATGGCAAAAACACAATGTAATTGTTTGTCCCACCAGACAATCATCTCGTAGTGTTACCAGTTACATTTCGTGAACAAAGCCTTGATTTTGGCTCACATTATTCCCATAGGAGACATTTGGGTGTCAAGAAGACTCTCGATAAACTGGCAAAACATTTTACTAGGCCAAGATGAAGGAAACAGTAGCTGATCATGTGCGACGATTGCCACGTGGTGTCCAGTGACAGCAAGCCAGCACACTACAACCTCCACCAACACCTCTTACAACCTATGTTCATTATTAGCAAAGTTAGATCAATTCTTGGTACCAAACATTGTTTTTCAGACTCGTTGAAAATGTTGAAGCGTCTGCTTTCCTCTGTTCTTGTGAGAGTCCTAATTTCAATCTACCCTACTTTTTACATATAGATGCGAGTGTTAGCATGCGTGCTGTGCTGCCCAACAGTCAACATCCACTTGATATTCTCCATCCTATATGTTACTAATCATTAGCTCAAAAGACACCAGAAAAAAGTTATGGCCACTATTGTCCGTGGAAACATTTTGACGTGTATTTGTTTGGCACTTTCCCCCCATTTTAAAATAAATTACCGTTTTCAGACCACATCCACTCACCTACATAAACACTATGAAGAAGAAAAATTCTTGATCATGAGGTGGCCCCTCAGAAATCCAACCTTATTCTATTAGACTAAAACACATAAAAGTCATTGAATTTAAATTGAAGACGCTCTGTCCACGTCCCTTAATAATTATCAGTTACATTAATTAACGTATATTAATGCCCAAATACCATTTTGTTACTTGCTATGCAAATACCAGTAAAGTAACTAAATCCCTCCAGCCATATTAACTATGTATCTGATGACATGTCAATTTAGTATATTTATATATTCACAGTAATGATGTGTGTGAGGAGGAGACATAAGCTGTGTGTTGAGTGGGTAGTGTCGTATGGGCGATGTTACTGCTTGGCGGAACACTGTCCTGCCGAAGACCCCCCCCCCCCACCTTCACTACACACCTTAAGCTGTTTCATACTCAGATGTCCATACTACATAGCATTCCACAACCACTACTTAAGAGTGGAATGCAGTCTCCTCTACTATGATCGAGCCTCATCGTGTCAGGCTTGTGTACGCTATCCTGTGTCTACACTGATGTACATAACCACGAGTATGCGGAGATACGATACAGTGTACTGCCCTAGAACTAGGGGCATATCTTATTGTATACATGCTGTGAAATTATAAAAGTGATTGGCACAAGAGTGACTCTGATTAATGTTTATATTATATTGTTAGGAATGTAACCTGAGTAATCAGTAATGTGAAAGACATTAATGCAACTCCTAGTGCGACCGTTTGTCGTGTTGGGGGGGTGTTGCAACCCCTGAATGGGTTGCAATGATTATTATGTATACATATAATTATTATCTTTTCATATAATTTTATATTGCTTATATTTGCGATAATAGCTAAATCGTAAATGTATTGCTTTATATTGTTATTTGACTTAGCTTCCTTTGGTTATGTAGGATGTAACATGTGTGCTCAAAGTTCAAGTCTTGATTGTCTAACTACTGTAATTATCGCTTGTGGCTCGTTTCCCTGCCGGCTTCTCGTTGTTACTGAGCAGCAGCTGTCCACGGAGCTATCACGTGATCGAGGGGGGGATGTCCTCACCTCGCCTGAAGTATTCAGTCTGGTCTAGACTCTCTTGGTGGTTGGACAGATTGTCTGTCTCATTATTCTTGTTAGTTCTGTAGAACTCTGTTCACAGAACTTAGTGATTTTCGACGTTGTACTGAGGTTGTGTGTCGCCTAGACACTCTGATCAACTCAGGTCCTGAGCTGTAGCTTCTGACCTAACTTGTACTGGTATCTGTGTATTATCACAGTCGGGGATTTTCTTATGCTGAACTTAGATTCAGTATTATGGGAGTTTTGTGACTTTGGTGGTGGATCTGCTGATGGTCCCTACTTAGTGTCGTCTTATTATCTCCTTGTTCCTGATTCTGTGTCGCAGTTGCTTGCTATATTGCTATTGGGTTTAGCATTCTTTTTATTGTTCAAGCAGACTGTTCTGATTGCCAGTTGGTTAAGAAGTTAGTTTATTTGAGGACTTTGTCAGTCACTTGTTTAAGTCTAGTCGAGTCGTGAGACATAGCGAACTACTTAGAGCACTTACACACATACACACAAAATTGCTTGTACATATTTGTAATATCTCATTAAATATTAATGTACCAGACGGTTCTTATGAATTATAAATGTGATATGTGCTTTCAGCACAATAATATTGTACTTGAGAGAAGTGATATTATTTTGATTACTGTGATTAATTTAATTTAATTTAATTTGATAATATACCTCTAGACTTAATAAATTTATTAAATTTTAATTTATCTAGTTAGTAGCCTACCAGTTGTAATCCTGAAACACTATTGAATCATACTGAATTCTAATGGATAATTGGACAAGGATACTGACTATTTGTTACGAAAACCCAGTAACAGGCTGAATGCTAGAAGGGCAGTCCTTTCTAGTATTCACTGGAGATCTCTAAGCTTTTAGAATCGCGTTTTTTGTAACAGAGAAAAAGACATTCAACACACACACATTGATTACGACCACCCGCACAAAAGTATGCTCAATCCCCAAGTCACATCCTCTGCGTACATCTACCAACCCCAGCCCAGACAACAAGTCACCCAAAATAAGCGAACAGAAACCCGTGCCCCTCGGTTCAACGTCTTTACGGCGCACCACACAGTTCCAATCACCACCGACCACTGTAATTTCTGGCAGGGACGTCAAATAATACACTAAGACATCTCTAACAAAAGTATTTTTAATATTAACATCATGTTCAGCCGGCCCATATACCCCTACGAAACCAACCCTTCTACTACCCCAATCCCTCACGACTCGCACCACGCGACCCTCCCCCCCTTCCTCCCAATGTCTCATCACAAACGAGCTGGTCGCTTTATCAACACAGCCAATCCACCTTTCAGACGTCTTGAGTGAGTCACATAAATGTCATAACCATCAATCTCAAACAAACTTCCTACCTTATGGTTATGTTCTTGCAAAAAACACACATCCACAGCAAAACAATTCAACCACTCACGCACCTGCACACACTTTCTGACAGATTTCAAACCATTAACATTAATAGTTACACACCTAACTGTGCTAAAGGTGGCTTTCCTCTAGGGGCCACCACTCCCTTTTTCTCTTTGCGTATGGCAAGCACCCAAGGCACTCCCCGCACCTTTGGCAATCCCCGTGATATTACCTGTTGTCCTGGACTCGCGCGACCCCCCTCCACCCGTGATTTCCGACCACGTCTTCTTCCCTGAATGTTTTCCACACACACACATATATATATATATATATATATATATATATATATATATATATTATATATATATATATATATATATATATATATATATATATATATATATATATAATTAAATTTACCTGTTACCATTTACATGCCAGTAAATGGTAACAAAGATAATTATTCTTTATCAAGGTTACAGAGACAAGTAGGAATTTTAGGACACTTAGGTCGCAAAAATGTCCCCTTCGATACCTTCGATAATCTATCTCTCCACAAGGCACTCTGGACCTATATTAATTTCAAATGAAATATGCATCACCTGGAATTCTGGTAAAATATTAATATAAATATGTGGAATGTATATTAAATTTAAAATGTGAATACATATACATTGAAGGAGAATTTATAATAATAAGACTCACCAATTAGTCTGGAGATTACGGTGTGTCATACAAACCCCCCTGCCTAAAATTATGAAAAAAATACTGGCCAGAATTTCAACACAAAATAGACATGACTTAGCTGGGGTTCTGAAGCTGTCCTGTCCATCTGCTTAATGCTCATGTTATGCAGGACTGCAAATCCAACAATTTCAGCTCTTATTTGAGAGGTTTTAAGCCCAATATAACCCCTAGAGCGACGAAAATTTATGCACATATCACTAACGTGCCTTTAAAACATTCAAAACAATGGCGTCTCTTGCCCCAGTGACGCTCACCCATCGCTGGTTCTTGATTTATTTACAAATTAAATCTTATTACCTACAATATAGGCCATCAATTTACATATAAAATACACCGTATTTTTGGAAAATATACAGTATTTCCTACAATATATATTCATATGTATATATTCATACATATATATATTATATATATATATATATATATATAATATATATATATATATATATATATATATATATATATATATATATATATATATATATATATATATATATATATATAATATATATATATATATATATATATATATATATAATATATATATATATATATATATATATATATATATATATATATATATATATATATATATATATATATATATATATATATATATATATATATAAATATATATATACGTGATCAAGTAAGTCCCGCAAGTTAAAAATTCGACTTAATTTTTAGAAAAAACTTTGAATAAACAAGTTTTGCCCCATTCTCTTTGACCAAATATCATCCTTGACATAAGAGATCGTCTTTTTGATGATTTTATGAGAATTACTCTTCAGAAACATTGAAATTTCTAAAATATAGAAGAATGAAGTATTCAAATTATTGAGAAACAAAAATGACTCCTTTAATCAGGCCATTCCATCAGACTGGAAACATAGTATGTTAGATCATTGCTATAATAATGAACTCAAAAACAAACTACAAAGAAAATTAGACATTTTAATTGAAAATAGTGATTGGACAAAGCATGCTAGTAACATTTTTGAAATTAACTTTAGATAAAAATGCAACTGCTCCTCTTGGTTTTGGTCAAAGTTTTGCGACTTCAAAAAAACTTAATAATGTTGAAATTGCAAAAGCGTTTTGCAACTTTGAAAAATCTTCTGATTTATCCACTGATTAAATTAATATTAGTAAGGGAAGGTATATAACTTATTTAAAAAACAAAAAACCCCCCAATCCCCTCAAAGATTCCTTTTAAGTCTTTTGATACACTTTTAAAAAAAAAAATGGCCTTACAAAAGCAGATAAAAAATGCAAAAAAATTATGAAAGAAAATGATTACCAAGAAAAATAAAAAATCTCTTAGTTTACTGAAACCTATTCTAAACTTGAAAGAACCCCTTAGAAACCGAACAGAAATTTTTAAATAAAACAAAAAAACTTCACTAAAGGAAAATTTGAATTAAATTTAAAAAAAATTATTTCCACTAATCCATCTTTCCCTTACTTAGGATTAACAAAAAACACATAAACCGGGTATCCTCGATCAATTATTAGTCCATGGGTTCCAGTTCAATAAATTATCAAAAGGGCTTTCGAATTTTAACCCCTATTTTTGGGAAAAAATTTTTAAATTTTAATGTTAAAAAAACATAGTTTTAGATAAAATAAATTAACCCCTTTTCACTGACTCAAATGTTTTAAAACATTTTAGTTTTAATTTTACTTCCTTTTTTAAAAATTTCCCAGTTGTTGATTTATTAATTCTTATCTGAAAAACTTGTTAATCACGATTTCTTTAACGTTCCTACTCTTTAAAATTTTTTTAAAACTTTGCATTGTTGATGAAAAATTTGTTTTTAAAAAATTTTTTATACTCAAAATTTTGGTAGGGAAAGGGGAAATCCTCTTTCCCCTGTTCTTAGAAACTTATACATGGAATTTTTTGAAACAAGATTTTTTTAACACAATCCTCCCAAATAGGCTAAGGATTTAGATATTTTGATTATTTTGTGTCTTATCCAAAGAATGTAGATTAAACATTCCTTGTTAAATTGAATTGCTTACCCCCCCAAAAAAATTTACTGATGATTTCAAGTAAATAACTCAATGCATTTTTAGATTTTTTAAATATTAAGGGTAAAAAAGACGTTAAATTTTAAAAAAATTACAGAAAACCTCAAATAATTTTCCCTATGCCACTATATTTTTCACATCAAGATAGATTAAAATTGGGTTTTTCATCAATTTTTGAGAACTCTGCGTTTTTGTAGTCCACAGTTCATAGAAAAAAAAAATATCCAAAATTTACGAAATAGCTAATATCAAAAATACCAAGAAACGAAATTGATAAATCTTTTAAAATGTAAAAATATTTTTTTTAAACCCAAAAAAGGGACCCCCAATTTTATTCAACTAAAAATAGTTGGTTCTCTTTCCCATGAAAATTTGGGTTTGATTCCCTTGTCTTCAAAACTTTTAATATCAAAGTTGCTTTAAAAAATCTTTTTACAGTAAAAAAAACTTTGTAAAAAATTTCCCCCCGAAAAAGGGATGGATGTGTCATAAAAATTCATTTGTAAAATTTGCGATAATTTTATTCGTTCAAACTGGTAAAATTCCGAATAAGATTAAAACAACATAAAAATAGCATTAAACGGGAAAAGATTCTAATGGTCTTTTTTATTCATGTGAGGATTTAACCACCCAATTTGTTTTTTAAAAAGTGAGAAAGTTTATCAAGAAAATCAGTTTCAAAAAAGGGAGTTTTGAAAATTAATGAATTTTCCCTTTGGGTTTTTAAATTGGATTCATTTAAAATTTAAAAAATTTTGGAAGAATTTAATGAAACATTGAAAAAGTAATAATCTTAATTCTTCGGTAGAGTATTAGGTAGGTTTCCAAGTCGGGTTTGTCACCGTGTGTGGAGGTGTTGCTTTGTTGTGAAAATAATGGTGAGGTGTAGTGTTGACCCTTTATTGCCCTCTTTGATGTTTTGTTTTTTATATTTCCCTTTGATAAGTAAAATAACAAAATCGTGGTTTTTCCTTTCTTTCACATTTTATTGTTTTACTTTTTTTGATTCCCCTTTTTTCTGTGACTTATTGCATAATAAATATATATATAATATATATATATAAATATATAATAAATTTTAAAATTTTTAAATATATATATATATATAATATTATATATTTATATATATATTATATTATATATTTTAAAATAAAGAAACAAGGGGGGTATATACAGAGAGAGATCGCAGTCAGCAAAATTTCCCCATACTACTATGGGACGGTAAAGATTCTCAGGCAGCGCTTAGCCACCGCCACACAAATACCACATAAGGGGGATCCTGGTTCACAACCATGTTTCTTTCCCCCCCCGGGCACTCAGTGAGCCTAAAGCAGGGTACAAGCTTTTCAATCCAGGGACGCCCTCGCTGAGGCAGTGGCCAGTACAGAGGTCAGTGTCCCTGGGTCATACCTATTCAAAGAAAAGGGAGAGCGGGGAGTTACCAACCCACCATGTTTGTTTGTAGTGTTTTAAAATCTCATTTTAACTGTTAAAGAAGGAGGCCCCTCTTCTTCAGGGGGAAAATAGGGGGCTAAAGCTTCCCTTGTTTTTTTGGGAGGGTGTGAAAAGGTTTTAGTGGTAAGGGGGAAAATGGTCACAGCAGTGATAGTGGCAGCCGCTTTAAGTGGAAAAGGGGTTCATAGTTCAAAGAAGGAAATAAGGGGGGTTTAAAAGAAGATGTGAAGGTAGGAAACGTTTCTCTTTTCTCCGGACGAGTGCACTTCGGGTTAGTGGGTTGAAGTACCACTGTTTCCCCCATGCTAATCAAGGTAAGAATATTTTAATATTTTAAGTTTCCAATAAGTAATGGATCATGTTTTTTGAAACAGAGACAGAAGGTAAAACGAGGGTTGCTTTCCTGGAGCTGGTTTTGGACATAGCGGGTTTGGGATAATATTAGTCGAAAGGGGAAAAACCCCTTTATCTTCTTAGTGTGGGGGTAATGACTTGGGAAAGGGCGGAGACGGGGAGGCTGAAAAGTCGGGCCACCTAGAAGTACTTAGGTCTAAAGGGATTCCGTCATATGTGCATCTTGCCTAAAAGGGAGGGGACAATAATGGATGCCTGGGGCAATTAAAAAAAATTGTGGCTGGGGACGGGAAACGCAAGGAATTGCAACCCATCATTGAAAACGGGGACCTATTTTTTGGAAACATGTATAATCGGGGGTGGGGTTCACCTCTGGGATGGAGTACTGCATTACCCAAATTCGATTGAGGGGAACTGATGACTTTTCAAAAATTTTAAAATGATAATTATAGAGGATGGGTTTTGTGGAAACAATCAGGCTGCAGTATTGGGGTTAATAACACAGTTTTTACCGGAAATACCTCGGGATATGCTTAAAAAAAATTTTCAAAATAAAGTTCTAGTACTGGCAATTAAATTGATCAACAAACAAAGAAGATAGCAAGGGTAACGAGTGACTGCCCCCTTAAGGTTTACTATACAAATGTAGGAGTTAAGAAAAAAGATAGATGACTAAGTTACTTGAAAGTTTTAGGTAATAATTTTTTGGTGAAAACAAGACCTGGTTAAACCCGAAAGATAAAAAAATGCTTCGAATGCAATATACAGGTTATAAATTTATTCCCCACTGATGGGGTCAACAGGAAGGGGGGTTTGAAGTGCGATGCATGCAAGATAAAATTTTAAATTATTTTGACATGATTAAGATTAGAAACATGAACAAGAATTTTTTTGGGCTACAGTTTCTCGAGGTTTGAAAAATTAATTTTGGGTGCGATTTATAGGCCCCAAACCTTGATAGGGAGTGAGAAAGCTTTTTATGGCAAATGCATAAGGCATTAGATATAAAAATATTGATAATGGGAATTTTAACTTTAAGACAAATTGATTGGAACAATTGACGGGAAATCGGGTCTAGTGACTTTTTGATAGGTTCGGGATTGCATTTTAAAACGGGTTGTGGAAAACCAATAAGGGAAACAATCTGCTTGATTGACTTTGCCAACAAAAGTTCACTAATTATTAATCTTGGGGGTTAATGAGAGTTGGGGGAAAAGTGATCCAAATCAATTTCAATTGTCATGGTTTCCCGGGTAACTGCAAAAAATCCTGTCCCAATTTTTCGCCGGGCAGATTCATGGATGAAAAATTACCTGGGGGGGGCTAAATTGGGGATGTCCTGACTATGGGTCAGTGGGTGATCCTGTTCCCAAATATAACGTTTTTCAGAGTATATTTCTAGGCCCAACAACTTTTTGTTCCGAGTAGGGGAAATTAATCTAAAAAAAATTTACCCAAAAATGTAAACAAAAATTTAAAAACATCTCACTGTCAAAAGACGGGCATAATGGGATATAAAAAAGAGGGGAGGGGCTGTAAAAAATTTTCAATATTTAAATTTAAAGGAAAAATAAAGAAGGAAAAGAAGAGCAAAAAGGGATTATGAGGCAAGGCCGCAAGGGTTTAAAAGATTTCAAAAAGGGTTCTTTCAGGTGTACAGATTAAGATTAGGGAAAAGATTGGCCCACTTTAAGGAAACTCGGGGTCAGATCACGACAGTGAAAAGGATATGTGTAAAATTCTAAATACCTCTTCGTCTCGTTTTTCCCCAGGAAAATCAGCATTTTCCTGAAATAATAGTTTAGTAGAACAAGACATAATAAACATGACGATTGCGGTAACTAGTGACATGGGCCTTAGACAAATACAGAAACTAAAACCAACAAATCCCCGGGCCCCCAAAAACTGTTTGCAAGGGTTTAAGGGAAATGAAAAAAGGGGAAAATTTCGCATCCCTTTTGGCTAATCTTTTTAGCATATCACACAATGGCGGTGCCTGATAAGGGGAAAAAAGGTACGGGCCCTTGGGTTCGAACTATAGACCAAAAAGCCTTACCCCCAAAAATTTATGTAATCAAAAATTTGCCGAGGAATTCGTAGCCACTTGATAGGGAAAATCAAAGGGGGGACGTCACAAGCGGGGTTTTCTCGGGGGTCAGTTTTTGGGCCCGTCGTTTTTCACAATTTACAAAAACGACATGATGGGAATAAATAGCAACAAAAAATTTTTGATGACCCCAAAAATGGGCCCTTTCAATTCATTCTAATGAGGCCACTAGGCACCCCAAGATATTTGAAAGATGATGCAGGCGGAGAAGTGGCAGATGCTTTTTAAAATTTTGACAAATGAAAAGTTCTAATGTTGGACGGGAAAAATAACCATGCTACATAAAAACTAAATTTTTAGTCATAAACAAATGATTGCGAAAAGGTTTTAGGAGTTCTGTTTACGAAATCTAAACCCAAGACAACGTGCAATGTGTTCGAAAAAGCTAACAGAATTTTGGCTTCATATTAAATTTAAAAATAATAAAATCCCCAGGTTGTTTTTTCAATCCAAAATCCTTGGTTTGGCCTCATTTAGACTATGTGCTCAGTTTTGGTCACCGTTTTTACGAAAATATAAATGCTCTGGAAAAAGTACGAGGAGATGACAAAGATGACCCATGCAGAAAACTTCCCCATGAAGAAGACTGAGGGCCGAAACTGCGCCTCTCGAAAAACGTAGAATTTCGGGGTATATGATCGAGGGGTTTTAAAAAGGAAAAAAGGGAAAAATAAAGGGGGTGTAAAAAGCGGCTGAAAAATTTTTCCGCCAAGCGGGCTGTAGCGTCGTTTCAAGTTGGAAAAACAGATTCAGGAAAAAACCCGGGTTTTGGGAAAAGAGTTGGGATGATGGAACAAACTCCCGATACCCCGTTATTGGGCTAAAAATTGTATATTTTAAAAAAAAGGTTTAAAAAATACATGAGTGGGTGTGAGTGGATGTGAGTTGGACCTGACTAGCTTGTGCGCGGGTCTGGTGCCCTGCTCCCTTCCTTTAAATGAATATGACCTGACCCGCTGGGGGGTCATTGGGGTAATCCGGGAGGGGGTACATGGGCCTGCTCAGCATGGGGCAGTACCTGTTGCAGTATTCCTTCTTTTTATGTTTTTTTCTGTGTGCTTGTTCTGTAGGATTGCGTTTGTCCTGTGGGTTAGAGGTCGTGTGATTTTTACTCACCATGAGGCGGGTCAAAACGACATGGGTTCGAATCCTTGGGGTATGCAGTGTTTTTATATATATATATATAATTTATATATATATAATAAAATTTATATATATATATATATATATATATATAATAATATTATATAATTATATATATATATATAAATACTATTGTAACCACGAACGAGTGGTATTAACAATAAAAACACTGCATAGCCAAGGACCCGAACGCATGTCGTACTGGCCCCCATTGTGAGCGAGACCCACATGTCGCCTTAAACCCCGAGGACCATCCAATCCTCAAAAACCCAAACACACGACAGACTATTTTTTCCCCTTTGGGCCCCTGGACATACGGGGTTTTGGGGGGCCTTGGTGTGTGTGAAGGCCTTGGTCATTTGACCGAGGCCTTCCCCTTGCTTGCAGTTCACCCCCTTTAAAAATTGGTTATTTTCAATTAGGCTGCTTTTTTTAAATTTAACTCAGCGGGGTTTTGTTCACCAACCATCATACTTAAAACACTGAAGAAGGCGATCGTCATTCAAGTATGTTTTTCCCTTGACAATCCTCTTTCAGCAAAAAAAAAACTCGTAATGATATTATAACGCTGAAATGCTACACATAAAAATTTATTTTGTATTTTATTCGTTTTGATATCTTGAATATAAAAATTTAGTTATCGGAAAAACACTGATTAAAGCCAGAGTTCACGTGTGAGCCGGGCTACACCATTTGCGGTACAAACTCAGAAAAGAACATGGACATCCTTCAGGGAAAAATATTTGATTACTATCTCCCTTATTAATTTTATAAAAATTAAAAATCTAGCTTTGGAGCTAGTTTTTTTTTGACTTAGCCTGAGCTTTTATTGATCGAGGGTTATTTTATATATTCTTATTTTTTATAGGTTAAAAGCCATCGACTACACAGGGGTTTCTAAAGGGATACAAGATGGATATACACCTCAAAAAATATATGCATACTGCATGTAGTCATACACCCAAAAAAATAAAATAAAAAAATATACAAAAATGTTCTTTAATCTTTTTGTATTTGCAGGGGTGGGTGCCTGTTCCTCTAGTGTCCCCTTAGTAAACTAAGCCAGCCCTTTAGCCTTTCCCAAGACTCATTTTACCTTCTCAAAGCCACTTTTAAAGCTTCGTTAAACCTTTAAAAAGCAAAAACATCTCTAACAGAACCCCAAAAAAAGGAAATTTTTACCCAAGTTGGGGGCTTCGCAAACTTTTTAAGTTTGTCAACTTTAAGGTCAAGTTTTATCCATGGGTCGTCTCTAATACAGAAGTGGCTGGATTCATTAAGTCTGTTCAACTTTGGTCATAACGAATTAAAACAAATTTGGATTTTAAAAAGTCGAGACCCTGGTCCACAGAGAAAAATTTCAAAATTTTCAGAGGGAACTTTGCCCATTTTTCTTGCAAAATTTTTTTGCGAAAATTTTAATGCTAACCCCAAGGAAAAAAACTCAAAAGACGCATATTTTCTAGTAATAAATTCTACCTCCTCCCCTCTCTCTCTCTCTCTTCTCTCTCTCTCTCTCTTCTCTCTCTCTCTCTCTCCTCCCCCCCCCCTGGCTTTTCCCTAAATTTTTATGTAATTCCCCTTTTCCTTCTCCTTATACCTTTAAACCCCATCCCTCTCTTCCTCCCCCTCACTCTTCCTTTCCCTTTTTCCTCTTCCACCCCTCCCTCTCCCCATCCCCTTTCCCCCCGCCCCTCCCTCCCTCCTCCGCAGTCCCCTGTACAATCTAAACAAATTAGCTCCCCCCTTCCATCATTCGTGTGTCCCAAATGCCATTACATTTTCATTTTTTTTTTACTCCGGTTCCTGCCTTCCTTTTTCCAGGAATGTGTTTTCAATTTTTTTGTCGTATGTTTGTTTTTATGTTTAAAAGAAAATATTTGTTCATTTTAAAGACTGTCTCTATTGTGCGGTGTCCGTGTATGTGTCGTTGGGTCCTCTCCTTTTCCTCTCTGTTTTTCCCCCCTCTCAACAACACTCACACATAAAAAGTAATCTCAAAGGACCCAAAAAATTAACCTTACACTGGAAGAATTCATGGTTTAAATTATTTTGTATTTCCACTATATTATACCAATATACAAAGCAGGGAACACATCCTGCGATGCTCCATGATGTACTACAACAGGGCAGAAAACACACCTTCTCCCCTTTCCACTATAACTATCATACGGCAGAACAGCAGATCCTTTTCATATTTCCACATGAACATCATACGGGGGAAAAAGCAATCCCTTTTCACATTTCCACATGTAATATCAACAGGGCAGAACAGCAGCATCCTTCCATTTTCCACTATTAACTTTTTACAGGGCAGAAAAGCAGCATCCTTCTCAATTTCCACTATGTAATATCTAAGGGCAGAAAGCGCTCCTTCCATTTTCACTAAAAAACATCATACAGGGCAAAAAAGCAGCTCCCTTCTCACTTTCCCTATGAAACTATCATACGGGCAAACACAGCATCCTTCTCAATTTTTCCCCTATGTAAATTTCATACGGGAAACACAGCTCCTTTTCATATTTCCCCTATGTAAATATCACCAGGGGAGAACAGCACATCCTTTTTACATTTCCACTATGTAACTATCAACAGGCAAACGCAGCATCTTTTTCACATTCCCCCTATGAAATATCATCAGGGCAGAACAGCACACCTTTCCCCCATTTCCACTATGTGACTATCATACAGGCAGAACAGCAGATCCTTCTCACATTTCCCCTATGTAAATCAACGGGCGAACACAGCATCCTTTTTTTATTCCCCTAAGTAATACATACAGGGAGAACCAGCATCCCTTTCATATTTCCATTGTGTACTATCAACAGGGCAGAACAGCACACCTTTCAATTTCCAATAAGTAACTAATAAGGGCAGAACAGCAATCCTTTCACATTTTTATATTAAAATTCATACAGGGCGAACACAGCATTCCCTTTTTCCCTATTTCCATTCTGTAGCTATCATACAGGGCAACAGCACATTTGGTTTTTTTTTTCCCTACGTAAAATTTTTTCAACAGAATACAACCCACTGTAATAAAAAAAATAATGATAATAAAAAAAAAATAAAATAATAATAATAATATTTTTTAAAATTAAAATTTAAAATTATTAGTTATTAAATTTTATGTAGAGTATAATATTATAGTAGTATATAATAAAAAAATAATAGAGTAAAAGTAGTAATGAATTCGCTGTAAAACAGCAGTTGCAGAAGGGGAATTAATCGCAAAAATTTATTTTTGAACGGGGGAAAAATACAGCCTAAAAAAGCCATAAACTTCCCCTAAATATTACAAAAAAAAACATTTGCTTTACGTTTGTTTTTAGTGAGCAAGGACATTATATTTTTTTTTTGAGAATGAGAAATTTAATCCAATAATATATGTTAAATTTCCCCCAAACATGACAAAAAAAAATAAGTTTTTTTGGAGTTTTTTAACAGGGTTTGTGTTGTATGTGTGTTTTGGTTTTGTTGTGTGTGTTGGTATGTGTTGTGTGTGTGTGTGGTGTGTTTGTGTGTGTGTGTGGGGTGTGTTGGTGTGTGTGTGTGGGTGTGTGTGTTGTGTGTGGTGTGTATGGTGTGTGTGTATGTTGTGTGTGGTGTTTTTTGGGGTGTGTTGTTTGTGTTGTATTGTGTGTGTTGTGTGGTTTTTTTATTTTGGGGTTTTGTGTGTGGTTTTTTTGTGTGTATTTTGTTTGAGTGTGATGTGTGTTTGTATGTGATGTGGTTTGTGTGTGTATGTGTGTTTTGTGTTATGGGGGTGTGTGGTGTATGTTTTGTGTGGTGTGTGTGGTTGTTTGTGTGGGGTGTGTGTTTTGTGGTGTGTGGTGTGTGTTGTGTGTGGTGTAGTGTGTGTGTGTGTTTTGGTGTGTGTGTGTGTTGTGTGTGTGTGTGTGTGTATGTGTTGGGGTTTACTCACCTGTTGGGTTGCGGGGGGCGAGTCCGAGTCCTGGCCCCCCCCTGTTCCTGATCCTACTAGGGCACTTCCCCCGAACCCTGGTTTTTCATACCCCTGCTTAAAGCTAGTTGGATCCTGCCTCCACTAAAAGCTTCCCCAAAAAATTCCATTCTGATCTCTGTGGTGAAGAAATACTTCCTAAACCCTGTATTCATTTGTCTTCAACTTCCCAAAAAGTGTCCGCTTGTTATTGTGACCAATCTCTGGAACGATCCGTGTTTTGTCCACCTTGTCAATTCCTCCTCAGTATTTTTGTATGGTCGTTAACCTGTCCCCCCTATCCTCTCCTGTCCTCCAGTGTCGTCAGGTTGATTTCCCTTAACCCATCCTCGTAAGACATCCTCTTAGCTCTGGGACTATCTTTGTTTGCAAACCTTTGCACTTTCTCTAGTTTTCTTTTACGTGGCTTGGCTAGGTGTGGGTTCCAAACTGGTGCCTCATACTCCAATATGGCCTAACGTACACGTGTACAGGTCCCTGAACGATTCCTTATTAAGATATCGGAATGCGATCTGAGGTTTGCTATGCGGCCCATATGCGCAGCAGTTATTTGAATTGATGTGCGCTTCAGATAATTTCCTGGTGTTTATACTCACCCCAAATCTTTTCCCCTGAGTGAGGTTTGTAGTCTCGGCCCCCTAGACAGTAACCCCGTGTGTGGTGTGTAATGTGGTGAGTGTGTGTTTTTTGTGTGTGTATGCGTGTGTGGTGTATGGTGGTGTGAGTGTGTGTTGGTGGTGTGTATGTGTGTGTGTGTGTAAGTGAGTGTGTGTGTGTGTGGTGTGTCTGTGTGTGGTGTGTGTGATTGGTGTGTGTATGTGTGAGTGTGTTGTGTTTTGTGTGTGTATGTGGTTGTGTGGTGTGTTTGTGTGTGTGTATGTGTGGTGTGTGGTGGTGTGTGTATGTGTGTGTGTGTGTGTGGTGTGTTTTTTGTGTATGTGTGTGTGTGTGTGTGTGTGTTTTTTGTGGGGTATGTTGTGTGTGTGTGTGTGTGGGTGTGTGTGTGTGTATTGTGTGTTTTGTGTTGGTGTGGTGTATTGGTGTTGGGGTATGTGTGTGTGTTGTGTGTGTGTATGTGTGTGTGTGTTTGTGTGTGTGTGTGTGTGTGTGTGTGTGTTGGTGTGCGGATGTGTATGTGTTGTATGTGTGTGTATGTGTGTGTTGTGTGTGTGTGTGTGTGTGTGTGTGGGGTTGTGTGTGTGTGTGTGTTGTGTGTGTGTTGTGTGTGTGTGTGTGCGTGTGTGCAGTGTTGTGTGTGGGTATGTGTGTGGGTGTGTGTGCATGTGTGTGTGTGTACTCACCAAATTGTGGTTTTCAGGGGGTCAGACTCACTCCTGGCCCCGCCTCTTCACTGAGTTTATCATAGTTCGTCAAAAAAATTATTTAGGTCCTGTTCCCCACTGCATCCAAAACAATTGTGGCTGAAGAAATACTTCCAAATCCCTTTGACTCATCTGAGTTTTCAGCTTCCAATTGTGACCCCTTATGCTGTGCCCCAATCTCGGGGAACATCCTTCTCTGCCCCTTTTATTCAACGCAGTATTTTGTAATATCGTCATCTGTCTCCCTCCCCTCCTCTTCTCCAGTTTTTCGCAGCCGATTTCCCTTAACCTTTTTCCAAGGAACTTCCCCTTGCTCGGGAAAAATACCCGTTTGAAAACCTTTGCACTTTCTCTAATTCTTGACGTGTTTGACCAAAAAGTGGGTTCCAAACTGGGGCTGTTACTCCGTATGGGCCGACGTACAAGTGTAAAAGCTTGAACGATTTCCCTTTTGGGGGTACCGGAACGCTTTTCCAGGTTTTGCCAGGCCCTATATGCCGCAGCGTTTCTGGGGAATTGGCTCCAGCGAATACCCGTATTATATTACCCCCAGATCTTTTCATTGGGTGAGGTTTGCAGTCTTGGGCCTCCTTGCAACACTCTGTCTGAGTCTTTTTGCCCTTTTCCGTCTTCATGACTTTGATTTAGCGGGGGAAATTTTTGGGGCCAGTTTTGGCCACGCATCCCGCCCGTCCAGATCTCTTTTTAGACCTGTTGGGCCCCGTTGATTTTAATTCTATAAATTAAAATTCAACTCTGCAAATAGGGAGCTTTGAATCTATCCCCTTTGGCATGTCTTCACATATCCAAAAATAGCATCTCCCAGGGGACCCCCGGGGCCCCCCCCATCACCGGAGCCCCCTGTGATACCCCATCCGGGCCATAAATCGCTGTTACCCCCCCCCTTGGTATTCACTGATCCCTTTCAGTGGCTTTCGTTTTTTGTGCTTTTTCCTCCAGCTTTTTACTAATCTCTTTGAGGAAAATGTGTCGAAGTCCTTCTTTCAGTCCAAGAAAATGCAAAAACCCACCCCTCTCTCTCATTTTTACTTCAGTTAAAATTTTCATAAAACTTGTAGGGTTTTTTTACACAGGATTTGCCTTCCATGAATCCGTGCTGGCTATAGTTTTAATCTTGTTTCACTCCAGGGCCCCACCACTCTCCTCCCCCATAATCTTCTCCATGATTTTTATATATAACCATGACACTGGTCTATAAATTTTTTGTGCTTCGTTTCTGTCTCCTTTCTTAAAGTTGGGGACAACATTTACCTCTTCCATACTTCAGTTGTTCCCAATTTCAAGGGAAGTGGTTGAAGATGTGGTTAGTGTCACACTTAGTGTCTCGCTTCGCGTCTCCAAAGACCCACGGAAAGATGTCTTCCCACCGCCTTTGAGGTATCAAGGTCACTTAGGCTTCTCCACCACCTCCTCAGTTGTGGAAATTCATCCAACACTTGTTGGTATATCCCTTGTTGATGTACCCCACTGTTTAAGTCATCCAAGTGTCCCTTCAGCCTCCACTTTAAATACTTCCTGAAATGCTCATATTGGAGCTCCTCACATACTTCTTGGTCGTTTCTTTGTGGAGCTCCCCCACCTTCTTTCCTCATTCCTAATTACCTCGTCCCTTGTCTTTGTCTTCTTCTGATTTGGCTGTAAAGTAGTTTCGGGTCAGACTTGACTTTCGATGCTATGTCGTATTTTCTACATGCCGCTGCGCCTCCGTCCTTATCTGTGCATACTCGTTACTGGCTCGGGCGACTAATCTCTTTTATTTTCCTGAATCCTTTGTCCTTCTGTACGTTTTTTCATTCTCCTAGAGCACTTTAGTTTTTGTCTCCTATACCTTCAGGAAAACCAAGGGCTCGTTGTTCCCTTCCCATTATTTCTGTTACCCTGGGAACAAAAGCCCCTTTGCACTGCCGCTTTGCATTTAGTATGTTTACAAAACCATTCAGTTCGTATACTATTTTCCTGCAACACCTCCTCACTGAACCTCCTGCAAAGAAGGTCTCATTCCTGTGTAGTTCCCCTGTTATAGCTTGGCTTTTTCCTTTCTACTCCTGTTACCCTCTGCACTTTTAGCTCCAAGATGTAATTCAGAGTCATAAACCACGGGTCCACTAGCTTCCAAGGAACCTTTCATATGTGATCTGCTCATGTCTTGAGCTACTCAGGGGGAACACCGAGGTGCATCTTGTTGGTTTATCCTCCCCTCTCTCTCTGGTTATGTCCCTAACAAGTTTAGCGCATGAAGGTTTGCGAGCACCACATCCATCCTCTTGCGGCTCTCCTCCATGTTTTTTAGGGACCCCCAATGTGGTCTCCATGAATTTTCCCATTCTCCCTGGATTTGAAGTCGCCCATGACCACAGAAAATTTTGCTCTACTGAGTAAGCCAATCTTTGCCACCTCGGCTAGGTGTCCACACATTGCTCTGTCGCACTCATCATATCCTCTCTTGCCTCCTGCATTTCTGTGTTGGGTTATACATCACTGCAATGACTACCTTGTGTTCCCCTGAAGTGAACTGTACCTACTAGGTAATCCTGTCTCCCAATCCGTCCATTCTTCCATTTCTTTTATAGCCCCACTGGTTTTTAATTAGCAGTGCGCAACCCCTCCTCCTCCTCTGCTTCCTTTTATCCTCTCCTCAGGATCTGATATCCGGTGGGAAGATTGCATCTCTTATATCCCAGTGAGTTTTGTTTCTGTAACCTCAACAATGTCTGGGGACATCTCCTTGACTCTTTCATGCACTCCTCACATTTATTCGTTATTCCTATCTTCGTTCGTGTACCAAACTTCAACTTCTTTCTATAACTGGGTCTGGGGAAGAAAGGTGGTTAGGGGAGCAGGTGCCATGGCATTGGCCTATAGTTGATGCTATAAGGGTGGCATTTGTGGTATGGGGGTGGGGCAAGAGGGCTATGGGGGTTTCAGTGAGGGTGGTGGTTGTGGTGAGGGGAGGGGATAGAGGGAACAGTGTGTGGGTTGACTGTGGGGGTGGGGTTTGTGGTGAGGGGGATTGGGGAGAGGGTACCATGGTGGGTTACTGTGGGTTCTGTGGGGTGGGGTATGAGCTTAAAGGGAATGTGTGGGTTACTGTAGGGGGTGGATTTTGTACAGAGGGGATGTGTGGGTTACTGTTATTGTTTTCTGTGGAGGTGAGTATTTTGGCTGAGGGAATGGGGGCAGAAGGGTACCAGTGAGTGGGTTTTAGGTTAGGTTGTTTGAGTGCTTTGGGATTGCCCTGGTTGTGTTCCTACTGTGGTGGTACTGTAGAGAGGATTGCTTGTTTCTTCTTCCCACTGGGCCTTGATTTCTCCTGCTCCCCCACCTCCTTGTCTCCCCATCCTCCTTGTTGACATTTCGCCCTATCTTCAGTCTCATTCCTTTCTTCTTGTGTTCTGTCTCAGTCAGGTACACACTCCGAACTCCTAGTTGTCCATAAGGTACTCTTCTCCTGCAGGTTCCGTTTCGAGCTGACCTGCCTTGAATATCACTTTGACTGACGCTTTTTCCTCTCGCAAACCACCAATTCTCCGAAAATTTGTCAGTTGGGTCATATCGTCCTCTCCTAACTTGGCTTTCATGATGCTTTCAAATCCGTTTTTTCCCCTCCGTTTCCTTGCCTCTCGAAGTTTCCCCATCTACTGCTATGGTTGTGTTCCTTCTGTGGGTGGTACTGGAGGGAATGTGCTTTGTCCTTCCACCTGGGCCCTGATTTCTCCTGCTCCCCACCTCCTTGCCTCCATTCCTCCTTGTGACATTGCGCCCTCTCTTTTCAGTATCAGCCTTTCTTCTTTTGTGTTCTGTCTCAGTCCGAGGTACACACTCCGAACACCTAGTTGTTCCATAGGTACGCTTTCTCCTGCAGGATCCGGTTTCGGAGCTGACACAGCCTTGAATATCACTTGACTTGGAAGCTTTTTCCTCTCGCAAACCACCTAATTCTCCACAAGTTTGTCACTGGGTCATATCTTCCTCTCCTATTGCTTTCATGAAGCTTTAAAATCGTTTTTTCCCCTCCTGTTTCCTTGCCCAAAAGTTTCCCCCATCTATTCTTGGTTTTTTCCCTTTCTGTGGGTGGTACTGGAGGGGGAGTGTTTTGTTCTTCCAACCTCCGATTTCCCTGCTCCCCCCCTTTCCCTTTGCCCCCCCCATTCCCCTTGTGACTTTGCGCCCCTCTCTTTCGTTCATCCTTTTTTCTTGTGTTCTGTCTCAGTGAGGACACACCCCAAAACCCTAGTTGTCCATAGGTACCTTTCCCTGCGGACCCGGGTTTCGAGTTGACTTGCCTTGAAAATCACTTTGACTGGCGCTTTTTCCTCTCCAAACCCCAATTCCCGAAAATTTGTCGTTTGGGTCTATCGCCCCTTCCTTTTCTTTCTTTGCTTTCAATCTTTTTTTTTTCCCTTTTTTTTCCTTTGCCTCGAATTTTCCCCCCTTACTTCTTGGTTATTTTCCTTCTGTGGGTGGTACGGGAGGGGATTTTCTTTTTTTTCCCCCGGGGCCATTTCTCCTGCTCCCCACCTTCCTTCCTCCCATTCCCCTTGTGCATGCCCCCTCTCTTTCAGTATCTCCTTTCTTTTTGTGTTCTGTCTCAGTCGAGGTCACACTCCGGAACCCTATTTTGTCCATAGAAAGCTTTCCCCTGCAGGATCCGGTTTCGAGTTGACTCTGCCTTGAATATCACTTTGACTGGACGCTTTTTCCTCTCGCAAACCACCCAATTCTCCGAAAATTTGTCAGCTGGGTCATATCGTCCTCTCCTATTGCTTTCATGATGCTTTCAATCGTTTTTTCCCCTCCTGTTTCCTTGCCTCGTAAGTTTCCCCATCTACTTCTTGGAGTCCATAGACAAAAACGGCCCTCCCCCTTTCGTCCTCCCACTGTACAACCTGAGCATCCTCTGATACGAATTAGTTCCTGCCATTGACGCGTTGCTTCCTACTGTCTCTTCCCTATCCAGTGCCCCTGTGCTTATCTGTTCCTGGACATGGCAATTGTCCGTTAAAGCCTCTGTTAAAGCCTCTGTGCCTCTGTGCCTCGTAAGTTTCCCCATCTACTTCTTGGAGCCCATAGACAAAAACGGCCCTCCCCCCTTTCGTCCTCCCACTGTACTACCTGAGCATCCTCTGATACGAATTAGTTCCTGCTAGTGACGCGTTGCTTCCTACTGTCTCTTCCCTATCCGGTGCCCCTGTGCTTATCTGTTCCTGGACATGACAATTGTCCGTTAAAGCCTCTGTGTATAGTCTAGCTCCTTCATTGTCTTTAGCCCCCTCATTAGTTCCTGCTATTCTCCCTGCCTTTTCCCAGGCCACCTTTTGGTCTGATAGTAATTGCATACTGTATATCTCCTTTGTTCCCTACTGTCCCCTCATCGATGACTGATGATGATGTGTGTGTGTGTGTGTACTCACATAGTTGTACTCACCTAGTTGAGGTTGCAGAGGTCGAGTCCAAGCTCCTGGCCCCGCCTCTTCACAGGTCGCTACTAGGTCACTCTCCCTGTCCCGTGAGCATTATCATACCTCTGCTTAAAGCTATGTATGGATCCTGCCTCCACTACTTCGCTTCATAAACTATTCCACTTCCTGACTACTCTGTGGCTGAAGAAATCCTTCCTAACATCCCTGGGATTCATCTGTGTCTTCAACTTCCAACTGTGTCCCGTTGTTTCTGTGTCCAATCTCTGGAACA
Source organism: Cherax quadricarinatus (assembly GCF_026875155.1). Classification (NCBI taxonomy): domain Eukaryota; kingdom Metazoa; phylum Arthropoda; class Malacostraca; order Decapoda; family Parastacidae; genus Cherax; species Cherax quadricarinatus. The sequence continues at coordinate 68,250,618 of NC_069401.1, read as the reverse complement.
TCCTGTCTTTATCCACCTTGTGTGTGTGTGTGTGTGTGTGTGTGTGTGTGTGTGTGTGTGTGTGTGTGTGTACTGGTAAGCCGGTCACGTCCTGTTTCCACATGATGTAAAGTGAACTGAACGAGAGAGAAAGGTGTACTTGTACTTATGCACAACATTGGCTGCTCTTTATGTGCACATAGGTCTTAGTGTACGACCGTCTGATGTACGTGAATGTGTACGTAATGGAAGATACTTAAGAAATCATTACAACTTCCAACTACCCATACTATTACTCTACTACTATTACAACCCACTTTTTTGACTATTGCGACTACTATTACTATTTTGCCAACTACTTCAACTATTACTATTGCGAGTACTACTAATACTAATACTTCACTTCTATTACTACAGCTACTATTACTACTGCGAGTAATATGCTGCTAGCTAACTATTACATTATATTATTACTGCTCTCGTACTATTATTACTACTTCTATTACTACTTTTACTACTACCACCATTAATACTTACTGTTACTGCTGCTAGTACTATTATTAATAATACTTCTGTTAGTAATACTATTACTATAATTGCTACTACTATTACTATTATTACTGTTGCAGTTACTACAATTGAGTGATTACTGCTACTGCTATTATAAGGGCTGCTTCTATTACTACTACTACTACTACTACTACTACTACTATTACTACTGCTATTTCTACTATTAAAATTGCTACTAGTACTAAGGCCACTACTACTCCTACTTCATTTACTACTACTACTCCTACTACATCTATTACTACTACTACCGCTACTAGTACTACTACTACTACTACTACTAATAATAATAATAATAATAATAACAATCTTAGTTCCTTCTGAAGCCTAGCCCAGCTTAATATTCTTGGCTTATTTTCACATTCTTTTTATTTTACTACGTATTAGCACTTTAGTACATGTTAGTATATAGCAGCACATTGTTACCTGATACCAACATCAGTACATGGTATCACTTTTTATGTTGCTGTTAGCATCACTAGAAACAATATACCATAGTGGGTGCTTCTGTCTGGCTATCAACTGGACGAAGGATCTGAGCCCTCAGGCACATCAGGAGCTGAATAACCCGCTTAATTTCGACAAATTTTTTTCAATTCATGAATATATAATTATTTTTTTTATTTCATTCAGAGGCACAAACTGCATATAACAACATCCTATGAGAAATCTTTTTCAATTTCCTAGTAGCTTTATAATAAGTTAGCTCACGAAATTTTACATTCAGAAATTATTAAACTGGAAGTCTGGGATTTTTAAAACTCGCCAGTGAAAAATTCATATTAATAATTATAATTTTAATCGTTTTCATATTTACAATTTACCGTAAATTTAGGGCGGAACTATATCAGCTGTCAGTTCAGACCTTCGTTCCAAATTATCCCGTGTTGTAATGGCTTTTTAAATAATTCTCATTGGTTAATTTTAGATTTAAGTGCATCGTATATTATGTACATCATTATTATATCTATTATTATTATTATTATTCTTATTATTATTATTATTATTATTATAATTATTAATATTTAAAAAATAATATTATTGCTGCCGTTATCATTATAATTATTATTATTATTACATTATTATTATTTATTCATCATCATTATCATCATCATCATCATCATCAACATTCTCCCCATGGCTTGCTTCAAGCAAGTAGAGGTAGAAAAAGGTGGGATCCTTGCCACCAGTGGGAAAGGTCGCGAGGGGAGAGGGGGGATCTGAATGCAAAGTGTGAAGGTGGGAATGGATATATGAGAGTGTGCCACAAGTAGGCAGTAGGTGAAAGGCAGGGAGAGCCAAGTGACGGGGGGGACAGGTGGGTGGATAGGTGGGACAGTGCAACAAGTGTGTTTGTGGGGGTGGGATAGGAGGGACAGTGCTAGAAAAGTAAGTATGTAAGAAGGGATAGATGGTACAGTGCTACAAGTGTGTAGGTGGGGTTTGATAGTGGGAGAGTGCTACAATGTGTAGAGGGTTTGGAAAGAAGACAGTGCATAAGTGTGAAGGTAGGGAGGATAGGTGGACAGTCCTACAATTTGTAGGTGGTGTGGGATAGGAGGGACAGTGCTACAAGTGGTGTAGGTGGGTGGGGATAGGTGGGACAGTGCTCCATGTGTGCATTGGGATGGGGCGAGTGAGGAGGTGGACAGGTGCTACAAATGTGCAGTAGTGGATGGGGTAGGTGGGACAGTGCTACAAGTGTGGTAGGTGGGGAGGGATAGTGGGAGGGACAGTGCTACAAGTTGTATAGGTAAGGGGGGATAGTGGGACAGTCTATAAGTGTGTAGGTGAGTGGGATAGGTGGGACAGTGCTACAATGTGTAGGTAGGTGGGATAGGTGGTGACAGACCTAAAAGTATTAGGTAGGATTGCGATAGAGGGAACCAGTGGCTACAAGTTTGTAGGTGGGGGTGGAATAGTGGGACAAGTGTTACAAAGGTGTAAGTGGAGCGGGTAAGTTGGACATTGCTACAAGTGAGTAGTGGGGGTGGGGATGGATAGGACAGTGCTACAATTTTGTAGGTGGGGGTGCGATAGCGGGGCACAGTGCTACAAGTGTGTAGGTAGTAGGGATAGTGGGACAGTGCCACAAAGTGTCAGGTGGGGGTGGTAAGGTTGGACAGTGGCTACAAACAAGTAAGTAGGAGGATAGGTGGGACAGAGTGCTCCAAGGTATGTAGGTAGGGTGGGATATGGGACCTAGCTGCAAGAGTGTAGGTAGGATGGGATAGGTTGGACAGTGCTACCAGTGTATAAGTGGGGTGGGGTAGGTGGGAACAGTGCTACAAGTTGTAGTGGGGTGGGATAGGTGGGACCGTCCTATAGTATGTAGGGGTGGGTGAGATTAGGTGGGACGTGCTACAAGAGGTGAAAGTGGTGTGGGATAGGTGGGACAGTGCAACAAGTATGTAGGTGGTTGAGATAGATGGGACATTGCTACAGTGTGTAAGGTGGGGTGGGGATAGGTGGGACAGTGCTACAAGGTATGTAGGTGGGGTGAGATAGGGTGGACAGAAGCTACAAGAGTGTAGTGGTGTGGGATAGGAGGGACCAGTGGCTACAAGTATTTAGGTGGGGATGAAAGATGGGACAGGTGCTACAATAAGTAGGGTGGGGTGAGATAGGTGGGACAGTGCAACAAGTGTGTTATGTGGGTGTGGAAGTAGGTGGTGACAGTGGTACAGAAGTGTGTTTGGTGGGGTGGGATATGGTGGGACAGTGGTACAAGTGTTGGGGTGGGGGTGGGATAGGTGGTGGGGGGGGGACAGTGGTTGCAAGTGTGTAGGTGGGTGTGGTGAGTGTATAGGTGTTAGGACAGGTGCTACAACTGGTGGGGCAGATAAGCTGGGACCATAAAACGAGTACTTACGTTGGCGATTGTGTGGGGGTGTTTGTGATTGGTGGTGGGGGTAGGGATTTGGGCGGGGGATGGGTATGGATTTGGGGTTGGGGATGGGTGTGAGGTGATAACAAGTCAGATCAAAGACATCTGGATTCATGAAGGTTCAAACCAATGTTCCACTGGAGTTAAACATTAACGTGGTTGACGTGTTAAACTCTTGGTTCCAGTGATGCTAATCCAGAGGATTCCACAACGACAATAAGAAACTAACACAGCAAAATAATACGAGAACGAGAACTAATCAAGAATAAAAAGAGTATACACAACATGCAGTATGGCAACGCAAGAACGAGAGAAAAAAAACAACAATAACAGCAAGACAAACAAGCAAAATGGTAAGATCAAACATAAACGACACAACATCCAGGCCAATGTCCACTAACGAGTAGCAACAGGTTCGAAATTGCGAAAATACACAACGAGCGTCTCCTCTATATTCTCTCTCTTTGAGAGGATGCTGCTACCCAGCTCTACTACTCCGGTGCTGTGACAGTTACTGAGTCTTCCTCCTTGCACACCCAACGGAAACCCAAAAAAAAAAACATACCACGGGTTGGGTTTGAACACGCGGTCATAGAGTCCTCAAAACTCCTGACTGCGGGTTCAAACCCACCAGTGGTAGGGTTTGTTTGCAAACGTGGTCATTACGTTTCGTGATTTGACAGTTTCACTAAACTGGAGTCTCTCCCGGCACACACCAGTCCCCACCAGTATGAGTCCCTCCCGTGCACACACACAGTCCACCAGTTACTGAGTCCTCTCGCCCGTGCACACACGCAGTCCCCAACCAGTACTGAGTCCCCTCCTCGTGCACACACACAGTACACCAGCACTGAGTCTCCTCCTCGTGCACTACGTCATACAAACCAGTACTGAGTCTCTCTTCCCCTCGTGCACACACACATTACACCCTTACTGATTCTCTCCCCTCGTCAACACACACAGTAACTACCAGTACTGAGTCTCTCCCCGTGCCACACACAGTAAACAACCACACCACAGCTGAGACTCTCCTCGTGCACACACACACAGTAACACCAGTCTGAGTCCTCCCGTGCACACACACAACACCAGGACTGAGCTCTCCTCGTGCAACACAACACAGACACCAGTACTGAGTCTCTCCTCGTGCACACAACACCTGTACACCAGACTGAGTCTCCCCCGTGCACACACACAAGTACACCAGTACTGAGTCTCTCCTCGTGCACACACACTACACCAGTACTGAGTCCCTCTCCCCGTGCACACACACAGTACACCAGCACTGAGTCTCTCCTCGTGCACAGACAGCAGAACACAGTAACTGAGTCACTCCCTCGATGCACACAACACTGTACACCATACTGAGTCCTCTCCCGTGCACACACACAGTACAAACCAGTACTGAGTCCCTCTTCTCGTGCAACACACCACAGTACATAGACGCAGTAACTGAGTCTCTCCCCCTGCACACACACAGTCCACCAGTAACTGAGTCCCTCCCCGTGCACACACACACTACACAGTACGACCAGTACTGGAGTCTCTCCCCCGAGACAACACACACAGACAACAACCAGTACTGAGTCTCTCCCTCGAGCACACACACAGTAAAACCACCAGTACTGCAGGTCCTCCACCTCGTTCAGCACACGAAACAGTACACACCAGTACTGAGTCTCTCCTCCTCCCCTGCACACACACAGTACAAACCCAGTACAGATCTCTCCTCGTGCACACACACAGTACACATACTGAGTCTCTCCCCCTGCACACACACAGTCCCACCATACTGAGTCTCCTCCCGTGCACACACACACTACACAGTTACAACACAACCAGTACTGAGTCTCTCCCGGTGCACAAACAACAGTAACAACCAGTACGGAGTCCTCTCCTCTGCAACACAACAGTACACACCAGTACTGAGTCTCTCCCCTTCACACACACAGTACAACCAGCACTGATCTCCTCTTCTCCCTCGTGCACACACACAGTACACCAGATACTGATCTCTCCGTCGTCACCACACTGTACAACCAGTAACTGAATCTCTCCCCGTGCACACTCACGTACACACCAGTACTGAGTCCTCATCTCGTGCACACAAACACAGAACACCATACTGAGTCTCCTCCCCACCTAACACACACGGTCCACCAGGTACTGATCTCTCCCGTGTCACACACCCCTAAACAGTACACATACTGAGTCTCCTCTCTCCCCTGCACCACACACAGTACAACCAGTATGAGTTCTCTCCTCCCCCATGCACACACACAGTACACCAGTACTGAGTTCCTCGTCCTCGGCACACAAACACAGTACACCAGTAACTGAGTCTCATCCCCGTGCACACCACACCAGTACAACCAGTACTGAGACCTCCTCGTGCACACACACAGTACACCAGTACTGATCTCATCCCCCTGCACAACACACACAGTCCACCAGTACTGAGTCTCTCCCCTTGCACACACACACTACACAGTACAACAGTACAGAGTCTCTCTCCCCGTGCACACACACATACACCAGTACTGGAGTCTCCTCCCCGAGCCCACACACATACACCAGTAATGAGTCTCACCTCGTGCAACACACACAGAAACACCAGTACTGATCTCTCCCCCGTGCACACACACAGTACAACCATTAATGATTCTCTCTCTAACCCTCGTGGCACACACCACACAGTACAACCAGTAATGAGTCTTCCACCGTGCACACACACAGTACACCAGTACAGAGTCTCTCCTCGTCCTCCTCCGTGCACACACACATACACCAGTACTAGTCCTCTCCTCGTGCACACACACAGTACACCAGTACTGATCTCTCCCCGTCACACAACAGACAACCATACTGAGTCTCTCTCCTCGTGCACACACACAGTACAACCAGTACTGAGTCTCTCCTCGAGCACACACACAGTTACACTCAGTACCTGAGTCTCACCTCGTGCACACGACTTCAGTACACCAGTACCGAGTCTCTCCTCGTGCACACATCACAGTACACCAGTACTGAGTCTCTCCCCGTGGCACACACACAGTACACTAACCAGTACTGAGTCCCCTCTCCCCGTGCACACACACAGTACACCATACTGATCTCTCCTCGTGCACACAACCACAGTAACACCATACTGAGTCTCTCCTCGTGCACACACACAGTACACCAGTACTGAAGTCTCTCGCTCGGTGCACTACACACAGTACACCAGTACTGGATTCTCTCCTCGTGCACGACTCACATACAACCAGTACTGAGTCCCACCCCCTGCACACAATCAAGTACACAGTACTGAGTCCTCTCCCCCCGTGCACACACACAGTACACCAGACTGATCTCTCCTCGGCACACCACAGTAACACCAGTACAGAGATCTCTCCTCCTCGTGCACACACAAACAGTACAAACCATTACTGAGTCCCTCCTTCGTGCACATCACAACAGTAACAACCAGTACTTAGTCTCTCCCCTGCACACACCCAGTAAAACCAGTACTAGTCTCATCCCCGTCACACCCACAGTACACCAGTACTGAGACCCTCCGCGTGCCACAACACACAGTACACAGTACTGAGTCTCTCCCCGTTGCACACACACAGTACACACAGTACTGAGTCCTCCTCCCCCGTGCACACACACAGTACACCAGTACTGAGTCTCTCCCCGTGCACACACACAGTAACACCATACTGAGTCTCTCCCCGTGCACCACAACACAGTACAAACCAGTACTGAGTCTGCTAATCGTGCACGACACACAGTACAACCAGACGAGTCTCTCCCCGTGCACACACACAGTACACCATACTGAGTCTCTCCTCGTGCACACACACAGTACAAACCAGTACTGAGTCTCTCCCCGTACACACACACACAGTCACCAGTTCTGAGTCCCCTTCTCCCCGGGCACACACACAGTACACCAGTGACTGAGTCACATCCTCGTGCACCACACAGTACACCATACTGAGTCCTCTCCCCCGTGCACACACACAGTACACCAGTACTGAGTCCTCTCCTCGTGCACACACACGACAGTACACAGTACGGAGTCTCTCCCCGTGCACACTCACAGTACACCAGTACGATTCTCTTCCTCGAGTCACACACACAGTACAACACCAGTACTGAGTCTCTCCCCGTGCACACACACAGTACACCAGTACTGAGAGTCCTCATCCGTGCACCACACACAGTACACCGTACAGAGTCCTCTCCTCGTGCACAACACACTGTACACCCAGCCCGCTGTATATAGAAGGAATTGTCTGGGAGATCAATGGGTAATGGGTTATATGGAGAGCATATGTTTGGGAGAGAGAGAAGAGAGAGAGATGAGAGAGAGAGAGAAGAGAGAGATAGAGAGAAGAGAGAGAGAGAAGGAGAGAGAGAGAGAGAAGAGAAATTGTGAAGATGGTTGTAGGAAGGGTTAGTGTGAGGTGAAGAGAAGAATGGAAGACGTCGATTAACTGTTGAACAAAAGGTACGGGAGGATAGATAGAAGAGGAAAGTGAGAGAGACAGAAGACAGACAGAGAGAGAGAGATAGAGAAGAGAGAGAGCGAGAGAGAGAGAGAGATAGAGAGAGAGAGGAGAGAGAGAGAGAGAGAGAGAGAGAGAGAGAGATAGAGAGAAGCAAAAGGGCTGTTTGCGAAAGAAAAAGGTGAAAGAGGGTTGGAGAGGGGAAATGAGGAATTTAACAGAGAGTGAGAAAGAGACAGAAGAGAGAGAGAGGAAAAGACGGGGTGAGAGCATGGAATGGACATGAAGGGAAAGAGGTGAATACAGACCAGGAAGGACATAAAGACGAATAATTAAACGGAAGACTGACAGATAGACAGAAAAGCACATATGAGGGCACACTCTAAAGCATGTCTTTAAGAAGATTGAAGATTAGACAATGCAACACACACAACACAGCACACATGTCATTAAGAATTGATCAAGTGAGTTATAAATATCTTTCTGAGAAGTGTTAAGGCTGAAGGAGGGGTGACGGGTTGGGCAGGGTGATGGGGAGGGTGGGGGTACGGGTGGAGGGGGGGGAGGGGAGGGGAGGGTGATGGTGAGGGAGCAATGTGATGTGCAGGGGGCAAGGGTGATGGGGAGGGGCAGTGTGATGAGTAGGGGCAGGGTGATGGGGAATGGTTACGGGGAGGGGATGGTGATGGGGAGGGAGCACAAGGAGATGGGAGGGGGCAGGTGATGAGGGAGGGGTGCCGGTGATGGGTAGGGGACGGGTTACGGGGAGGGGAGGGTGATGGGATGGAGCAAGGGAGTATTAGGAGGGGGCAGGTGATAGGGAAGGGGCAGGGGTGCTGGGGAGTGGGGCAGGGTATAGAGAAGGGTAAACGGGGATGGAGGGGTGATTGGGGAGGGAAGCATATGATGGGGAGGGGTCAGGGTGATGATGAGGGGGCAGGTGTGAGAGGTAGGGAAGGGTTACCGGGGGGAGGGTGAGGTGATGGGGAGGGAGCCAAGGTGAAGGGGAGGGGTGCAGTGGTGATGGGGAGGGGGCAGGGAGATGGAGGGGTCAGGGTGATGGGCGAGGGAAGGGTTATGGGGAGTGGGAGGGTGATGGGAGGAGCAAGGTGATGGGGAGGGGCAGGGTATGGAGAGGGGGGCAGGGTATCTGGGGAGGGGGAATGTTACGTGGTATGGGGAGGGAGGTGGGAGGGTGAGCAGGGTATGGGTAGGGGGGCAGGGTGGATGGAGAGGGGGCAGGGTTTGATGGGTAGGGAAGCGGTTACGGGGGAGGGGTGGGTGATGGGAGGGAGCAAGGTGATGGGAGGGGGCAGGGTGATTTGGGAAGGGTAACGTTTTGTGGGGATGGGGCAGGTGATGGGAGAGGGAAGGGTTATGTGGAGGGTGAGGTTATGTGGGAGTGGTGCAAGGTGATTGGGGAGGGGGCAGGAGATGGGGATGGGCAGTTCTAATAAAGGGAAGGGGGAAAGTGTTTTAAACGGAGGGGGAGGGAGGATGGGAGGACCAGGGTGATGGGGAGGGGCAGGGTGATGGGAGGAGGTCAGGGTGATGTGAGGGGCAGGAGATGTGGAGAGCAGGGTATAGGGATTGAGCAGGATGATGGGGCGGGGGCTGGGAGAAGGTGATGGAGCGAGGGATGATGGAGGAGAGGCAGGGTGAAGGGGAGAAGGCAGGAGCTGGGGAAAGCTACAGTGGTGAATGGGAGGGGGCAGGGTGAATGGAGAAGAGGAAAGGGAGTGGAAGGAGGGTGTAAAAAAGAAGGAAGAAAAAAGGAGAGAGGAAAAGAGGAGGATGGAAACGGATGAAGAAAAGGAGTAGAGACGAACCCCTCCCCCTTCCCCCTCGCTCACGGTACAGACTCACATACTCTCACGTACTCACATACTCACGTACATTCTCACATACCACGTACTCATACACCTCTACTCACACCCCGTACCCACATACTCACGTACTCCACGTACTCCACATAACTCACGTACTCACGTACTCACATACTCACGTACTCCATAAACTCACACGTACTCGACATAACTCACATGCTCATGTACTCACATACTCACGTGTACTCACTTTACACACATACTCACGTACTTTTACATACTCACGTACCCATACCATGACTCAACATACTCACGTACCACTATTCACGTAATCACATACTCACGTACGCCACATACTCACTTACTCACGTACACACATACTCACGTAACTCACATACTCACGTACTCACGTACTCATAGTACTCACGTACTCACATACACACGTACTCACATACTCACGTACTCTACGTAACTCACATACTCACGTTACTCACAACTCACGTACTGACATACTCCACGTACTCACTACTCACGTACCTGACATACTCTCGTACTCACATACTCACGTACCACAGTACTCACCGTACTCAACATAACTCACGTACTCACATACTTCACGTACTCCCATACTCACGTACTCACAACACGTACGCACATACTCTCACGTACTCACATGTTCAGTACTCACATCTCACGTACTCACACACTCACGTACTCACGATACTCACGTACGCACATTCTCACGTACTCACATACTCACGAACTCACATGCATCACGTACTCACAGTACTCACGCACTACACCACGTACTCACAATACTCACGTACTCACATACTCACGTACTTCACATGCTCACGTACTCATACTCAAGTACACACACTCTCACTACTCACAATACTCCACGACCACATACTCACGTACTCACATGCTCACGTACTCATACTCACGTACTCACATACTCACTACTCACATACCTCACGTACTCATTACTCACGTCTCACATCTCTCAACGTAACTCACATCTCACGAACTCACATGTTCACGTACTCACATACTCACCGTACTCACACACTCACGACTCACATACTCACGTACTCACATGACTCATCGTACTCACATACTCACGTATCACACATGCTCACGTACTCACATACTCACTACCACGACACTCACGTGCTTCACAGTACTCAGTACTCACATGCTCACGTACTCCCATGAACTCACGTAACTCATCATTCTCACTTACTCACATACCTCACTACTCACATACTCACGTACTCACATACTCACTACTCACATACTCACGTACTCACATACCACGTACTCACATACTCCTACTCACATACTCACTGTACTCACATTGCTCCACAGTACTTTACCTCATACTCACGTACTCACAATACTCACGTACTCCCATACCACGTACTCCATACTCACGTACTCCACATGCTCACTGTACTCAACTCACGTATCTCACATACTCACGTACTCACATACTCACGTACTCACTATGATCACGTACGCATACTCACTTAACTCACATTTCTCACCCCGTACTCACATACTCCCTACTCACATACTCACGTAATCTCACCATACTCCTCACGTACTCACATACTCACGTACTCACATACTCACGTAACTCCATATACTCACGTACTCACATACTCACGTACTCACATTCTCATCACGTAATCAATACTCACGTACTCACACTCTCACGTACTCACATACTCACGTACTCACATACTCACGTACCTTCCGTACTCCCAACGTACTCAATACACACGTACTCACATACTCCACGTATCACGATACTCACGTAACTCACACACTCACGTACTCCACATGCTCACGTACTCCCATATCACGTACTCACGTACTCACACTCACAATACTCACGTACTGCACATACTCTCGTACTCACACTCTCTCAACGTACTCACATACTCACGTACTCCAACCTCTCACGTACACATACTCCACGTACTCATCGTAGTCTCTATCACATCTTTACTCCCTCAACAATATTTGTTCCTTTTTTTTTTTCGTCTCTTCCAATGTTGTAACACTATTCCTTCTCCTCCTCCTCTTCCTCCACCACCCCCGACTCCTCCACCACCTCCTTCATACCATCCCTCCACAGCTACTCCTCCTCCTCCTGTCATCACCTCCTCCTCTCCACTTTCCTTTATCAAGTCCACCTCTTCACCATCGCTCCATCCTTCTCTTCCAACCACCACCGTCCACCCCTCCACCACCCCTGCCTCTCCACCTCCTCCACCACTTCCTCTCCACCATCTCCTCCACAAACCTCCTCGGAAATCGCCTCCCCACTCTGCTTCCATCACCGCTCACCAATCTCCTTCCACCACCTTCTCCTCCACATCTCCTCCAATTGCACCAGCTGCCATCCACTTTCTTCATCACATCCTCATCCAACCTCCTCGAACCCTTCTCATCACCTCCTCCATCTCCTCCACAACCACCTCCTCCACCTACTACCTACCTCCACCTCCACCATCTCCACGTTCCACCACCTCCTAAACAATCTCCTTTACCTCCACCTCTTTCCACCTAAACCTCCATTCGCTCCACCACCTCCAACTCCTCTTCCACCTACACCTCCTTCAATTCCACCATCTATCCACCACCTCCATCACCTCCACCTCCACCTTCCACCACCACCACCACCACCACCACCATCTTCTCCTCCCCACCACACCACCAGCTCCTCCACCGCCTCCACCACCTCCACCTCTTCTACTCACCTCCAACACCTCCTCATACACCACCACCAACACCTCCTCCCTCCTCCTCCTCCTCCTCCTCCACAAGCACCACCTCCACCGCCTCCTCCTCCACCACCTCCACCTCCACCACCAGCTCACCACACCCCCCACGACCTCCACGTCCAAACCAACAGATGCAGATATTAGTGCGAGAAAAAAGTCCCGCCCCCCAGTACCACCAATTACCACCAATCAGATGACATTCTTCATTGCAAATATACAGGGTCTAAAAGCCTGCAACGAACAACAAAATACCTTTCATCCGGGACTGTTAGCTTGCAGAGGCAAATGCAATGTTTGCGCCTTCACAGAGAACCCACATAAATTATGTACCCACGAAATATGGATCCCAGGTTACAACCCATACAATGCGACAGAGCGAACAGTCAAAAGGGGAGGGGGTTTTTGCCCTGAATATCGCAGATGTCACTTATTTGCACAGAACTGCTAAATGCCTCAAATGATGTAGTTGAAGTTTTAAGCGGTGAAGATCGAGAACCAAAATCTAGTCATTGTGATAGTCTTACAAGCCTCCAGATACAACGACCCACAATTCCAGAACAGCTGTTGAGAATTGACCAGTCTGAAAACCCTCTTAGTCCTTGCCCCAGAACATCTTGCTCCTGGGGGATTTCCAACATAAGGCACCTAAAATGGAGGAATATAGCAAATATTGTTGTTGCAGTGATAACACCAGGAGGCAGCTCGACGAGAACTAGACACACACGACTTTTAAGTCTCTTCACTAAATTCAACTAAAACCAGCAAATAATAGCGCCTACTAGATGGAGAATACACTGTAGCCCTCATCATCACTAACAATGATGATCTGATACGAAATGCCACCATATCAAAAACAATATACTCGAACTAAACTAATCGAGGTACAGACATTAGTGCGTTGAAGCCCAAGACCGACAAAATGAATCAGTCACGAGAGAGCTTTCACCAAATTGAACTTCAATAAAAAGAACATAAAGTGGGACTAAGTCCTAAATGATATAAAGCAGGGAAGATAGTCTAAGCAACACAGACCCCAACTTATGCCTAGAACAATTACACTGTGGCACTCGATGTAATGCATCAAATCATATTCCTTTAAGAAAAAGGAGGAGTAATGTAAAATTAGGAGAGACAGGAGCTCCCTTACAGCGACGAAAGAACAACAGAGTGGTTAAACAGAGGCCAATTATCGGCAATGCGTAGGGAGACACTGGTCATAGAAATAGCAAAGATCGAACTGTAAGCTAAAGAATCTTATGGAGTCAGGAATCACGGGAAAAACTAAAAGCCAAAAAATGAAACGAAAGAAACCCAAAAAAGTATTTCTTTTTTATCCCAAATCAAAGTCGAAAACAACACCAAATTTGGGGTCCCAATTAAACAAAAAGGGTCTTACACAGATGCCAGCAAGGAAATGGTGATTTACTCAAGTCCAATAGACTCAGTTTGTAGCAGCCACAAACCAACGAGATCGAAGATCTAAATGAACTTTTATAGAGAGCCACAGAATTGGAAAACACAAACCTGTCTGTTTTTATCCTGACAATATGATTCGAACGGCGAAAAATGACTACCCATGACTCTGCCCGAGGGCCAGACCATGGAACCCCGTGTTCATCAAGAAGCCCCTAAAAGGGCTTTTAACATCCTAGGAGAGGGACATGGACACGGGGTTGTCCCACAGTTACTAAAAACAACAGACATAGCCCCACTCCGCAAAGGCGGCAGTAAAGCAATAGCAAAGAATACAGACCCCATAGCGTTAACATCCCCTACATAAAAAAAAGGCCTAAGAAAGGGTCCTAAAACAAGATCGCCACCCTTAAAACCAATCAATTACACAAAAACCCCGGGGAAAAGGGGGTTTTTACAGGGCCCCTTTTTGCCCCCAAATACTGGGGCCCAAACAACGTCCTAGACACTAGAAACAGAAAGTGCAGATGTAAATACACAGACTTGCAAAAAGCCTTCCCAAATTGTACCCATAGCGTAATAGCCACAAAAAGCGTACTAAAGGGAATAGCGGGAAAAATTGTAGGTGGATCTATAACTTTCCCACAAATAAAACAAAGGTTTTGGGAAACCGATTCAAGTTGAGGCGGCTACGGGGGAAAACCCGTTCCGCAAGGCACATACCACTCCCATTTGGTTTTCACCCATATATGACATAACAAGGGTGCAGCATCAGCACCGTTCTTTTTTGCAATACAACCCCAATCTGCACCATATCTTTTTCCCTTGCAAAGCTGCAAGGGTCCAGGCGGACATCAACCAAAAACTTTCAATGGGCTGCAGAAAACAAAATGAATTCAACGATGAGAAATTTTTACCCATAGGAAAAAATTTGGGGAAATTAAAAAATTTATCAGAGTAAAAAAAATTCCACCACCAAAAAGCGAAAAAAAACTAACGTCAAAGACCTGGGGGGTGATCATGTTTTGGGGGATCTACCTTCAAGGGCCAAAAAATTGTATCATTTGCATCTTCAGAAAAATAAAGGGTGGATAATGAGAACCTTCAAAAAAAGGATGCCCAAGCCCATGATA
>NC_069401.1:68216104-68235022 GCF_026875155.1 Cherax quadricarinatus | reverse complement strand
GTTGTCGACTTCTTAAGACACAAGCAGACGGCTTGTCACCCCACAAGCCTCCTCCACCCCACCCGAAATGTGCGCCCCATCGAAAACCTTAATTTTCAACACCTGGATTTGTTCTTTAAAAGCTTCAATCTCATCCACTGGTTGAACCCCAGATTCCTCTCCCTGCGCATAACATTGTCGTAGATGACCCTCCAGGTACCTCAGAAAACCATACTCCAAGCGAGTGGCCTCCTTACCCCGATGCACATAAAAATCCTTAATTCGAGGCTTCACAACCTCATCCCACTGTCGCACTAAATCCCACCCCACCCAGGAGTCTACTCCCATAGACGCCCATAAGTTCGTGAATAGTGCCCTATCATCTGCACTTTGTAGCATCCGCATATTCAATTTCCAGCATCCCTTAAAACGATTCGGGAGACCCTCCCCACTCGAGCTCTACAAAAACTCCCTGGTGGTCGGAGAATGTTGCAACCCCTGAATGGGTTGCAATGATTATTATGTATATACATAATTATTATCTTTTCATATAATTTTATATTGCTTATATTTACGATAATAGCTAAATCGTAAATGTATTGACTTAGCTTCCTTTGGTTATGTAGGATGTAACATGTGTGCTCAAAGTTCAAGTCTTGATTGTCTAACTACTGTAATTATCGCTTGTGGCTCGTTTCCCTGCCAGCTTCTCGTTGTTACTGAGCAACAGCTGTCCACGGAGCTATCACGTGATCGAGTGGGGGGGGGGTGTCCTCACCTCGCCTGAAGTATTCAGTCTGGTCTAGACTCTCTTGATGGTTGGACAGATTGTCTGTCTCATTATTCTTGTTAGTTCTGTAGAACTCTGTTCACAGAACTTAGTGATTTTCGACGTTGTACTGAGGTTGTGTGTCGCCTAGACACTCTGATAAACTCAGATCCTGAGCTGTAGCTTCTGACCTAACTTGTACTGGTATCTGTGTATTATCACAGTCGGGGATTTTCTTATGCTGAACTTAGATTCAGTATTATGGGAGTTTTGTGACTTTGGTGGTGGATCTGCTGATGGTCCCTACTTAGTGTCGTCTTATTATCTCCTTGTTCCTGATTCTGTGTCGCAGTTGCTTGCTATATTGCTATTGGGCTTAGCATTCTTTTTATTGTTCAAGCAGACTGTTCTGATTGCCAGTTGGTTAAGAAGTTAGTTTATTTGAGGACTTTGTCAGTCACTTGTTTAAGTCTAGTCGAGTCGTGAGACATAGCGAACTACTTAGAGCACTTACACACATACACACAAAATTACTTGTACATATTTGTAATATCTCATTAAATATTAATGTACCAGACGGTTCTTAAGAATTATAAATGTGATATGTGCTTTCAGCACAATAATATTGTACTCGAGAGAAGTGATATTATTTTGATTACTGTGATTAATTTAATTTAATTTAATTTGATAATATACCTCTAGACTTAATAAATTTATTAAATTTTAATTTATCTAGTTAGTAGCCTACCAGTTGTAATCCTGAAACACTATTGAATCATACTGAATTCTGTGTGTGGTGAATGGTTTGAAAAACCGACAAGTTGAAGATTGAGACACTTATGCAGCATATGGGAATCTTTATTCAGGAAACGTTTCGCCACACAGTGGCTTCATCGGTCCAATACAAAGAGTAAGGCGTTAGGAGAGGAGGAGTATGAGGTAATCAGTCCCTCAGCCTGGAGTCGATGTGTTCAGTCCATCAATCTTGTAGAATGTACAGCATAGGGCCGTAGACGTGGCTTATATACTGTAGTGAGGTGAGGTGAAGCAGGCGTAGGCGGGGTCATAGTGGTACCATCCACTAGTCGAAGTAGGTCTTCGTCCAAAGGTTGAA
This sequence comes from Cherax quadricarinatus, assembly GCF_026875155.1. NCBI lineage: Eukaryota > Metazoa > Arthropoda > Malacostraca > Decapoda > Parastacidae > Cherax > Cherax quadricarinatus. Next base: position 68,233,160 of record NC_069401.1, on the reverse strand, counting down.
CAAGTGTTGAAGAATTCTTTGTAACAAGATCCCATGATGCTGCAGTGTCTGACAGTTGTGGTGAATGGTTTGAAAAACCGACAAGTAGATGGTACCACTATGACCCCGCCTCCGCCTGCTTCACTTCACCTCACTACAGTATATAAGCCACGTCTACGGCCCTATGCTGTACATTCTACAAGATTGATGGACTGAACACATCGACTCCAGGCTGAGGGACTGATTACCTCATACTCCTCTCCTTACGCCTTACTCTTTGTATTGGACTGATGAAGCCACTGTGTGGCGAAACGTTTCCTGAATAAAGATTCCCATATGCTGCATAAGTGTCTCAATCTTCAACTTGTCGGTTTTTCAAACCATTCACCACAACTGTCAGACACTGCAGCATCATGGGATCTTGTTACAAAGAATTCTTCAACACTTGTTCAACCTTTGGACGAAGACCTACTTCGACTAGTGGATGGTACCACTATGACCCCGCCTCCGCCTGCTTCACCTCACCTCACTACAGTATATAAGCCACGTCTACGGCCCTATGCTGTACATTCTACAAGATTGATGGACTGAACACATCGACTCCAGGCTGAGGGACTGATTACCTCATACTCCTCCTCTCCTTACGCCTTACTCTTTGTATTGGACTGATGAAGCCACTGTGTGGCGAAACGTTTCCTGAATAAAGATTCCCATATGCTGCATAAGTGTCTCAATCTTCAACTTGTCGGTTTTTCAAACCATTCACCACAACTGTCAGACACTGCAGCATCATGGGATCTTGTTACAAAGAATTCTTCAACACTTGTTCAACCTTTGGACGATGACCTACTTCGACTAGTGGATGGTACCACTATGACCCCGCCTCCGCCTGCTTCACCTCACCTCACTACAGTATATAAGCAACGTCTACGGCCCTATGCTGTACATTCTACAAGATTGATGGACTGAACACATCGACTCCAGGCTGAGGGACTGATTACCTCATACTCCTCCTCTCCTTACGCCTTACTCTTTGTATTGGACTGATGAAGCCACTGTGTGGCGAAACGTTTCCTGAATAAAGATTCCCATATGCTGCATAAGTGTCTCAATCTTCATACTGAATTCTAATGGATAATTGGACAAGGATACTGACTACTTGTTACAAAAACCCAATAACAGGCTGAATGCTAGAAGGGCAGTCCTTTCTAGTATTCACTGGAGATCTCTAAGCTTTTAGAATCGCGTTTTTTGTAACAAATGGGGGCCTGTCCGGGATGCTCTTGATCCAAGGTGTTGGAGAAATTGTCCAGTTTGACCATAGAGTTAAGAACATAAGAAAGGAGGAACACTGCAGCAGGCCTGTTGGCCCATACTAGGCAGGTCCTTTTATACTAGGCAGGTACTTTCCTAATCTGAAGACTTTGAGTTTAGTCTTGTACAACATACCAGGTGGATGTATGTACCTGACAGAGTCTCTTGATCCAAGGAGATGGAAATACTGTTTGAGTTCTAACTCTAAGACGACCAACATTAAAATTCCTATTAGGATTATAGTTTCCCATAATCACTCTCTCGTAGTACACTTATTTTCGTGATGTATGCCAAAGTGAAACAGTTAATTGATACTCTAACTTTGTCTGAGTTGAGTACATTAAAACTTAAGACGTGTTGGCAAGTAGCCAAATATCTCGGTGTGACGTATAACAGGAATTACACCGCAGAAACTGTCAGAGCGTTAATTAAAGATATATTGTTTCCTGCTCATACAGAGATGTCTGATTATGATTCAGATTCAGAAAGCCTAGTGTCACAATTAGGAAGTATGACTATTTGATGAAGAAGAAAGAGCAACTAAGGCAGAAGTGAGCCTAGTGTCTGAGCCTAGTGTAGCTTAGTTCTCGCCCATGCCTTCCTTCCTAACTGTTAGCTTGACGCAGCCACGTACTAGTACAGTGTATGCTACACCTATATCTACTTATCCTAGACCAGATCTAGACTCTCTAGAGATGGCTGGACGAGGTGCCCGACCTAAGGACAGTCCAGAAAGACATGTTAATTTCCCTACTCCTCTATTACCCACTGGTCCTATCTCTCAGGAACAGTTTGAGAGGTTAAAATGTCTCATAATGTTGCAGACTGCACAAATAGAGGCACAGAGGAAATTGAACGAAGAAGATTTCCAGAGAGAAAATGTTCGTCTTGGAAGACAACAGACTGATAGATCACAGGACACCTTTAATGTGCAGAAAGCTGCATCCATGGTTCCTAAGTTTTTTGAGAGTGACTTAGACACCTATTTTGATGTGTTTGAGAACCAGGCACGTGCTATGAACTGGCCACGTAAGCACTAGGCTACCTTGTTGCACACAGCTTTGACAGGAAGAGCTCAAACTTGTACTGCTGCTTTACCATTTGCCAAGTACATTAGTTATGACGCTGTCAAACAAACTATTCTAGAGACATATAACTTGTTACCTGTAAGTTATCGACGTGCATTTCGTACGTTACAACGACGACAAGATCAAACTTGTGTAGAGTTGGTCATGAGAAAAAAGTTGCATTTGAGAGGTGGTGTAGGTCTGCCAAGTGTAACAACTACGACAGCCTTGTTCAGTTGTTACTACACGAAGAGTTTAACAACTGTATGTCTGCTGACATAAAAGAATATCTGATCGATCATACTACCTCGGATATTCTGGAAACTGCAGCATTAGCAGACAATTACGAGATTTCTCACAAACTTGTATGTACTAAAACACAGAGAAACAAGGTAACTAAAAATTGTCCTAGAAGTTGGCAACCTAAATCAGCTGCTCATTGCCGGCCTGATGTACCTGCTACTGTAACTTCTCGTACCTTTACCAAGAAAATTCACAATCCTGAATCTGTCTCTGTGGCTAGACAGAAATCTGATATCGAGAAAAAAAGTAAAATGTACATAATGTAACAGAAAATGACATGCTAGAGAGTATTGCTATAAGTTAGAAAGAGATACGAGAAGCAGTCGTGCGGCTGGCGCCCCCACACAAGTCGTATCCTCTTCCGAGCAACAAAGGCACCAAAATCCTAGTAATACCTCTGATCCTACTGTTTTAGATAATATTACTCAGGACAGATGACTAGCGTCAGAAAGTGTATCTGACGAAAAGATTCGTTCAGCAATGAGTCCTTACTTTTCGAGAGGTAAAGTAGGATTTGACGAATCACATCTAACTGAAATAGTTACTTTCAGAGACACTGGCAGTTATCTCACATTATTAGGAGAAGATGTACTGTCCATAACTGATGATACCTATTGCAAAATAGATGTATTGTTAGAAGCCTATGGTGGGGCTGTTATAAAAGTACCTCTGCACAAAATATACATTGAAACAAGCTATTATACTGGTTATATTTCAGTGGGTATATCCAGTGGTGTATTTCCCATCAGGTCAGTGGACTTGTTGATAGGGAACAATATCCTTCATGCTGGTAAATGTAAAGAACCACTTGTGATTGATAATAACATTGATGATAATTATGCCATTGAAGCTTTTAGAGAGAAGCCTATTTTATTTCCTCTCAGCGCACCCCTCAAGGAAGGTTCCTTGATGTTGGTGAGGGGCTCTTGATTTAGGGAATTGGATCTGTGCTCCAGTTCCCCGAATTAAGCCTGAATGCCTTCCACATCCCCCCCCCCCAGGCGCTGTATAATCCTCCGGGTTTAGCGCTTCCCCCTTGATTATAATAATAATAATCCTCTCAGCGCAATTACTAGAGCTATGTCAATGATTTCAAAAACCATCCTTGTCTCCTGTTGAGTTAGTGGATGAACAATCACTTGGGCTTGTATGTGTTTAGTGACGCTCTGCACCCAGGATCTTAACATCAACTTCCTCAGGTCATCACCTAGTCAGGACACACCTGACGTTAAAATTTATAATCATTGATGATTTAATCAAGGATCAGTTTTGTTGATCGTCACTGGAAAGATGAGAGATGTAGCAGTTATGAGGTGATGAAGCAAGGATCTCGATAATTTTTTTTTTTTTTTTTTTTTTTTTTCTGCATATGCATTTTATTTGTTCACAAAGCTTGTAACCAATCGCAAGCAAGCGTCCATTTCAAAAACACAGTCCAGTCGTTATCCTAGCAAGGACTTTTTTTTTATATTTTTATTTAGAACATTAGGGACCATATACAAAATGTTATAAGAGTATAAATTTATAAAAACCAATAGATATTACAAAACCTCTAGTACACATATCCTGGTACATTTAAAGAAACACCATAGGATAATGGCCATGTTTCAACCATATACATAACCCACAACCAATACATAACCATATACATTAAACCCACAACCATATACATAACCATATACATAATCCACAACCATATTACATAACCCACCAACCATATACATACCTACAAACCCTCCTTTTACATCATTTGCCAGTGCAACACAGCTGACACTTCTTACCCCCCCCCCCTTATGTACAGTCGCCGTTTCTAAATAACATACAATTAATTATCCTAAGAATGGTCATCATGACCTCATCGAAACCTTAAAAATTTGAGTGTTTACCTAAGAGTTGGTAGTGCATGAACAGGACAACTTAATTTACAGACTAATACAGTATGAAACATTTACACTCCATATACACATACACTGTATAAGTTAGAAGAATTACACCACCAATATAATATCAATATTAATGTTAACCATGAATTATAAACTTTCAAAACATTGCTATCGTGAAGTCACATCAAATGAAGATATTACAACCTCATCCAAACATGTCGGTACTATACTAGGCTATGTACACATTTTAAAGAACCCAAGATTACAACATGAAAAAGTAATATCCAAATGGTCTATTATCGATTTTAGATAAGTTACCAACCAAACTTCCTTATAACATCTATCACGCCACATATAGAACGTAACAAAACGTGTCACACATTCCACAAGACTTCATTTTATGAGTAAATTCAAGATCTCAGTGCCCACAACGCCACAACCCTTCACACAACAGACGTACGGAACCATTATAATACATACACGTCACTCCCTAAAAACCGCGGCTCTACCCTAAAGTCCTAACATACCGTTTGGGTTGCTAGCACGGGGGGAGTCCAGCCCCCTGTTGCTTACCCCACCCGCAGTTGCAGGCAATCATCTTGAACAGTTAAGACATCGATACTTTGCGCGGTGAAAAAACTATTATCCCAACTTCTACATATACGAGTTTATTTCTGCAATACGTTCTGTAGATACCTGGCCGCAATTGCCTGATCCTAAACCTGATCCCCCCGGTTTCCCGCATACCCCACGATATATAGAGGAAATCAGCCACCACGTTTCATAATTGCTCTTAGTACCTCACTTGATACTCCGCTCTAACTTCAATGTTTAAGGCCCGTAAGGTTGAAATTACTTCCCCCACTAAGAAAATCTAAAACCCGCCCAACCACGAAACGAAACTTTTGTCCAAGGATTATCAAAAGTTGACAGCATGAAAAGCTGTTTCTTCCAAGACCGCAAACGCAAGCAATCCGCCTCCCTTACCAAACCCATCCTATTTAAGACGATTTTGAGGCTAAAAATCCCCATGACAAATCTGAACACAATTCCGAACCCTTGCGTGCCAACTTAAGTTTAACCAAAATCCTTCCCATATTTCCCCCCAATTATTACAGCGGAAAAAAAAACAGACAATCCCTGTACAATTTCCGTACGGACAAAATTATGTGACCATTCGCCCCACCTGGATTTCCGGTTTCGCATTTCTAACTTTAACAACAAAACGCAGCATGTCCTACATCTATTATCCCCTGCCGCTCCAACATTTACGCATTTCAGACCATTACCCGACCCACCCGGATGCCCTTCTCACCGCCGCCCTATAGGAACCGCTGCTTTACATAGAGGGGCCTTCACCCGTGGCCCCAAAGCCAAGAGACCTAAAACCCCCACGGCACGAACATGGGTCATGACAACCTCCCTGACTTAACAAAGCCCTCCGAAAACACCAAACATAACGTAAGACCCTTCTCTGCAGATCCTGAATTCCGTATCTCTTAAAGGGTTACACCGCGGCCCACACCCAATACTTTACTATTACACAAGTGTATTAACCACTACTGTCCCTCTGTTGAACCGAGACATCCCCCAGCTCTTAACCCCGAAGTCGATCTAAAGCCTTTGTTAACCACCAATTCAGAGTTTATCCTCGGCTCTCCCTCTCATCTAGCCATGTACCACGATGCCACATATTCTAAGTTGCACCACGGACTGACACCCATACCTTTCGCCCAACCTCCCCCCCACCCATGTACCCACCTCCAAATAATTTCGATTTTGCCTTGTTAACGACATGCTTGCTCTAGCCCCAAAAAACTCAACAATCACTCCCACGATCTGCAAATCCTCTTCTCCTTTTAACAGAATTGTGGTATCATCTACGTACCCGACCAACGCGCTCGCATGGTCAGTGCTCAGCGTTCACAACGGCCTCAAACCACCTCCACCAGCTCATAAAATGGGTTTTTGCATACAAGCAAAAAGCAGCTGGGAGAGGGGGCACCCTTGCCTCAAACCCCTTTCCATTACGGACGGCTGACCCAATTTACCAGTTACCTGTATGCGTACCATAGCCGTGGCATCAAGGTATCCACCCATCTTGCAATTTCCTCTCCAAAACCTTGCTTCAATAAAATAAGCCTCAATAAATCCCTATCAACACAGTCATCAGCATTTTGCCCAGTCAAGCCGAGGACACCCCCCCCTTGACATTCCTCAAAAACTCCCTAATACGTACATGTCCGTCCCTTCATGCTCCTTACCTGGTTATGCCCTAGCTGTCCCTCGTGATACCGACCCCATAACTTCCTATTCTGTTTCCTAAAACTTTGCAAAGATTTTTTGTCAGGAGCACATAAGAGTATTGTCTATATGCATCAGACCCCTCCCCTCCTTTTTGGGCACCAAACACAAATACCCCGTACTTGTGACATAACCTAACCTCCCTCCGTGAGCACGCAATTTATACATCAACCAAACAATGCTAATACTTCCCAATGCGCCCTATAAAAAAATCATTCCGAAATGCCATCTATACCTGCGTGCCTTTACTTTACTCATACTAAAAATCGCCTCCTCATACCTCATCCTCCGAATGCTACCTTATAGTTACCATTCTAATCCCTGTCACTTATAACTTTTCTGAAATCCTCCCACCAGGCCGCCTCATGGACCCCCTTTCCCCATCCGTAGCTTTTCCCCAAAACATAGGATCAGCATAAAAACTCTGCTGTCGTGGTGAGGAGAGTACTTGACCCGGCAGGTACCACCACAAACCCGTGCATATTCCAATTGCAAGAGGGACGTGCCTGTTGCCTGACCTAAATTTGCGCAAGACACAACCGAAGGTTGTCACCCCATTGCACTTTCTTTCCATACCTGCTATCGACTTAACCGCATTGAAACGTTCATTGTGAATTTCTGCAAGACGAACTACGAAGATGTTCCATGTCGTTCATACCGACTACTACTCCCGCCCCCCACATAGTATCATTAGCTGCCCCTCCAGATAGTTTTGCAGCCCATACCTCCACCTCGCCCTCCTCTTTTCCCCGCTCTTATAATAACTCGCTATTCCAGTAGGTTTGGGCCACAGTTTCCCACCATTCCAACAAACAATTTTCCCACCCCCCCCCCCCCCACCTTGCCCGTCGCGTTCCCAAATATCCTTCCACCAGTCTGAAAAGCTGACCCATTCCCCCTCCCCTCCAATAGCCGACGTTTCAGTTTCCAAATAACCTGGATATTAAACCTGATCCATTCCATCCCAGTTCAAGTACGCTAGCATGCACGGTGATCTGAAAACCCAACATCAAAGGTCTGTACGTGCCCAACTCTAATCTTGTTGTTACATAAGTCTATCCAGACGGGGCCGCATAGCCCCTACGAACGAAAACGTATGGCTCCACCCCCCACCCCCACCCAGCCACAACACAATAAACCCCTGCATCCCCCAGCAGATTCCGTGTATCATGTCAGGTTAAAACGCACCCCGCCCCCCGCGCTCAACATCGCCATGGCGGATACGCAATTCCAATCCCCACCCATGACGGTTAATGACGGCAAACCCCGAGTGTTAAAACGTTTAAAGCCTCCTTACAAAGTGTCTACTTTAACTTTAGTGTTGACTGTCCGTGGCATGTAAACGCATAAAACAAACCCTCACCTCACCCCAGTACCCATCTACCTCACCACCTCCCACCTCCCCCCTCCTCCATCTAGGACACGCCAAGGGTTGACTCCTTCACCGCTCTATAGCTACCCCACCCTTTATTTTTAAAGAAACTTGCCTAACATTTACATTCGGTAGCCTTTTAACCGTACTCTCGTCTCCAAACTTATAATTGTGTTCTTGTATTGAAACCATACGTCCACAGCATAATCTGCGCAAGAACCAACTCCATCACACCGACACAAACTCTGCCCGCCAGGACCCATTTACATTGATGGTAACACACTTGAATTCACAAATGGAGGTTTTCCTCTATGTTGTGGGTCTTTCCCGTTCCTAATGTACATTACACTGACTTCTTTGAACCTTTGACTACCAAGGCCCCCCTCCACCCCCCCGTGCCCTACCCACATGCTGGGCGCTCTTGCCCCAACCCCGGTCTGCAGGAGGCGCCTCCGCCAATTTTTCGACCATAATTTCTTCCCTGGACGCTGTCCCGGTGACAGGACCTCGTCCATATCCGACACTCCTGCCGTCCGTTTGCGGGACACCAACTTCCACACACTCGCCTCACCAGACGAAGCCTCCTGGTGAACTTCCACCACACCTCATGCATCCGTGTCATTGTAGGCACGTCCAGGTCTCCCATTCTTTGGCGAATCCATTCTCACCACCTCTTGACTCTCAGGTGAAACGTCTGGGCTATGCTCTGCCCCATCCAGGAGATCGTTTTAACACGTTCTCCCAGCAAACTTACTGTGACAAACCCCACAGGCTCCGTAGGCCCCACAGTGGCGTGGGACGTTTGTAAGAGACCACCGACAGTGGTGGCGCACGCCATACGACTGCATCTCCTCTTGTTGTAACTTCCTCACTCCAAGCTTATGGTCCCTTGTCAGGCGAGGGACCAGTTCATCCAGATCAAAGGCCTCGGTTCTTAGGACACAGGGACAAGGTTCCCGGATTACGTTACAAAACCAGGCGTCTGGAGCATGAGCAGCCATATGGTCATACGAGTTGCATTAACCTGCATGTCTTACGTTGGCCCGCCATAGTGAACAAAAACTTGGGTCCTTGTAGTGCTCTAGGATAAACGTTAGATGGAATCGGCTGTTTTAATGTCATATTTAGGGTGTGCAGGAGCCTTCGGGAGCCCCTCGTATGGCCCTCCCTCCCATACTCCCTTGGTCGCAGCATGGTACCGTGCGTATTTGCCAAAAACTTTCCGAATGAACATACTCCTCCGCCTCGAAGGCACGTTCCTTACTTTGACCAGGTGACGTATGTGGAGACGTCATGCAGAATACCTCTACGCTGAATTCACCGCCATTTTTTCTCTCTGAAAAGGCGGTCCACAATTTTGGAGTAAAGCGGCCATTTGCGAATTTTACAAAAACCTCGAACATCCCATTGAGAGCACACCATATAATCCTCATTGGGGATGCCTAGACGTCGCGAATGATGGTAGGCAACAAGACATGCATCGTTGCACCACTGAGAGAGCCACGAATAAATTCCACACAGACTGTGTTTACTTTTCTACCTTGACGATCCGCCATCTTGCGTGACTGAGTTAGAATACACGGTTCGCCACCAGGTGTAATCAAGAGCAGGCTCAGAAAGGTTCCTCTCAGCCCGCAGGGTGAGAGACGAATAATCTCGATAATTGTTACTATTATAGTAATGGTGTACTGATGGAGAAAAACACATGTAAGTGTTTCCACCAGTCAATCATCTCGTAGTGTTACCAGTTACATTTCGTGAACAAGCCATTGATTTTGCTCACAATAGTCCCATAGGAGGACATTTGGGGTGTCAAGAGGACACTCGGTAAACTGGCAAAACATTTTACTTGGCCAAAGATGAAGGAAACAGTAGCTGATCATGTGCGACGTTGCCACGTGTGTCAAGTGACAGGCAAGCCAGCACACACACCTCCACCTACACCTCTTACTATGTTCATTATTAGCAAAGTTCAGTTCATCTGGACTAGACATTGTTCAGACTCGTTGAAAAGGTTGAAGCGTCTGCTTTCCTCTGTTCTTGTGAAGAGTCCTAATTTCAATCTTCCCTTCTTTTTACATATAGATGCGAGTGTTATGCAGTGGGTGCTGTGCTGCTCCAACAGTCAACATCCACTGATATTCTCCATCCTATATGTTACTATTCATTTAAGCTCAAAAGACACCAGAAAAGTTATGCCACTATTGTCCGTGGAACATTTTGACGTGTATTTGGGCACTTCCCCATTTAAAATTAACGTTTTTTCAGACCACAATCCACTCACCTACATAAACACTATGAAGAGTAAAAATTCTAGGATCATGAGGTGGGCCCTCAGAATCCAACCTTATTCTATTAGTATAAAACACATAAGAAGTCATTGTAATGTAATTGATGACGCTCTGTCACGTCCTTAATAATTATCAGTTACATTAAATTAACGTAATTTTAATGCCCAAATACCTTTTGTTACTTGCTATGTCAAATTCAGTAAAGTAACTTAATCCCTCCAGCCCATATTAACTATGTATACTGATGTCATGTCTAATTATTATATTTATATATTCACAGTAATGATGTGTGTGAGGAGGAGACATAAGCTGTGTGTTGAGTGGGTAGTGTCGTATGGGCGATGTTACTGCTTGGCGGAACACTGTCCTGCCGAAGACCCCCCCCCCCCACCTTCACTACACACCTTAAGCTGTTTCATACTCAGATGTCCATACTACATAGCATTCCACAACCACTACTTAAGAGTGGAATGCAGTCTCCTCTACTATGATCGAGCCTCATCGTGTCAGGCTTGTGTACGCTATCCTGTGTCTACACTGATGTACATAACCACGAGTATGCGGAGATACGATACAGTGTACTGCCCTAGAACTAGGGGCATATCTTATTGTATACATGCTGTGAAATTATAAAAGTGATTGGCACAAGAGTGACTCTGATTAATGTTTATATTATATTGTTAGGAATGTAACCTGAGTAATCAGTAATGTTGAAAGACATTAATGCAACTCTAGTTGCGACGTTTGTCGTGTTGGGGGAGGTGATGCAACCCCTGATGGGTTGCAATGATTATTATGTATACATATAATTATTATCTTTTCTATAATTATATATAGCTTAATATTTGCGATAATAGCTAAATCGTAAATGTATTTGCATTTATATTGTTATTGACTTATTAGCTTCCTTTGGTTATGTAGGATGGTAACATGGTGCCTAAAGTGCAGTCTTGATTGTCTAATACTGTAATTATCGCTTGTGGCTCGTTTCCCTGCCGGTTCTCGTTGTTACTGAGCAGCAGCTGTCCACGGGGAAAGGGCCCTATCACGTGATCGAGGGGGGGGATGTCCTCACCTCGCCTGGAAGTATTCAGTCTGGTCTAGACTCTCTTGGTGGTTGGACAGATTGTTCTGTCTCATATTCTTGTTAGTTCATGTAGAAAACTCTGTTCACAGAACTTAGTGATTTCGACGTTGTACTGAGGTGTGTGTCGCCTAGACAACTCTGATCAACTTCCCCCAGGTCCAGAGCTGTAGCTTCGGACCCTAACTTTACTGGTAGCTGTGTATTATCACAGTCGGGGATTTTCTTATGCTGAACTTAGCTTCAGTATTATGGGAGTTTTGTGACTTGAGTGGTGGATCTGCTTGATTGGTCCCTACTTGAGTGTCGTCTTTTATCTTCACTTGTTCTGATTCTGTGGTCGCAGTTGCTTGCTATATTGACTATTGGGTTTAGCATTTCTTTTTATTGTTCAAGCAGACTGTTCTGATTGGCCAGGTTGGTTAAGAAGTTAGTTTATTGAGGACTTTGTCAGTCACTTGTTTAAGTCTAGTCGAGTCGTGAGACATAGCGAACTATTAGAGCACTTACACACATACACACAAAATTGCTTGTACATATTTGTAATATCTCATTAAAATATTAATGTACCAGGACGGTTCTTTGATTATAAATGTGGATATGTGCTTTCAGCACAATAATATTGTACTTGAGAGAAGTGATATTATTTTTGATTACTGTGTATTAATTTAATTTAAATTTAATTTGATAATATACCTCTAGACTTAATTAAAAATTTATTAAATTTTAATTTATTAGTTAGTAGCCTACCAGTTGTAATCCTGAAACACTATTGAATCATACTGAATTCTAATGGATAATTGGACAAGGATACTGATATTTGTTACGGAAACCCAGTAGTAACAGGCTGGAATGCTAGAGGGCTCAGTCCTTTCTAGTATTCACTGGAGATCTCTAAGCTTTTTAGAATTCGCGTTTTTTTGTTACAGCGAAAAAGACATTCAACACACACACATGATTACGACCACCCGCACAAAGTTGCTCATTCCCAAGTCACATCCTATGCGTACATCTACCAACCCCAGCCCAGACAAAACAGTCACCCAAAATAAGCGAACAGAAACCCGGTGCCCCTCGGTTCAACGTCTTTTACGGCGCACCCACAGTTCCCAATCACCACGAACCACTGTAATTTTGGCAGGTGCGTCAAATAATACACTAAGACATCTCTAACAAAAGTTTTTTTTAATATTTTAACATCATGTTCAGCCGGCCCATTCCCCTACGAAACCAACCCTCTACTACCCAATCCCTCACGACTCGCACCAAGCGACCCTCCCCCCGTCCTCCCAATGTCTCATCACAAACGAGCTGGTCGCTTTATCAAACACAGCCAATCCACCTTTCAGACGTCTTGAGTGAGTCACATAAATGTCATAACCATCAATCTCAAACAAACTTCCTACCTAATGGTTATGTTCTTGCAAAAAACACACATCCACAGCAAAACAATTCAACCACTCACGCACCTGCACACACTTTCTGACAGATTTCAAACCATTAACATTAATAGTTACACACCTAACTGTGCTAAAGGTGGCTTTCCTCTAGGGGCCACCACTCCCTTTTTCTCTTTGCGTATGGCAAGCACCCAAGGCACTCCCCGCACCTTTGGCAATCCCCGTGATATTACCTGTTGTCCTGGACTCGCGCGACCCCCCTCCACCCGTGATTTCCGACCACGTCTTCTTCCCTGAATGTTTTCCAGGGGTCAAGACGTCATCGGAGTCGGACGGGGTAGCCGCACGCTTCCTAGAAACAGCATCTTCAGACATGTCAGTACTTGGAGTGTTCTCCTTGTGAATGTCTGCCTCAAAAGTATGAACCCTCGAACTCTCCAAATCTCGCACTTTAGCTATCTGATCAGCATCATCTCCGCGTAATCTCACCTCATCAGAACACTTCAACAAAGGCACACATGGCACAGAATCAGACTCATGCGACGCTAAAAGGTCACTCAATGCAGATACAATATCGGCCTTCATATCACCTGCCTCTCTTGCTAGAGGGATCTCACTGCTCACATGTTCCACCTCGTCAAGGGAGGCAGTCCCAGGTAGAGTCACACAAGATGACTCTAGTAGCATGACCCGATCAACCTCAGCACTCCACGATCTCAGACGCGGCGAGTCCTCGACAACCTCTTCTTCCGGAGCCTGACGGGGTACCTCACCGTCAGGACGACGACCACGCCCCGAGGGCGGCTGGCGCTGAACACATTGAGCCGCCATGTGATCCAAAGTGCCGCAGAGACGGCAAGTTCTTCTCTGTCCAGGATACGTAACGTACACCTGGGAACAAAAATCCTCCAGGTGTACGTACGAAGGAATCGGCTGGCGCAGGGACATTTTCAAAGTAAAAGACCCCTCCTGAAGACCAGCATAGAGGCCGTCAGACCACCTACCCGTAGTGACCAGGTGGATCTTCCCATAACGTTCAAAAACGTCACGTATATCTACTTCATTGGCCTCAAAAGGCACGTTTCACACACGTACCCACGTATAGTACCGTGAAACGTCATGGAACTGGACAGTAACAGCTGGGGTGATTCGCTTACTTATATCCTGGTACTGGGTCACAATCTTCTTGTAAATTTCAGTATCACAAAACTTGACGAAGATCCGTGAAGTTATATTCTAGGTGACACCACACAAGGATTCACGCTGAATGCCATATGTATCACAAATGATTGCTGGCATTAACACATTTATTGATTCGCTGGTGATAGAGCCCTCTGTTAGTTGAATACAAACAGTATTAACACGCCGGCGAAACGCAGTCGCCATTGTTGTTGATGTAGCAAAAACTCCTCCACCAGGTGTCGAGACTGAGGAGAAGCAGCTGACAACCGCTCAGCACAACGTCTGAGTAGAGAATAGGAGGAGAATTTGTACAAGGAGGGGGAAGATGGGGAGAAGGAAGGAAAAGAGAATCTTTAGGAAGAGATGAGAAAGGGCATTGGGGAAATGATGCAAATTAAAATGAATACAGTGGAACCTCAAAAATCGAACTGCTCCCAACTCAACCAGTTATGTAAGTGTATTTTTGTAAGTGCTTTTATAAGTGTATTTTTGAGGGTTTGAAGTGGACTAATCTAATTTACATTATTCCTGATGGGAATAAATTCATTCGGAAACGGCACTTGGACAGCCTTCTGGACTGAAGAAAGTTCGATATTTGAGGTTCAACTGTATTAGAAAGAGCAGATGAAGTGAATAAGAGAGAAGATAGAAGAAATAGATGTAAAGTTAAAAAAGAAGTGGAAGAAGAGGAAGAACCATGAGTTTTTCTTGAAGCAAGTTTATTCTTTTGTCTGAGGATGAGGGTCCCCAGAACAGTTCCAGAGGTGGTACCTCTTTCTCTCTCTCTTCTCCTCCTAATATATTAATATATATATATATATATATATATATATTATATATATATATATCTATATATATATATATATATAATATTATATATATATTTTATATAAATATATATATATATATATAATAATATAATATATATATATATATATATATATATAATATATATATATATATATAAATATATACATATATATATATAAAATATATAATTTATATTTTATATATATATATATATAATATATATATATATTTTATATATATATATACATATATCGTGCCGAATATGTAAAACTAGTCAATTAACAAGAACTCATTTAAAATTAAGTCTTTCTAAAATTTTCTCTTATACGTTTAAACATATATTTTTTTCATTAATGTTGATGCAAAAATTTATAATTTTGCACCAAAAGGAACTTAGAAAACTTACAAACCTTATCATAAACAAGAACAATTTATTTTAGCATAACCCAACTAAATATATTTTAGATTTGTTTACAATAATTTAATACTAAACAAACACACGTCAAATATATTTTCTTCGTTAGGTTCAGAATGATTTTGGCGAAATTATTACATACACAAATTTTCACTTGTCCTATATGGCAAGATGAGCGTTGCTATTTAAGCCAAGATCGCAAGTTCTGCCTATTCGGCATGACATATATATTTTTATATTATATATATATATATATATATATATATATATATATATATATAATAAAATATATATATATATATATATATATATATATTTATATATATATAAAATAGATAGATAGGGAGGTACCATCTCTATAACTGGACTGGAGAAAAAATTAAAAAGGTACATTGAATACATTGGATAAACTCTGAAGATGTAAATTCAAGTTGACAAAGTTATTCTCTCTCTCTCTTTCCTCTCCATCACGCCTTATTCTCTCTCTCTGTTCCTCTCCATCACGCCTTATTCTCTCTCTCTGTTCATCTCCGTCACGCCTTATTCTCTCTCTCTGTTCCTCTCCCATCACGCCTTATTCTCTCTCTCTGTTCCTCTCCATCACGCCTTATTCTCTCTCTCTGTTCCTCTCCATCACCCCTTATTCTCTCTCTCTGTTCCTCTCCATCACGCCTTATTCTCTCTCTCTCTGTTCCTCTCCATCACGCCTTATTCTCTCTCTCTGTTCCTCTCCATCACGCCTTATTCTCTCTCTCTGTTCCTCTCCATCACGCCTTATTCTCTCTCTCTGTTCCTCTCCATCACGCATTATTCTCTCTCTCTGTTCCTCTCCATCACGCCTTATTCTCTCTCTCTGTTCCTCTCCATCACGCCTTATTCTCTCTCTCTGTTCCTCTCCATCACGCCTTATTCTCTCTCTCTGTTCCTCTCCATCACGCCTTATTCTCTCTCTCTGTTCCTCTCCATCACGCCTTATTCTCTCTCTCTGTTCCTCTCCATCACGCCTTATTCTCTCTCTCTGTTCATCTCCGTCACGCCTTATTCTCTCTCCTCTGTTCCTCTCCATCACGCCTTATTCTCTCTCTCTGTTCCTCTCCATCACGCCTTATTCTCTCTCTCTGTTCCTCTCCATCACGCCTTATTCTCTCTCTCTGTTCCTCTCCAATCACGCCTTATTCTCTCTCTCTGTTCCTCTCCATCACGCCTTATTCTCTCTCTCTGTTCCTCTCCATCACGCCTTATTCTCTCTCTCTGTTCCTCTCCATCACGCCTTATTCTCTCTCTCTCTGTTCCTCTCCATCACGCCTTATTCTCTCTCTCTGTTCCTCTCCATCACGCTTTATTCTCTCTCTCTCTGTTCCTCTCCATCACGCCTTATTCTCTCTCTCTGTTCCTCTCCATCACGCCTTATTCTCTCTCTCTGTTCCTCTCCATCACGCCTTATTCTCTCTCTCTGTTCCTCTCCATCACGCCTTATTCTCTCTCTCTGTTCCTCTCCATCACGCCTTATTCTCTCTCTCTCTGTTCCTCTCCATCACGCCTTATTCTCTCTATCTGTTCATCTCCGTCACGGGCCCTTTTTCTCTCTCTCTGTTCCTCTCCATCACGCCTTATTCTCTCTCTCTGTTCCTCTCCATCACGCCCTTTTTCTC